>JAMQGT020012264.1:0-201443 GCA_024447675.2 Pterophyllum scalare | reverse complement strand
AGTGTTATGTAACCTTACTTCGTTCAGTTACGTATTGCTCTGGACCAGTTTTAGCACAGCCTCTATTTTTAGATGTCTTAGTGGAGAGAAAAAGAATTCTGCATTTTCATTAGGCTCTATGTCAGCATAGAGCCCAATGAAAATTTAGCTGAATGGGAGAGCAGCTAAATTTATATGCGGCACAATTTTTAATGTTATAGTTTGTTCTCCTAATTTGGTGATCATACCTCCTGTTTGAACATTTTACTTTATGAGTTATTGATCTGGGAAGTTGGGAAATATCCTTCTTTTTAAATAGCACTTGCAGATCACTTTATACTTCGGGGAGAAAAAAAAGGTCTATTGCTGTGGCTCCCTGCACTATTTTGTCATATGCACAAATAATGCAAATAATAAAAGAATGCACACAAATGAAAAAAAAAAGTGCAAATAAATCAACATTTAGTCAGTGGAATGAAACATGGGCTCAAAATATACATATTCTTTTCCTCTTTGGTTACTAATGGGCTATGCAGTCAAAAGATTGTTAAAGTTTATTTATTAGTATGTTATTTTGTCTTTTTTATGTGTGCTGCAAATTGTTGGGCTCTCAATGCTTTTAGCAATCATATACAGAACCATTAGTTGTGATTAGATGCGTCAATATCACTACAACCAAGACACATATTTTAAATTATAAACCAAATTTAGCCCCATTTTCAAACTGAACATCAGTATTACCTGTGAGCAGTTATGTATTATTTTATTATTGATGACATATATGAAAATTTTTCAGATTTAGACAAGACATTATAAATTCCTTTGTGTACTGTGTGTCTTCCAATCAGTTCAACAGTGTGATCACTGTTCCGAAACATGACCGCAATCAGGACAAATGCACTATTAACTCTGTAATGAGACAGCTCAACAAACAAAATTAATGGGACCATTCAAAATGGCAATCTCCAGCTCTCAACACTTAGTTAGGCGTGTAAGTATGGATGTCAGAGTCAGGCATAGCTAAAGAGAAAGAGTCCCACTGGGGAATTATTATTTTGATCCTACCTTCCAGGCAGTGTTGTTAGTTAATACTTTTAAAACTTAGAACTTAAAGTGTTTATTAAAAAATTTCTCTCAAACTGGCAACATTGTCGAATACTTGGACTTGGAATATATATTAAATAATAAAAAAAGAACCATTTTAAACCAATAATATTCACAACCATCAATGTAACAATACTGTTTAACTTGAAAGCAGTAGTGCTGGAGTCAGTTTGCTGCACTGAAAGTAAAGGGGCCGAATTATATTGCACGCCCCACTTTTCAGTTTTTTATTTGTTAAAAAAGTTTGACACATCCAATAAATTTCATTCCACTTCACGATTGTGTCCCACTTGTTGTTGATTCTTCACAAAAAATTACAATTTTATATCTTTATGTTTGAAGCCTGAAATGTGGCAAAAGGTTGAAAAGTTCAAGGGGGCCGAATACTTTCGCAAGGCACTGTATTTCAAACATTGATACAAAACTAAAAACTGGAAAATGACATTATAGCAAACAACTTTTAAGGACAGTATCAGGTCTGTCTTATGTACAATCAGAAGGACACTGATATATATAATCCCAATCCATAAATCAATAATCAAGATATAGTCAAAGATAAGGTATTGAGCCAGCAATTTGGACATACAACTTTTAATATAAAATCACTGACCTACTGCGGATCTACAGTTTTTTATGATAATTGTTCTTTATTTGGCACTTGTTCCTACAATTTTGAGTTGTTGAATGTTGTTAGAGCCTGATTATTCAACATTAATAAACTCTCTGACAACCCAGGGGTGGATTTATTCCTTAGGTCTTTCACTATTCCATCCACTGATCTAATGGGATTTGCCAGGCTGACTATTATGATGAAGTAGGCAAGTGATTGTCAGAATGTTGCCTCTCATCGGTCATATTAATTGCATTTATATGTCATTATTACGGTCTCCTAATGGATGATAGCTGCTTAGAGGCGGGCACTCTTCTCCTTAACCTAATTAAGTTTGAGTCAGGTTTTTTTTTTCCCTCTCCATGCAAATTGCAACATGAGTGCTATGTTTTCTGATGTCTTCAAAAAAAAAAAAAAAAAAAAGCTTCCTTTCTCTACTTAATGTTATTTGTCAGTGGATTTGAACAGCCTTCTTAGTTTCCAACCTATTGATCCACTGACTGTTAAAGGTTACATGGCTTAAGAAAGTCAACATCTAATATACAGGGATCAAAACAAACATATTTTTAGGGTATTGATTTTTTTTCCACTGCAGTGATGCCTCCCAGACAGAAGCAGACGAAAGAAGAATGCTTGTTTTTTTTCTCTTTTTAAGTCATTTTGGTTATGCTGCTTTATCAATGAGACAACACACATTTATATAATAGATGTTATGATCTTAGGTGGCAAAACTACACATATTTGTCATTTAAGTAGACACACTTGAGTTAAAATACCCTGGTCAAAGTTGAAGTACTGATTCAACTTCAACTTTACTCCAGTAAAAGGGAATGCAAACTTTATTTCAAATAAAGTCTAATTCTAATGAATGTACTCATCTTGATCATCTGTTATATAAAACAAAAGTATATTAAAAAAAAGGAACTTAAAAGAAAAAAATATTTACTGCTGTGTACATTGTAGATGGGTGACTTTGCCATTACACCTAAACAGGAAAATGAGTATAGTCAGGGTTAAAGTGGGATTTGGCAGGTGCAGGGAACCCTAAGATCAGTTGCAGTGGCGCAGTGTGGAGAAAAGAATTGCTTAAAAATAAGTAACACTAATTTATATTGTGAGTTTCAGAAGATTGTCTTTGTGTATAGCTTGTGAACTGCTGATCTGTGCTTTGTGGATTTAGCCAGCAGAATTCAGTGAGATATTAGGTGACAGTAGACAGTATAAAGTTAGCATACACTAGAGATGGAATTCAGTGAGTGAATCATCAGCTTAAATTTAAATTGATCTGTTACCCTGTTACACTGACTATGAACACCACAGTTGTTCTGCACCAGTCCAAAATAGTGCATTTCACCACAGTACTACAAAATAGCCTCTCAGCATTTCCATACAATCTTTGAATAACAGTTATTATACTTAAATTTGTTTTGCAGAATTTTTCACAGAAACTTAATTTAGTAACACAAGATACATAGGTCCAATATCCGTTAAAAAAAAATCTAAATTAATTAGGTAAATACATGTAAGTTCTAAATGTCCAGTTTATCAAATCAAATCTCCATCTATGAGAGTGGTTATCTCTTATTTGTTTCTCTCCCTGAGAAATACAGCAGCTGTACATTTAGCTAGCAGACACGTGTGACAAACTGCACAGAAACAGTTTATGTGTTTGCTGATATTTGCTGAGCTGTTAGAAACTTTTAAAATTGCCTGCCGCTTAGAAAAACATTACTGCTTATATGCTCACTCCTCATTTGGAGCACTAGCTGGATGGTGAAGTGCTGCAACCACAACTTATCAATATCTGCACCAGATGTCCGGCCCGCTTCAACCCCTGAGCATAGTGCTACAAATGATGTATAAATTATATGTTTCTTCCCTTTTTCATGTTGTTACTTTCAATGAGCACCAGTGATGGATGTAACAATAGGATTTTTTGTATGCATTATTGCTCCCTCAATTTTTAGTTTAATATTTGATGACAAATGTCATGACAGTGATAAATGTCTTAAACCTAAAGTAAGAAGCCTGTTTTGAAAATATAAACAGGAGAAAGTAGAGATATATATGTAAAAATGTGTGTGGGGGGAAGTAAAAAGTTAGTAGAAACGTAAATACTCAAAGTACAGATATAGTGTGGGAATGATTATTTGCTCCCCTGCTGATGAGCAAAAGAACTGTCTCTTATTTTCATGGCAGTTTCATTTTAATGGTGAGAGATCATATCAACCAAAGATCCAGAAAAAAATCATACAAAAGTTATAAATTGATTTGCATGTCACTGAGTGAAATAAATACCTGATAACAACCCAGCCAGAATTCTATTTCCAACAGATCAACTTTCAATCAAACAATTAGAGATGTTCCTGATCTCAACTCATTATGTCTATAAAGCACACAGAATCAGTTTCTTCCACTACAACCTCCACCACAATGGGCAAGACCAAGCAGCCGTCAAAGGACACCAGGGACAAGATTTTAGACCTGCACAAGGATGAAATGGGCTACGAGATGATCAGCAAAAACTTTGTGGAAAGGTGACCACTGCTGTCTGGAGCTGCATGCAAGATCTTGCCTCATGGGGTGAGGATGATCATGAGGAAAGGTGGTGGATCAGCCCAAAAAAGCAGGAGGAGCTTGTTAATGATCTGAAGGCAGTTGGAACCACAGTCACCAAGAACACCATTGGTAGCACACTACCCTGTAATGGATTGAAATCTTGCAGTGCCTGCAAGATCCCACTGCTCAAGAAGTCACATGTAGAGAACATTTAAATGATTCAGAGAAGGTTTGGGAGAAAATCATGTCAGATGAAACCAAAATCAAGCTTTGGGAATCCACTTATTCATCTTTGGAGGAAGAGAAATGCTGAGTGTGACTCAATGAATGCCATCCACACAGCACAGATGGCACGGAAGAGAACCTCTCTTGAATGAGGACATCCTTCCCTCAGCAAGAACACTGAAGATGGGTCTTCCAGTGTGACAGTGACACAAAACATAACTCCAAGGCAACAAAGGAGTGGCTAAAGAAGAAGCACATTAAGGTCACAGAGTGACCTAGACAGTCTCCAGACCTCATCTGCGGAGGGAGCTGAAGCTTTGAGTTGCCAAGCACCAGTCGAGAGTCCTAAAGGATTTAGAGAGTTTCTGTAAAGAGGAGTAAGCCAAAATCCTTCCTGAGATGTGTGCAAACCTGGTGACCAACTATTATGTAGGGCTGCAGCTATCGATTATTTTAGTAATCGAGGATTACACACTGAAGTGTGTTCATGTGTGGGTGTTTTTGTGCATGCATGCATGCGTGTGTGTGTGTGTGTGCTAGTGAATGAATGAGTATGTGTGTCTGTAAGTCTTAAAGGAGCATGTGGTGGCTGCAATGAAGAAAAGCGAGCACATCAGCATTCTTAGAACTGAGGTTTGTCCTGTTCTTTGATGCAATGTTTCCTGCTGCAGAAAACAATTCAGTGTCCAGTCTAACAGCACAGGGTCAGCAGCTCAGAGCTTTACTGGCCCATGTGTATTTTTACTGGCCTGAGGAAAAAAAAAAAAAAGTTATTTTTATTTTACTATCGATTTTTTTCTCTGTAAACAAAACGGGTGAATGGAAGCAGCTTAAAGGTCACTTTTCACGTTGGAGCTTGTTGATCAGGTGGTTTGATGAAGGGCTCCTGCCTGCTTTTTTTTTTTTTCCAGTAAAGGTTTTAATGGTGATTACTGGAACAAGCGCTGCTGTTTTTGACACTAGAAAAACTTTTTCTTTCACTTCACCTGAGCTCACAGTCTCTCCGCCTCTTTGCTCTTCACTGTGTGCACAGACTGACTCCACATTAAACTATAACATCATTGTCACTACTGCTGTTGAGTTATCAGGGTTTTTGTTGAGAAAATTGGGAGCTGCATGGGCTTAATGTTGTCATACTTTACACATGTATGTTCCTAGATACATTTCTACTGCAGGTTGGTTTTTAGTTATTAATGTGGGTGAAACGCTCACATTTACACGGTGAACTCTACAGGGTTGTGCATTTAACAAAGCATCAAAGCAAGAAATTTGCATCAAAGATTTTTTGTAATTGAGTTACCCGACTTACTCTATATATGTATCGTTGCAGCCCTAGTACAGTATGTAATGTGTTTTTTTTTTCAGGATTTTTGATTGATATTCTGTCTCTATCTATTATAATGTGAGAGACTGTTCATTTCTTTGTAAGTAAGCAAGCTTACAAATTCAGCATTGGATCAAATAATTATTTCTCCCACTGTACCTGAAGATAATACTTAAGTACAGTAACAGGTATTTGTACTGTGTTACTTCCTACCACTGGTTATTATCACAAATGCTATCCTTCTTCACAGTTCAACAAAATTATTGCAGTACTGTCTGATATATCCAACACCATTTTCTGACATCAAATTAATGCTCAGCCTGTGTCGGGTCAAGTCATACATTCATATCAGACTGTTTCAGTCTGCTTTCCACTTGATGACAAGGTTGTCAGTCTGGCTTAGTGACTGTTAACCTTCCTAAACGTCTGTACAAAAATGGTCAGATAAGTTGGACTCATTGGCCAACAGCCACAATGAAGTCCATGAACTCCAACTACAGTGCGCGCTGCAGTATCATCCAGTAGCATGCAGTCAACTTGTTTTTGTAAGCACTGTCCCTTTTCTGGGTTTACTAATTACGAGTGTTGCTGTAGGGCAAGAGGCCCGCACATCAACATCATGTTGTGACACGGGTTTTGATGGCATGTCAGAGAACAGAGATTGGTACTAATTAATAAGACTGACCACATCCATTCACAGTGATTCACACAAATGTGCAAAAAACTAGTCAAGCTTTGCCAGAATTTTATTGCCTAACATTTGAGTTTATCTACTCTTTATGAGTTTTGCATAGGCTGCTAAAATAAACTGTGACTGAGACAGTTTACCCATAAATGTCCCTAGTCTCTCCCGACAGTACTGGCAAATGAATATGTTGAAATGAGTGTGGCAAAATTGAGAGAAAACATCTAATATTTAATATGAACTATTTTAAGTATATATATATTTGTTTTCACTATGGGATTTGATTAAGGCACCTGTCCACTTGGTTATGTCTGAAATTATTATGATTTGGGTTAAAGTACACCCTGATATTAAACAGAAAGCTCTATTATCTCATGTATCAGGATGCCAAATTCCACCTCACTGACATTAGCACACATTTCACATATCAGCTGAAGACTGCTTAACCCTTAAATGTAACTGTCATACCAACAGGTATCAAAAAGGGGAAAAAAATAGCTGTTTTGTGGGGTTTGCAAAGTAACCATAAATGTATATTATAAAAACAGAAATGTGAAATTCTCAGTTTGGATTTTGAACGCAGATTGTATGTGTGTGCTTGTGTGCATGCGCGCATGCATACTTGATGTTGCAGTACTTTAATGGACACCAGATTGTTGCAGCTGTATGGAAAAGTTGCCATTATGCAGTGCAAATTGCTTCACTGCTAGGCAAACAAGCGTTATTCTTATATCATTCAGTGTTATTGTCCTTTATTTTACACCAATAATAAGTGAAACAGGTGCTATGCCCACAAGGTATAATGGAGCCTACTGGTGAAACTATCCCCCAGTGCCAGGTACAATCTGCTCATTAGTGTGTTCTCATGTTGAACGATTTGTGCTGCTGTTCCAGTGTGCTACTCTTTTAAAACTACATATTTAGATTATAATGAAGGCATTTAGAATAGCACATTAGTTGTCAGAATACACTCAGAAGATTTCTTTATAATAATTAAAATGGTTTGCATTTAGTTGTTTTCTAAAACTCTAAAGTTTAGGAATAAAGTATTCAACTGTAAAATCAGAATTATGTATTTAATTAAAAATGTTTTATGGGACTGGGATCACTGAGCTATTGGTAGAAATCCTGAACCAATGCCATAAACATGGTATTCCCACCTTAACCCATTTAAACACAGAACTTCTTTAACTTTTCTTTGAAGCATTTTATATACTTGACATATACACACACACACACACATCTCTCCTCAACAGATTTTAAAATGTGGCTGGTGTAGGTGGAAGGATGCTCATCTTACTTATGTTACGACCCGGCTCAAAAGCCGCAACATAAAGTGGAGGACTGACACCAGAGCTTTAAGAACAAATGGGTTTTATTGTGTACCCTGTGGTAAGCACTGCTAAAACCATTGCAACCAATCAGGAGAAGAGCAAAAGTGGTGAGCCCCTCAAAGCTGACCTGATACCTCATCAGGTGCAGGTAATCAACAATTAGAGGGCGCACATGAAACTCTGCCACTGCAGAGTAGGGATTGCCAATGGGCGTAACACCTCCCCCCTCAAAAGGGTTCCTCTAGGAGCCCTAAAGTAGTAAGTTCCTCTGGTTCTCGATCTCCCAGCCCTGAAAACAGTGGTTAAAAAAAAAAACTGGAACAGAAGTACAATGTGCATCAGCCATGAAGTTAGTCCAATAGACCAGACCAGTTGAAGCTAGAGAAAATCCAGCACATAACTTGAACCACCAAAGCACATCATTTAGAGGCATTTAAGCAGCAGACAGCTTACCATCTCCCTAATAACTAAGTGCTCTCAAATGACTGACATCTTTAAACATGGAGACCCCTACACAAGGATCACAAGTTGCTGCACTGAACACAAAGTAACATGTGACCAACACAAAGGAGCACAACAGCCACAAACCAAAAGGATTACACAAACAATTGCTACAACACAATACCAAAAGTAGCATCCAATAATCCCACTAAGTGATCTGTTGCCCCACACAAATGGTCTCACACACACCAAGTGGTCCTATATCACAACAAGTTAATCAACAAAATTCAGTAAAGCAAGTGTGCCAGTAACTACTCACAAATGGAGCTCTATGACCAAACAAAGATCACAACACCACACAGTTACTGCCATCACCTAGCCAGCAACACTCAGAAGTGATCCAACAAACGTGGCCAACTTCTCCCCAACACTAAAGGTCACAGCACAAGAATCACCTCGTCAGCATCTATGAATACTGACAAATGTACAGAGGCATATGCAGACATAACTGGAACACACTATATGCCAACTAAACAAAAACCTACCTGCTTCAACCACAACCATAGCTCATGACTGATTTCAGCTTACTCAAAATTTCTAATAAAGAGTGACTGGTTTAATTTGAGCAACTCCCAGCCTGACGTGAAACAAAACTAACTTACCTAACTAGCCTTCGGTGGGGTACCAGACTCGAGGCAACTTTAAGCGCTAAACTCGTGAGCAGACAGGAAGCCAAAAAGGTCATTCACTGCCAAACCTCAAAGCGCACCCCTCACCCAGGATAACCACCAAACACAAACTAAAACAACAAAGCAAAATAACAAACAAGTGCTTCGATAGAAGGGCAACGCAGCCGCCCAGCTGAAACCCTCTTACTAAAAGGAGTCTGCCCAGTCACAGTCAACACCTGGAGTAACCCATCACTCATACCAAAAAAAAAAAAACTCTGATAAAAACTCTGATTGGTCTCCACAAAAATATCCAAAATGGGGTCCAAATGATCCCTGAATGAGCCCCCATTTATGTTACGACCCAGCTCAAAAGCCGCAACATAAAGTGGAGGCTGACACCAGAGCTTCAAGAACAAATGGGTTTTATTGTGTATCCTGTGGTAAGCACTGCTAAAACCATTGCAACCAAGCAAGGACAAGCGCAAAAGTGGTGAGCCCCTCAAAGCTGACCTCATACCTGCCTTTATCATCAGGTGCAGGTAATCAGCAATTAGCAGAGGGAGCACATGAAACTCTCACTGTCCCTACAGAGAGTAGGGATTGCAGATGGGCGTAACACTTATCAAACAGAGTATTTAGTCACTATGGCCTTTTATTTCATCAACTGCTCCCATGACATGTGGAGACCCACAGGGCTTAGTCCTTGGATCTGTTTTGTTCAGTTTATATCTGTTGCTAGTTGGCCAAGGTGTCTTACTATTATTATGCTGATGATTGACAGTTATGTCTCATTTAGTTCAGGAAATCACAAAAATCTAGACTTCATGCATTCCTGTCTCACTCCCATTAAGGACTGGATTTCTTACAGCTGAACCTAAGTCCTTGTTAGTGGTACTGATCATATTTCTAATAGTGTCAATCACCACCTTGAACAACTACTAACCAACACAAAGCAATCTGCTAGAAATCTGGGTATTTTTTTTCGATCAAGATCTCAGGTTTCACCAGCATATCAAAAGTCTACTCCAGTCTAATTTTACAAGCATCAGTCAAGTACTTGTGAATAAGATAACTGTGTGCCTTACCCACGCCCCCATTTCTTCCTGACTCGATTATATGTATGTGCATGCCTAAATGATACAGCAGTGTCTTGTCTATGCAATACACAGAACTGAGACTACTCACAAACAGTTGCAGTGAACACATCACTTCAGTTCTTGCAGAATTATATTGGATTCCCATTTGCTACAGAATTAAATTTAAGATTCGACTGATTACGCCATGGTATTGCTCTACTTTACATCTCAGAATTCCTAACACCTTATACCACCTCTAGATTCCTCAGATCAGACGATAAATTACAATTACAGGTTCCACAGTCCAGGCTTAAAATGAACTCTTTATCTTTTTTTAGTACTGTATTTTAATATATTTTGAATGATTTTTAATGTTGCTTCAAATTCTGTGAAGGACCTGGTAACTGGTTTAGAAAGGTGCTGTAGAAATATTATTATTACCTTCCCCTATCCAGATTTTAGGCACTGGAGAGCCTCATCACTATGGAGAAACCTGACCTTATTTCACTTAGCAATGAAACCACAGTGAGAATATCAGGAGAAGCAGACAAAAATCAGGAAAACTCAAATGACAAGAACATTACTTTGTGTAGTCAGATATCAAACTAAACGAGTTTGTCACATAGTGAGTATAGGAGGTTGTTTAACTCTGTTGTGATTTTTTTTTTAAAAAAGCTTACCTCTTATTTTTAAGCTTTTAAGCCAAACAAACAGCTGTTTGTCTGATCACTGTTGGTATGGGCAGCATGAGATCCATCACAGAGCTAAAGGATTAGATTTATTCCAGAAATGCTTTTCGTTAATCATGGTGGTAGGGGAAAGAATATGCACTTATTTTAAAGCATCAGTTGAATGAAATTTTTCACTTTTCAATTTGGAGTATTCTTGGAGGTAACAACATGAGTGTAGAGCAAAAGAAAAGAAACACAGCCAAAAATTGGCTGCAGCCAAAAGTATGATAGTCCAAGTAGCTGACATTTGCTTAAGTAGACTGCTTGGCATCTTGAAAAATGTTGATATATATATATAGTCACGCATTTTTTTCAGCAGTACAGATAAACAGTCTCCAAAATGTTATCAACAAAGTTTTTAACTATGACCTAAGTTAATTTCCACAAATAATATTTATATATGTGCATTTATCTTACCTTGAACCATATTTACAAATGCGTACCATAGATGTACAGTACTGTGCAAAGACCTTGAGCCACCCTTCATTTCATTTCATTTATATTTTATTAAGGAAAATGCAAAATTGATGCAGTGATTTACTGAAACTGTGCAGACCCACTTTGGGATTACAGTATGCAAGGCAAGAACAGAGTTTGTACAATTCTAATGAGCTTGAAAGTCAATATTTGATATGACCACATTTATTCTTCAACTCATCCTGAACTCTCTTAGGCAGCTTTCTTATCGCTCTTTAAGTAGTCTTCAGGAATAGTCCTCCAGGCTTCTTGAAGGGCATTTAAAGCTCTTCTTTGGATGTTGCCTGCCTTTTGTCTCCGTTCTGTGTCAAAATGATTCCACACTGCTTCAGTAATGTTGAGGTCCGGGCTCTGCGGAGGCCATGATTGATAGTGTTACATTGTGTGTTTTTCTAGCCAGGTTTGCTCTTACTGCACTGGCAGTGATGCATTGGGATCACTGTCACACTAAAAAATGAAGCCATTGCAAGTTAGACACTTCACAAATTGTATTACATGGTGGATCAAAATCTGACCGTACTTTTCTGCGTTCATAATTCCATCAATTTTAACAAGATCTCCATCAACACTGGCTGAAATGTAGCCCCAAACCATGACAGAGACTACTGTTTTACAGATAGCTGTCAACAGTCACTGCCATACTTCTCCCCTGACCGCCGACATACACAGTGACAGCAACTTGAACCAAAAATTTCAAATTTTGATTCAGATTTTGACTCCATAAGACCTGTTTTTCAGTCCAGTCTTTGTGCACTGAGGCAAATCTCCAGCCTTCTTCCTTGCTTCCATACTTTGGGGAATGGCTTCTTGACAGTCATCCTTCCACTGAGACAATTTCTGATGAGGTTTCAGCAAACAGTAACCCAGATGAACATCCAGATGTATCCATGAGGTCCTGCGAAAGGTCTTTGCTGGATTTGTTTTCCTATTTTTAAAGGACACGACTTTCAGAGACTATTTATCTTCTGCAGATAGTGTTTTAGGCCTACTGCTTTTTTTTGTTTTCCAGTTGTTCAGTTTTCTCTATTTTTTTGATTTGGACACACTGCACACCATGACAAGATGTTCCACTATTTTTTTTTTTGCTAATAGCTCTTTGGGAATCACGTTGTTGGTGCAAAGATACTATTTTATGCTTGTCGGTAGAGGGTAGTTTTGTAGATTCAAATAAAGAAATGTATGTGTTTTCATAACAGGTCGCTAAGTCACAAAGTGCCTAAAGATGCAATTCAAAACTGTTTCTTCGCTAAGTTGTCATAGGTCACTCTTAAGTGGCTTAACAAACTAAAAGGAAAAAAAATCTATTGCTCAAGATCACGTTTAAAAAAAATGCAAGAAAGCCTGGCTCCTTGAAAACAAAATGTACAGAAATGAAGGGTGGCTAAAATCTTTTGAACAGTACTATAAATATAATAGAAATTGAATAAATGAATTGGTATCATGGTACTTGGTTAAGTTTAGCCTCAGCTTGTTTTTTTTTTATGTTGAAACCCTGATCACATCTCATATCACGACTTGAATTGGATTCTTTTGGATTTTAATTTTAAAAAAGTAGTCTTTCAGGGTAACAATGAATCTGCTATGTGAGAAAAACCTCTGCTTGATGGTGTGAAAGTGGATGCAGATGCAGAGCTTTACATGTATTTACTGAGCATGTGTGTGTGGCTTCTGGTTTCTTAATACTCCTTAACACTGTATGCTGCCTAAAGGAAACAGAGTTGCTTTCTAATGACATCTGACAGAGGCAGTCTGTTGCGGTCATGTGATACAGTCCCAGAGCAGTGGAGGCCTGTCTTAATAAATGTGGCTTAACCATGAATCCATCCAGAAAACAGAAGATTGGCTACATAGCTGATTCTTAATTCATTATATTGCATGAGAGGGACTGGCAATATTGCTTCTCTGAGTATACTATAAGACAGTATAAGTGCCAAACCAAAGGATTTATTGCTTTAACATCTGTGGTTTTATTAGACCAACATTTGCACAATTTTGCTAGTCAGTAAGTGTGCGGTACTGCTTACTGTAACAGATGAATTAGTCTAGGTCCCCTACTCCAACAACATGGAGTAGATGAGTTACTATAAATGAGTACCGCAGTAAAGTCATGCAGTACTCATTTATGCTGCCGTCTTAATAATCTTCTGTATTCCATATCATGATCAACATTAAACTTACTTAAGAAGAGTTAACTTCTGCCTTTATCAGTGTGCTTAAAGCAGACATTTTCTGCGAATCTTCAATACAAGAAAGCAAAATATGCAGCATTTTGTTTTAACTTAAAAACCTTAAATGAAAAATCAAAAAGGAAAAAAAGAATTGTAGTTTGGTGCTGAAAATATATTATGTCTGGATCAAAGTTTCAGGAAATGGGCTCAATTTGTGAGGCAAAACCGAAGTATGTTTTTATATACAAGAAGCCAGAAAAAAAGACTTACTACAAAACAGATATCAAATGCCACAAAGGCACTTTACAGTGTAAAAACGTGACCATGCCAGAAAAATCAAACAGGCAGCCCATATCATAACATTGACCCACACTTCTTTATTGAGCTCACACAAACACATGCACAGTGACACACCCACCTGGGAATGTACAGTGTTTCACACACACACACACACACACACACACACACACACACACACACACACACACACACACACACACACACACACACACACACAATTTGTCACATACGTCTACAGCTCCTCATCTGAAGCTGCTTTGGCACTGATACGAATCAATGTACCAGTCAAGTGAATCCAGGTGAGATTGAAATCCACTTGCAGACCTCTGATCACAATCAGTGGTGGAGAAATCACATGGAGCCAGGTTTACCTCAGCTTCAAAAACACAGGGCTGTGGCACAATGGGGGACAACTATGGAAGGAAAAGCTGAAAAGATTACCTCTCAGACTCTGTGTGCTTCCCTGTGGGAGGTCCTGGTGGTTTGCAAGAAAGTACATGTGGACTAGAATTCAGAGAGCTAACACAGACTGACAGAGCCTAGTATGTGGTTGGGGTTAGATGAGTTGCTGTTAGTGATCTGCTAGTTGCATAGTTGTCTGACTGATGCACGTGGTGCATCAGATGTGCTTGCTTATGTGTATACCAACGGATTTTTAAATACACAGTTCACACACAGCTCTTAAATGGGTGCTATTGCATGAAATATTCCCCCACCCCACCCAGATATTATGCTATGAAATGCAATTTGCACAAAAAAGAGAAAGTCAGTCAAACTTCAGTGTGATTCAGAGATGAGTAAAACTGTTTCGAGAACTTGCACTGCTAGTATTGCTTTTTCTTTTTTCTTCTTCTTCTTTTTACTTGTACAGAAAAAGCAAGCAGACAGACATGTGGTGTATCATGCTGCTCCTGCTGCAATGTAATAGCTTGAGTGCAGAAATTTTAATAGGAATGATATGTTATAATGCAATAATACAAACCCCTGTTTAAATTATCCTTAAAGTTTGCTCTGAAAGATACAACGATATTAAGAATCTTAATATAAGAAATGAGCTGCATCACAATGACATTGTTTTCATAACCTAGAAGAAATCCTATATAATCCGCAACATATCCTTTTCCTTTGTAATGTAACTGGAGACAATGTCTCTGCACCTTTTTTCTTTTTTTTTTTTATGTGTGCCAGACCACTTAGCTACCTTGGCTGGTGGGAGCTGCTGTCTGGTATAATCATAGAGAGACCTCTCCAGGAGACTGTTACCCAAGGAAAATAATTGATATCATGCAGTAGCAGGCCAAAGTAGGATGATGGATACATTGGAGGCCAGACAGAAGTGGCACCTTTATGAAATCTCCTATTGTAGCTGAATGACTCATTGTTGTTGGACATTTCTCTTCATGCCTTTGCTTATATCTTTTATTTTCTTGCTTTGTCTCTTTTGAGAACAGACATATTCACAATGATAAAATTATACAATGATATTCCATGTTACAAATGTGTATTTTGGTGGGCAAATATTGTGGAAAACAGTATTATTGCTATTCAAGTTGCTCAGTGTTTCAGCCTCTATGTTGTTATGATTATTTTTTTTTTTTATTCAGGGAGTGAATGACAACTGAGATGAGGGAGGTGTGTCCTCACAATTTGAAAATGCCACTAGTGGTGTTCTTGCTTGTGATGTATGCAAGCTTTCTTTTGTGTATCATAACATTGTACCTCTGTGACATATACAACAGTTTGCATCACAACTCGGCCACTGGAGAAGAAAATTAGAATTCAAATGCATTTCTGAGACAACTACAGATATCCGAAGGCTTCTCAAGTTTCCTGTTTTAAAACCTCATTCATTCAGCTCCAATCAGTGATGAATTGCCTTCATATATCTCCACCCTGACACCACTGTCTCAGTTTTTTCAGGTGAAAGGGTCTTTGTAGGTTAGAACGTTGAAATGCCTGTCCAAAGCAGTTTGCAGGCAGCCTGTCTGTCTGCGTCAACAAGACTTTTTTAAGTGCTTAATTATCATAAAGACATACACTTTTCTCTCTCTCTCTCTCTCTTTTTTTTGAAGGGGAAACTGTCAGAATATTTCCATTTCATGTACCCTGTCCATGTGAAAGCACTGGTGGTGTGAAAATACAATTTAAAAACCAAACTGTTAAGTACAGTTTAGTAACACTATCAAGCAGGCAATAATATATCATCAGGGTTGTCAAAGCTCAATTTCTTTTTGTTGTGCCATTAACTGGTCTCCAGGCATGGACGTCATTGATCTAAAGCTGTATTAAACAGAAAAAGAAATCAGATATCCCATAATGTACTGCAGTAATAAATGTTACCACTGATTGATAGCACCTCATGTTTAACCCATGACAACACCCAAACCAACAAAGTAATAATCCAGGCTCATCAAATAAGCCATTTACATTGATTTCCCCAGAGCACATGAGACTGAACACTTGAGCCACACTGTTGCCTTAGCTAACATGTTTATCTTTTTTTGTAAGTCATGTAATGTACAGTAGGTGAAATTTTTATTTGATCCCCTGCCGAATGTTTACGTTTGGTCACTTCCAAAGAAATCAAGTCTCTATTTTTTTCTTTTTACGGTAGAATATCAACAAAAAATCAAGAAAAATACATAAAAGTTATAAATTGATTTGCATGTCATAGAGTGCAATGAGTATCTGATCCCCAAGCAAAACATGACTTAGAACTTGGTGGAGAAATCCTTGTTGGCAAGCCCAGTGGTAAGACGTTTCTTGTAGTTGGTCACCAGGTTTGCACATGTCTCAGGGGGGATTTTGTACAGAAACTCGCTAAATCCTTTATATTTCTTGGCTGCTGCTGTCGAAGCTTCAGCTTCCTCCACAGATTTGAGGTCTGGAGAATGGCTAGGCCACTACATACCCTTAATATGCAACTTCTTTTGATTGATAGTCTGTTTTTCTCCATTAAAATGAAACTACCATAAAAATTAGAGACTGTTCATTTCTTTTGAAGTGACCAAACTTACAAAGTCAGCAGGGGATCAAATAATTATTTCCCAGACTGTGAATCATCATACGGCTGTAAATCAAGTAATGAATTCCCTTAAGCCTCATGTGCTTTGAAATAAATCTTAAAACCACATAATAATATTAATATGCGTCGCATCACCTTAGCATTTCAGCTTAGTTTGTGCTGGTAAAGTGAAGACTCATACATACTATTACAAAGACCATAAAGCAACTACTATATGGAGCCCAAACCTTTTCAAATTATGTATGCTTACCTGATTATAACAGTAATCATATATATTTAATAAATTTTGAGTTAGTAACAGGAGTTTGCATTTCTTCCATTAGCAAAGTAAATCATGTGGTAGTCTACTTAGCACTGGTTTTATTAACCTTACTCACTGCAGTACAACACACAACCTGCCATGTATAATACGGCTCATAACTGGAAGAAAGAATGAATGTAACATATCTCAAATATGAATGCAAATGCTGTTCTGATATTTGTTTTTGTAGAGTCAGAGTTATATAAGAAATGTAATTAATTATCATCAAAGGAACGAGAGGCTGTTTGCAGCAGTGATAGGGGGGCAAAGATGGCTTGAAAACATTAGAGGAGGATTTGACATCAAATGACAATAACATGGTCAAGAAGTACATTTCCTTTCCCCAAAAGAGAGTTTGATTATTATTTCGTACAATACCCATTATTATTTACTGCTGTAATGATGGGCAACCATTGCAAGAAAATAAGAATAATAGAAGATTGTGTTATATTATTGTATTAGATATTTCCACTGTTATCTCACAAAAAAAACGATACAGTATGATATCCGTGTGAGCATTCACAGTGGGCTAGTGTGACCGTTGGACCTTCTTCTGCTGTACTTGTTGATTTCAAGATGTTTCTCTCTCTATCAACCCTGCCACATGGTGTCTCAGTGGTCCTCTGCAGCTTTTCCTTAATCTTCTTTCACTTTTCATTTTCATTGTGAATGTTGTCAGTTGCCAGAGCTGAAACTTTATATAGTACAGAGTGATATTAGAACTGGGTTCATATGTTGACGATAAGCTTCTTACACTAATAAATTATACCATGCCAAGTTGACTCTGATTCTCCGCTTATTTATTTATCTAAAAATGAGGGGAAGACAAAAGAGAGGAATTAGAGGGGATTAAGGTCTTTTGAGTTTTTCCTTTTTTTTTTTTATTTTTTAATTCTTTTCACAAGTAGGTGGACTGTGTGATGAGGACATCCAAGATGGCTGGAAACTGTCTTTACATTTAGAATATTTATTATGAATTAATCTGTTTGGGGAGTGTTATGCGGATATCGGCAGTATTTAAGTTATAGCCTATTTCAGTCTTAAGATAACAAAGTTATACTTTTATGGGTTTTGTTTCATTATATGCCACAAATTATAGCTGTTCCTTCGCCTGTTGCGCACGTTGTCACTGCTCTTTGTTTGACTTTCTATGTGTCTGTCAGCAAGATTAGGCAAAACCTATCCGGCTGAATTTCATTAAACTTGGTGGAGAGATGAAGCATGAGCAGAGGGAGAACCCATTAAAAATGAGGTTCAGATCAACATTATGTTCTTTAAAATTGACAGATAGGGCACTGGCCTTGGCACTGCCCTCTAGTTTGATATTTGAATGAAGTGAATTTTAAATAGAAATGCTGCTCTTTTTCAGTTTTCATTTCTTGTAACCCGAAGTACATTCATAGCCATGGCTGTTTTTCTTTCGATTTTTGCTCGTGGATATTGTTTCACGGGTAGGTGACAGTCATTTCTTGTGATTTCATTTTCCTGTGAGACTGGGAAATCTTTATAGACTCTTCTAATGCCTTTTAAATCATGCAAAGTATATCGCCTTTGCTGAAATTTAGAATCTGTAATATGTTGCAAATGTTTAAAACCACTGAGCTGCACAACTTTTAAATCCAACTTATCGAGTGATGAATGTAAAGAAAGAATATGCTGAAAATTTGGGAATATTTGTCTTTTGCTGATGTTGGTAAGCAGTCTACATTTTGACAGGCAGTGGATATTTATATGGGACATGACTTTGCAGTGCTATTTATGGATTCTGCTTAAGTCTGATCATTTTGGCTCTCCACAATGTTTTTAAAATGTATTTGTGCCACCTTTGTCTTTGTGTTTAAAGTTATTCTTTCTCAGAGGAAACGCATTGTTTGAGTTGCAGTTTCATAATTTCAACATATTGCTAAAAGTAGATTATGGGTCTTCTGATCATTTTGTTAAGGATCCTTGAGTCATCTTGTTTCCCACAGACAGTTAAATCTCACACGTCCTGAGTTCATGTGTCGAGTCAGGTCTACCTGATTAATAAATAATTAATGTTAAAAAATATGAGAAGAAAATTGTTTGTTCTGCATATTTTTTCTGTAATTATTTCAATAATTTAAGTTGCATTTGGTTTATAAAGGAATATTTATACAGCAATTCTTGTTCTTTGTGTTTTGTTTTCTGGGGACACTATTGTGAACTCTAACCCAAATGATGGCTCCAAGTGTTATGCTAGCTAGGCTTCTTACAAAAGAAGATGGGGTGCACAGCCATTGTCCTGTATTGAAAGGGGACACCAGGAGTGGCCCAGCAGGAATTATTTCTCAAAATGCATTAAAAAACATCAAAACATAACCTTTGAGGTTTGCAATATAAATTGTATAAATAATATATATTTAATTGCAAAAATGTTTGATTAGCACATAAGCACAGACATTTCTGTGGTTACTGTATACAATTCTAGCACTTCCAATAAAAAACATTTAACCAGAACCTCTGACACACATAATTTTGTTTTGCCAACATGCAAAAATCACTTCCATTAGACCTGCTGTTTTGAGATGACTATAGAGACTCCAAAGATTAAAGAAAAGGTCATTATAATGTGCCGTGTGTCACTGAGCTATCCACTCAGTTATGTATATTCCTGAGGCTATAGTCAGGATTATGAGTACTTGAGGTTTTTTTTGTTTGTTTGTTTTGGTTTTTTGTGTGTGTGTGTTTGGTTAAAAAATGTCCTTTTTTTGTACAAGTGAAAAGATAAAAAGTCATGAATAAATGGGGTTGTGTGATTTTACCATTATTTTAAATAATGTTGTGCCTTCACAACATAAAGTGAAGTCTCAACATTTCTGGGCAGCGAGATTGTAGTGCCCTGCTGGAATGACATTGCCACACCCTCAATGCTGCCTCTCTTCCTACTCTGCATGGTGAGTCACTGTGATATCATGCAGTTGAGTCCATAACCTGACTACACTCTAGAACACAGTTTGGGCAACAATAGAATATTGAGGAAAATAAGCCAGCATTAATTGTAGTCTAAGATTGGGTATGATTTCAGATAACAAGTAATCAAAGTCTACATCCTTGCTGTTTCCTTTAAAGCATAATAGTACTACTTCCTGCACTGGTCCTAAATATAAGCCTTTGAGATAAGTTATGCACCAAAAAAATGATATAATCTACTTTTCTCATCTTTATAAAAGAATCTCTGCATGGAGATTATAGATCTCAAAGGGTTAAACACAGGCATTACTAATTCACACAGATTTAATATGACAAACATTCAGAGTCCATTATTCTAGCTCCTTCCTTATTCCTCCTAGCTGACACTAGCTAAGCTCAGCTTGGTGAAAATAATCCTAGGCGATAAGTCTGAAAACAATATCATCATTTTTTGAATACCAGTGGACTGAATTGGACTTTAAAAAGTACCACCTTAAAATATGTGTTCACCAAAAAAGGAAAGCATCCAAGGATCCACTATTCACACTTGCCATCATTTTCCCTTTGCCCCAGAGTAACAAACAACTTGACTTATGATCATGTACATCCACACGCCCCATAATTGTGTCATTGGTCACGAAGCCAGTTAAAGTGGACATGTTGGACACAGCTGGGGTATGACACTTTTCAGTGCACCACGGATTTATCTCCGGTGACCGAGTACCCAAGTCCACATGCCAATGGCATTACCATCATTAATCAGCCACGATACAGCTCACAGGAAATTAATTAACTCTTAAAAATCAGAGGAAGCTCATTATTTATAGCAGTTTATTTATAGCAGAATCTGGGCATACTTTGCAATAAACCCACAACTGAAGATGAAGAATATTCATGTCTATGAAGAAAAGGAAAGAAGGTAGAAACAGAAAGGGGGGGTCTTAAAATGAGCAATGCACTGCTCTCCATTAGTGTAGGAATTTGAACTTTGAAAAACTGTATTTGCACCACTTTTAACAGGATAGTTCTTGCTTTCAGGTATCTGTCTAGAGCACACATGAGTGCATACCACAAGAACTTAAGAAAATGCAGTTGGTCTTATAAAATACAGAATAATAGCTCCCCTTGTAGGTATACCTGAAGAGAATCTGCACAGGTACAGGGAGAACATGCAAACTCTAAACAAGACTGTCCTTTTTCTAGGTTCTTGCTACCTAGAAAAGGACCGCCATTCTGAACTAAGCACACACAACAAACAAACCTCATGAGGGAGCACATTAGATAAGAGGGATGAGTGTACTAGCGACAAACAGGCAACGGATCCAAGGATATCCTGGTACTGGAAAAATAAATGTTGGCTTACTCAAAATTCAACTATTGAGAATATAATTTACAACTGCAAGTAACACAACACTTTAGAGAGATGGATAAGGAGCCAGACCTAGAACATTTAAGTATTTCAAAAAGTCATCCAAAAAGAAATTAATCAAATAACTGCAATATTATTGATGGCAGCAGAGGTTGTGCCCTGGAACAATAAGTCTAGAAGACACAGATGGGAGACTGCCAGCGAAAATACTGATCATGGAAGTTGCTGCAGAGATTTATGAAACATGCAATTGAAAAATGACACTATAATGGCAGAGCTGCAAATAATTCTCAGGTTTTAGTTCTCCTGAGGACTAAAGAGAAAGTACATGGAGGAGGCAGCATATAGCTCTAAGGGCATCAATCTCAAGGATAATCTTTGTCAATAGCTCTGTCTTCACAAAAGCTTATTCCTTTCCTTATTTAAATAGGCCCATCCTGTATATAAAATGTCATTATTTAAAATTTGTATTCTGTTTCAAGCACATAATTTTAATTGCATAATGTAAATGAATGTAGCTTTCCTATAAGTCCTACTTTTTATATTTTTTGTGATGTTGGTGATGTTGACTAGTTTCACAGGGTTTGCCCTCTGTTGAGTGATTACATTCTCAGTGTGAAAAAGGTTGTTTATTTATTCATTTATTCATTTTTATTTATTTTTATTTACTTCTTTTTCTTATCATTTTTGGTCTTTGCTTTTTAATTAATTAATTATTTATTTGCTTATTTTAAATTTTGTTTTAAAACTGTTTCCATTTAGCGGTTGCAATGGCTACACAATGTAGTGGTTTACACATGTACCTAACAAGTGAAATATCCCTAGTTGGGAGGAGACACAAATCCCTTGGGGCTTGTATCAGGAAGGGCGTCCAGTGTAAAAATCTGCCAAATCAAGTATGCAGAGTTACCTGCTGTGCTGACCCCTAAAAAGGAGCATGGGGCAGCTACTGAAAGTTCATCTGGGCATAGCATTTTCAGGCTACTGCTTCTTCTCCCTTTTAGAAAATTGGTTAAAAAAAAAAAAAAAAAGGTAGCATAAGGCAAAGCCTCAGCACCTTTAGTCAACAATGTGTGGTTGTTTTGTTTATTTCAGTTCTTTGCTGTCATATATTATTTTCAATGTAAGATTTTTGTTATTGCTGTCATTTCAAAAAACCTGTAAATAAAGACTGAAACAAAAATCATACTGTAATGATGTTCTTAGTGTATTGTGCATTTTGGATAAGTAAGTATGTCTGTCTCTAGAACATAATGTTGCTTTGTTGCACACTTCACATCAAAATTGTTAAATGATGCATTTTTAGGGGCAAAGCAAGTCAGTTCAGCCACCTAGTTCAGGCAGTCAAATCAAGCTACAATGGCTCATACACACGAACATGCCTCATTCGCCTCACATCATACACCAAACGCACACTCCAATTTGGTGATCTGTTTAAGCTGCACATTTCCTGGCTGTCCTGATATGTCAGTTCCACTGCAGTCCTGCTTTGCTAGATGCTGTTTCAACCCCTCCAACAACCCAGCATCTACCTATAGGCTCCTTTGGGGTGTTTACTCATCACTCCCCTATGGCTATGTGTATTATAGCTCAAAGATACAAATAAATAATAAATCACCCATTTTAAATGTGAGTTGTTCAATTCAATTTTATTTGTATATGATTGGCCAAATCGCAACAAACAGTCAAGGCACTCTAGGCACTTTGTATTGTAGGTAAACACCCTACAATAATAAAGAGAAAACTCAACAGTCAAAATGACCCCCTATGAGGAAGCATTTGGTGACAGTGGGAAGGAAAAACTCCCATTTAACAGGAAGAACCAGGCTCAGTTAGGGGCAGTCATCTGCCGTGACTGCTTGGGGCTGAGAGGAGAGACAGGCCAAAAGACATGCTGTGGAAGAGAGGCAGAGATTAATAATAACTAATGATTAAATGCAGAGGGAAGTATAAACAGAGTAAAAAGAGGTGAATAAAAAGCAGCAGGGCATCATGGGAACCCCCCTCAGCCACCTAGGCCTATAGCAGCATAACTAAGGGATGGTTCAGGGTCATCTCATCCAGCCCAAACTATAAGCTTTATCAAAAAGGAAAGTTTTAAGCCTAATCTTAAAAATAGAGAGGGTGTCTGTCTCCCGAATCCAAGCTGGGAGCTGGTTCCACAGAAGAGGGGCCTGAAAGCTGAAGGCTCTGCCTCCCATTCTACTCTTAAGTATCCTAGGAACCACAAGTAAGCCAGCAGTCTGAGAGCGAAGTGCTCTATTGGGGAGATATGGTACTATGAGGTCTTTAAGATAAGATGGGGCCTGATTATTCAAGACCTTGTATGTTAGGAGAATGATTTTAAATTCTACTCTAGATTTAACAGGCAGCCAAAGAAGAGAAGTCAATATAGGAGAAATATGCTGTCTTTCTAGTCCCTGTCAGTACTCTAGCTGCAGAATTTTGAATCAGCTGAAGGCTTTTCGTGGAGCTTTTAGTACAGCCTGATAATAATGAATTACAGTAGTCCAGCCTAGAAGTAATAAATGCATGAATTAACTTTTCACCATCATTCTGAGAAAAGATGTTTCTAATTTTATAAATATTGCATAAATGCAAAAAATCGGTCCTAAATAATTGTTTAATATCTTCACTGAAGGACATATCCTAGTCCAAAATTACTCTAAGATTTCTCGCAGTGTTACTGTAGGCCAAAGTAATACCATCCAGAGTAAGTATCTGGTTTGACACCATGTTTCTAAGCTTTGTGGGGCTGAGTACAAGAACTTCAGTTTTATCTGAATTTAGAAGCAGGAAATTAGAGGTCATCCAGGCCTTTATGTCTTTAAGATGGAATGTCTTCATGGATAGATAAAGCTGAGTATCATCTGCATAACAATGAAAACTGATGCAATGCTTTCTAATACTACCGCCTAACGGAAGCATGTACAATGTAAATAAAATTGGACCTAGCACAGATCCCTGTGGAACTCCATAATTAACCTTAGTGTATGAAGACGACTCCCCATTTACATGAACAAATTGGAGTCTATTAGATAATAATGATTCAAACCACTGCACTGCAGTACCTTTAATACCTATGGCATGCTCTAATCTCTGTAATAAAATGTTATGGTCAACAGTATCAAAAGCTGCACTGAGGTCCAACAGGACAAGCACAGAGATGAGTCCACTGTCAGAGGCTGTAAGAAGATCATTCGTAACCTTCACTAATGCTGTTTCTGTACTGTGATGAATTCTGAAAGCTGACTGAAACTCTTCAAATAAACCGTTCCTCTGCAGATGATCAATTATCCCTTTTACAACTACACTTTTAATAATTTTTGAGAGAAAAGGAAGGTTGGAGATTGGCCTATAATTAGCTAAGACAGCTGGGTCAAGTGATGGCTTTTTAAGTAGTGGTTTAATTACAGCCACCTTGAAGGCCTGTGGTACATAGCCAACTAATAAAGAAAGATTGATCATATTTAAGATTGAAGCATCAATAAATGAAAAGACTTCTTTGAACATTCTAGTAGGAATGGGATCTAATAAACATGTTGATGGTTTGGACGAAGTAACTATTGAAGTTTACTCCAAAAGATCAGTTGGAGCGAATAAGTCTAAACAAATATCAGCAGTGCTGAAAGCAGCCGGACCTGAAGATAAATCTTTGAGATGGTTATGAATAATTTATTTTCTAATGTCTAAAATTTTATTTGAAGCAATTCATGAAGTTATTACTAGCTAAAGTGAAAGGACTACTCGGCTCAACAGAGCTCTGACTCTTTGTCAGGCTGGCTACAGTGCTGAAAAGAAACCTGGGATTGTTCTCATTTTCTTCAATTAATGATGAATAGTAAGATGTCCTAGCTTCACAGAAGGCTTTTTTATAGAGCAACAAACTCTTTTTCCAGGCTAAATAAGCATCGTCTAAATTAGCGAGATGCCATTTCCTCTCCAGCTTACAGGTTATCTGCTTTAAGTTGCACGTTTGTGAATTATACCACAGAGTCAGGCACTTCTGGTTTGATGCTTTCCTTTTCAGAGGAGCCACAGTATCCAAAGTCGTACACATTGAGGATGTAAAACTATTGATAAAATAATCTACCTCACTGGGAGCAGAGTTGAGGTAGCTGCTCTGCACTGTGTTGGCACATGGCACTGAAGAGCATAATAATGAAGGAATTAGATCCTTAAACTTAGATACAGCACCTTCAGAAAGAGTTCTACTGTAATAAAACTTAGTCCATTGAAGTAAATGTAAATTTTACTAAGAAATGATCAGACAGGAGGATAGCCAATTGAATCTAATAATAGATTAAATGCAGTTTTGAGGCTGGCATTTTCAGCATCTACATGAATGTTAAAATCACCCACTATTATTATTTTATTTGAACTGAGCACTAAATCAGATAAAAAAAGTCTGAGAAATCAGACAGAAACTCTGAGTAAGGACCAGGTGGACGATAGAAAATAACAAATAAAACAGGTTTTTGAATTTCCCAATTAGGGTGGACAAGACTAAGAGTCAGGTTTTCAAAATAATTAAAACTGTGTCTGGGTCTTTGATTAATTACTAAGCTGGAATTGAAGATTGCAGTTAATCCTCCTCCTCGACCTGTGCTTCGAGCATTCTGACAGTTAGTGTGAATTGGAGGTGTTGATTCATTTAAACTAACATATTCATCCTGCTGTAACCAGGTTTCTGTAAGGCAGAATAAATCAATATGTTGATCAATTATTAAATCATTTACTAACAGGGACTTGGAAGAGAGAGACCTAATGTTTAATAATCCACATGTAATTCTTTTATTCTTTGGTGCAGTTGAGGAAGCTATAATATTTATTGTTCATGAATTTTTATGCTTAAATAGTTTTCTGCTGATTTTAGATTTGTTTTTTGGTGGTCTGGGAGCAGGCACTGTCGCTATGGGGATGGGGTTTTGGGAGGATGTCAGGAGGAGAGAAGCTGCAGAGAGGCGTGTAAGACTGCAACTGTGCTTCCTGGTCTCAACCCTGGGTAGTCAGGTTTTAGGAGTGTTAATAAATTTGGCCAGATTCCTAGAAATGAGAACTGCTCCATCCAAAGTGGGATGGATGCCGTCTCTCCTAACAAGACCAGGTTTTCCCCAGAAACTTTCCCAATTATCTATAAAGCCCACATTGTTTTTTGTTGTGTAAATGAAATAATATACTGACCATGATACTAAAGTCTACCAAAGAGTCTGTGCCACACACACACACACACACACACACAAGAAAATGAACTAGTATGGAGCTGGTTAAGTGTTAAGTTCCTACATAATAAGATATTGGGATGTAACAGATTCCAAGTTGAACTCCTCCTATGAATCCCACTTGACCTTATTATTTTCCCCCTGGATGCATTAAAGAAATCATGTTATATTTTTACAAGGCCACTCTTGGCACAGATTATTTCTGCTGGCCTTGTTACCAGCACTCAAGTAGATCCCTCACAGAAAAAAAATCAGCAAATCAGTTAATTGTAATTAAGATGCTCTACCTTACAAAAGCAAACTATTAAAGAGCCCATTTTATGCAGATGTACAAGTTTAGAGGAACGATTTGCTCCAGCAAAGCGCAGAGTACTCTGAGTAGTTACAGTAAGTGATACAATTCAGAGTTACAGAGTATTACTCATATTTATTGAGTTACAGCCCTCTATGTGGTATTTAGTACTACATATGAAGCTAATGGTAATGTCAGTCACACCGCAACATGCTGCCACTAAGAATTTTTTGTGGGGACATTGCCTTTACAATGAACATGAGTTGTCAAACTAACTGCTAGGCCAGCACCATACAAATGTGTTACATGATGACATGGATAAGTAATGTAATGTCTGGAGTACAAATAAGGCATTTCAGACTGTGAGTGTTTTCTGTCAGAAGAAAATGCTTCCTTTGAAATGAACTTTGGACTTTCCAACTTTTATAAATGTATACTTGGTACTATATATATACTCATAAAGGTGTTGATTCCTTAAGAAGACAATCTCTGCCACAACTTCAGAAAGTTGGTAAAACTTTTTGCCACTGAAGGTGACTTTAGATAACGCAAGTCCTGTGGTCTAGTACCGTATGACTGAAGCATCCATCTATCCATCCATTTATCTGGTCTTGGTGGCAGCATACTAAGTAGAGTATTGTAGACATCCTTCTCCCCACTTTTTAGTTTTTCCCTGGGGCATTGAAAGACATTCCCTGCCTTGGCCAGATGAAATATATAATCTCTCCAGTGGGTTCAGGGTCTACCCTAGTTTGACATGCCTTGAAAATCTCCAATGGGAGGTGCCCATGAGGTGTCCCAACAAGGCTCCCAGCTATCCTATTGAGGAAACTACCGAGGAAATTTTGGTCACTTGTATTTCCAACTCTTTCAATCATCATAAAGAAATCTTATGATGATAGGTGAAGGTTGGAATGTAGATGGACAGGCAAACTGAAAGCTTTGCATTTCTACTCAGCACTTTGTTCCACACAAAAGTCTTGTGTAATGCCCACACCAATCACCAGTCCACCTCGTGCTCCACTTTCCCATCACTTGTGAAAAAGATCTCAAGATACTTAAACTGCCTTGCTTCAGGCCATCTGTTTTCCAGCAGAAAACCTTGGCCTCAGCTTTGGAGGTGATGATTCTCATCCTATCCATTTCAAACTTGACTGCAAACCACTCCTTCAGTGTATTTTCAAGGGCAATGTTGTTGTTCCAATGAACCCAATAGAACACATCATCTGCAAAATGAACGGATACTATTCTAAGGTGCCAAAAACAGACACCCTTGTCACCTCAGCTACATCTTTAGATCCTGTCCGTGAATATCCCAAACACCCACTGAAAATGTGTTTGGGACACTGCTCTCACTTTGTTAAACAAGGACCTAATGGACCATAGCAATGGTCCTGCAAGCATATACTCCTGCAGTATATTACACAGGTGCCCCCAGTTGATCTAGTTGTAAGCCTTCTCCAAGTCCAGACAAAGTATGTAGACTGGATGGTCAAATATCCTTGGTCCCTCCAGAAGTTGTACAATGGTGATAATTTGGTCCACTGTTCTACAGCCAGAATAGAATTTTCATTGCTCAGTTGGAGTATCCTTTCCAACACCCTGGATTGAATAAACTTACCAGGGGAAGCTGAGCAGTGTGATACCCCTAAAGCTGGAGCACACCCTCATGTCCCCTTTTTTGAAAATGGGAGTTATCACCCCAGTCTGCCACTCTAGAGGTACTCTTCCCTTTTTCCCACCACTTTCTGGAGATTCACTGGCATCAGAACATATTTAGCTATAGTGAGTAAAAAGGGATACTAAGTAACTGAAAAAAAACTGTGATGATACAATAGGCTAAATTAAACAAAAATGGATAATTTACAACAAAAAACTACAGTGGTTTTATCCTTCACATTACATATTACAAGCTGTGTATGTTAGCAGTATGTTTGAAGATAAATTTTTTCCTCTTTCACTGGAAACAGACTTCACTGCAAGTGACTTACTTGACCATGGTCTTAATCGAAGAGAGCAAAACAAAGGATTAGTGAATCTTGATGTGTGAATTATTACGCTGAAGCCTCCCACATTGGCACTGTCAGACAACTCCCATCAGTGGACAAGGCCTACATATAGTAAGAGTGAATAGGAGAGATGTGAAATCAGAAGAGGTCTTGTTAATGGGATTGTAGTGTTTTAGAAGAAGCCTATGCACTCAGCAGATAAGGGGACTGTTTATCCTGTTAATGTGTCACTTTAAATACATTAGGAATAGGAGGACTTCTTTTTTTTTTTTTTGGCACTGTGCCTTGCTAATCCTGAAAAGCACAATGAGCAAAGTGTTTATCAGCCACGCATTACACTTGAATTAGCTTTTAGTGGGATGGTAATTTTCTGGAGAAAAGTACATTTCTATTTTAACTAAAATACACAATAAAAGTGTCATTAAAAATAATGCATATATTTGTTAGCATTTAAAATGAGGATGATCTTGAGTAACAGTAAAGCCATGAACACACACATGCACACACACACACATATAGTAGTACAGGGACATATGCACATGCAAATGCACACACACAGACATGATATGAACAGTTACACACATAACATATCAGGTTCAGTGGTAATGAGAGATGATTCAGGGCCCATTGAGCCAGACAGTGGGGTCACAGGCAAATAGCTATTTGTTTATTCAATTTACAGTGTTACAACAGGTTCCTTAGAGATCTGATAGTCTAACTATAGAACAAATCTTGTTCCATAATGCATTTCTTACTTTGCACTTGTCTTTGAATACGGTTAAACAATATTTATTGTCCCATAGGTGTGAATGTGAGTGTGAATAGTTGTCTGTGTCTCTGTGTTGGCCCTGTGACAGGCTGGCGACCTGGACAGGGTGTATCCTGCCTCTCGCCGTATGACAGCTGGGATAGGCTACAACCCCCACCCCCGAACAGGATAAGCAGAAGAGAATGGATGGATATTTATTGTTAGCTATATTTGAAATATATATATATATATATATGTTAGCTATATTTGAAATATATATATATATATATATGTTAGCTATATTTGAAAAAAAAATATATATATATATATATATATTTTTTTTTTTTTTTTTTACTTTTTGAAAGATGCATTACAGTGCCATGAAAAATGATTTTTTTTCTTTCTGTTCTTTCTTTTTTTTTTTTGCATGTTTACACACTTAAATGTTTCAGATCATCAAACAAATATTTGTATCAGACCAGATGATTAACAATGATTTTGTCTATTAAGGGGGAAAAAAGTTATCCAAACTTACCATCTCTTAATGGGGTTAGTTCGATTGGTGATTCTAAAGTGCTCATAGATGTGAATGTGAGTATGAATGGTTGTCTGAATGGTCACCCTGTACTATGACAGTTGGGATAGGCACCAGCCACCCCCGCAATGCTGAAAAGGATAAGCAGAAGAAGGTGGATGGATGGTAATCCCTCACCTCCAAATCATCAATTAACTGTGGTTAACCAAATGTTTTGGAAAACTGAGCTCAATTTCACTAGCCACACCCAGATATGATTACTGTCAGACCTGTTGAGTCAAGAAATTACTTAAATAGAACCTGTCTAACAAAGTGAAGTAATGTAAAAGATCTAAAAGAAAAAGAAACAACTGAGAAACAATCATCTATTTCTATCTAGCAATCTGGAAAGGTATACAAAGCCATTTCTAAGACCTTGAGAATCCCGCAAACCACTCTGAGAGTCATTAACCACAAATGGAGAACAAATTTAGAACAGTGGTGAACCTTCCCAGGAGCGGCCAGCCTTCCAAAATTATTCCAAGACTGCTCAATAACTCATCCAGGAAGTCACAAAAGAACCCAGATCAACATCTAAAGAACTGCAGGCTTCACTTGCCTCAGTTAAGATCGGTGTTCATAATTCAATAATAAGAAAGAGACTGGGCAAAAACAACATCCACTGGAACATGGGAAAGTTCCAAGGCAAAAACCACTGCTAACCAAAAAGAACACCAAGGCTCAACCACATTTGCCCAAAACATCTTGATGATCCCCAGGACATCTGGGAAAATATCCTGTGAACTGATGAGACAAATTTGAACTTAGGTTTGCAATCTGTTACATCTGGCATAAAAATAACACAGCATTTCATAAAAAGAACATCATACAAGCAATTTAAACATGGTGGTGGAAGTGTGATGGTCTGGGCCTGCTTTGCTTCTTAGGACTTGGACACCTTGCTGTGATTGAACCATGAATTCAGTCCAACTCTGAATGGCTCAAAGAAAAAGGAAAAAAAAATCAGGTTATGGGACGCCTAGCCACCAAAATACTTCTCTAGCCATGTGGAAGACTCATCAGTATCCCAAATGCTTACAGTTTTAAGGGTGGCACAATCAGTTATTAGGTTTAGAAGACAGTGCTGGGTGTAATGCATTCCCTGAGCTTGTGACAAATATCCAAAAAAATAAGAAATCAGGAAGGGACAAATACCTTTTTCATGATACTGTATATGACTTATGTGTTTTTTACTTAACGTGTGATATTTATTGTGGGGGAAATACTATAAAAGATCTACTTCATTTAAGGCACTCATACAGTTCAGTACTATTTCTGCCATACCTTGGTTGTGTGCTTTCAAATCACAAATCAGCTTCTCCATGCTGGAAGGCTGACTGGTAATGGCTCAAAAATTGCAATTGGTTTTCTGAAGGTGGTGGTTAGTTCAATGCCCAACAGCTGCTACTGTGATAGAGCACAGTGGGAGCTAGCATGGGTTTGGACATCAACTATGAAGACAGAGTCATACTTCACTGGTAGGAGTTCTTGTTAGCATGATTCTTCAGAGGAGCCCTCAAAAATATCCAGAGACAAGGTTGTTATTCTCTTAAATCCTGTAATGGTCTTCTTACACCACAGATTAACTTTAATTGGTGTTTTTCTTGCCAGTTATAACTCCATGCACAGTGATAGCCATATACTTACTGTAAAAGTATAACACACTGCAACAGTCACCGCACATGCTCACAGTTAAGGCTAATTTAGAGATGTGTTCACACAATAGACCCATTAAAAGAGTACCATTACATTATGCACATTTAATCATCACAGAAGTTGTTTCTTCAAATCCTTCTTAAAAAAAGTTACTGGGATAATGGACAGAAGTGTAGAGTCTGGTGAGATTATTAGGGGTGACATTTTTTGTTTAACATTTAATTTTGAGAAATGAAGAGTGTAAAGTAGCCTCTGCAGTGGCAAGCGTGTGAGGAAGTGAGGTGAAAAGCAGGTCGTCCAGAGAAACAGGCGTTGAGTCAACAGAATTGGATCCCACAGTGCAGAATGAGTGAGGAAATGTCGCAACAGAAGTCTGATGTACTGAATAGAGAAATACACTTGCATTCTCATTTCTCAAGCCCAGAACTAAGGATGTAGAAATCATCTTTAATGTTGTACATTACTTTGTTTCACCTGTTAAACTAGAGCTCCACTGATCAACACACGTTACCTAGTAGCAGCTCTGTGTAATCAACACTCTGAAAGCCTTTATGCTTTTTTAATTGTGCGCATTTTCATTGATCTGTATGTGAATTCCAGTTATTCCATTAGTGTTTATAATGAGACATTAAGGTGGCGTGAGTATTAAACTGGAAGAAGAACCCTGTTGCCTTTTGTAGCTCATCCTGCATTTGCCTATAGTCCATGACACCCAGGGTTATTATACATGGTAATTGGCATTTTTTAAGGTTATGACATCAGCAGCATTTAGTAGATAATTAAAGACACATTTTTTTAAGACTTTTTGTTCTACTACTGATGAATATTTGTCGACAGTCGACAGTTGTGTGAAGCTGAAATGAAAACATACCAAATGCGCTATTGTCACAGCTGACAGAGATGCTTTGGGGCAAAATTTGAATGTCTATGAGGTATGGTATTATACTTGAATACCTTTGATGAGTGTCAGACTGAAAAAGCCTTTTTCTCCCCCTTTCTGTGTGTCCCGCTCTGCTTGCCTCTCGGTTACACATACTCTCACCTCTCCTTTTTCATCCTGGCTTTCATTTTAGGCATAGACATTTGAAACCAGTGAGTCCATCCTTATATTCTCATATGAATTATTTAATTTTCATCTGCCTATTGCGTTGTCATCTGTACTATGGGCAGCCTGAGCAGTGAGATGTGGGGTGCATCCAACCATAGAGTGACACAATATGCCACGTATGTAATGACAGACAGCAAAGTGCCTTTAGGGTGCCAGCTTTCATCAAAGTAAATGTTGATGACACAGAGTTGTTGCAGAGCTGACGAACTGTCAAGGAGCTGTCAGGCTTGCACAATCACTGACACTGCACAGCTATGATCACCTTTATGATCATGAATTCCAAACTTTTGGGAACATGTAGTTATTTTGCAAGCATGCAGAAACTATGTTTTTGTATGGGCATACATATGTTCATCAGCTCCTTCATAATTACAGACACAAAAATAAGGTCTATTTTAAACCCATGTCTGTCAGACGTCTTGAGGAAGGAACTCCTGCAACCTAGTTGTGCTTCTACAGTATAAGTACTTGTGATGTTGAAGAAATAATAGGAGTAAAACTGTAAGGTGTGAGCAGTGTGGTTATCTGGATTTAAAGGATACTCCACCTTCAATTTAAAGCAAAATTTCAGACAGCAAAGTCAGTATCTCCAAACATGCTGCTGCCCCCTGAGCTGGAAATAAAAGCACTGAAGACTGATTTGAAGATGTATTCAGGTAATACGTTTTGGAGATGGTCCATTGACACTGAATTAGATTTTGACTCTGTGGGCGCATAGAATTTTAGAGATATTCTATTCAAATGAGTTCAAGCTTTCACTCAGAAAAATATGTCCAAACCATCACAGTGTTAAAATATTTTTTTCTTCTGTCATTCATGATTAATGGAGCAGTGCCTAGATTTTACACTTGTTCTGCTCTTCAGCAAAAAGAGCTACTAATCTCTGCTAATTTAAACACTGAAATGTTGAAACCGCAAATGTGTATTCAGTTTCTGGATAATAGTAAAGGTGATTTGTACCGTACAATAAATCTGGTCATCACATGAAATTGATTTCACCCATTTTAGGTGTTTTCACCATCCATTCATTTTCTCTCCCAGCTTTCATATGGCAAAAGGCAGGGTAGACCTTGTAAAGGCTGCCAGTCTATCTGCCCTCTGTGGTCAGAGGACTGAACTTTCTGAACTTTCCACTGTCTTGGCTCTGCGATGTGAGAGTTTTCTTCCAATTACCTCTAGCATCAGTGAGCCCATTGCAGTCACACTGAATATTTTGGGAAAGACACTCTTAAGGGTTTAATGATGACATGGGAGTCTGTGTGTGTTGTAAATATTCCATTTCAGCTGCCAACATTTCAAGTGTATTTCAGGTTTTAAGAGATGTCAGTTGGAATTTAGTGAAATCAATATTTTACTGTAATTTAACAGAAAAGCAATGTATTGTGCTTCTCTAATGTCTCTCCCAGAGCTTATTTGCATAACCCAGTGGATATAAACAGATGCTTACAAGTTACACATCATCTTATCTTTTATTTATTATTTTTATCATCATTATTATTACTAATGATATTTTTCCTAGCAAGCATAAAGTACAGTGTTAGAGCTCTTTCCATTTTGTGGTGACTTCTAGGCCTTCTGACTCCGTAGTAGTGGAAAATCTTATGTCATCAAATGTATAACTCTGACAGACTGTGCTAAGTGAAAATCACTCTTGCTCAAGGCAAAATTTAAAAGAATGTGAAAACTACAGTAAACCCAAAAATTGGAACTCAGCACTTTTAGCCTAGCCTTGCAAATGAAGAGGAAAAGATGAAAGATCCTTGAGGAGAAGCAGATTAAATTAGGCAAAGAGAGAAACACAGTAAGATGCACAGTGAGCACTTCTGATCACCAGGTTTTGTAATAAGAGTTCTGCTGACAATGACTGCTGAATAGAAATCATTTATACATTAAGTACCTGGAGAGAGGATTTAGAAAAGAATAAGAAGACGTTATCATGGATTTTAAGCTTAGCTTTAAGCAGTACTCTTCCAACTGTTAGGCAAACTTATGAAAAGTTAAAAGAGGCTAAATCAGTATTTTGACTTTTGTTTGCATAGCTTTTCAGGGCCAGTTTTATCTTTGACTCATCTAGTTACTTAGAAAAAAAAAAGACTTTCCCTAAAACATTAATGGTCTGTATTATTGGTCAAATATAACCTTATCAATACTTTCTGCAATTCCTACCAGTATGGCAAACTTTAAATTTTACAACTGAAGTACTGTTTTAAAGCTAATGGTGAAAATAAAAACAAATGGCAGTGGAAAAACAAACCAGTGCGACAAGAACGAAGAAAGAAAGAAAAAGTGGAAGAAAAATGCATCCATGCAATTACACTGCAGTCTTGGAGTATCGGTGCAAGAAGACTGAAAAAACAAGACAGTCTTTTTCAGTGCAAAGGATTAGGTAAATTCACACAATTATTTTCTTAATGTTTTTGTCCCTGAAAAGATCTTTGAAAGCCACCACTAAGAAATTTAGTTCAATGCCAATATTGCAAGCAGTACTTTGCACAAAAATTCATTCATTTTTTTCCTGTGAGGTTTCACTGACTGAAATCAGCAGTTGCTCTAGTAAATTGTCTTTAGCACATGGTTTGAAAAATGGTTAGTTATAATACACCATGTTTCGATAATGTCCTAAAGAGTGCAGATCCACTGGCTTTGTTCCATGCAGAGTTAAACAAAGTTCAATAATAGGACTGACATAATGTATACTGGTCAAAAAAAAAAAGATTAATTAAATGAAAAATTATTAATCAGAGTATAGCATCAAGTCAGTTAAACTGCTGGGGTACTGATCTGATTAGTTAAGTTGTTGTTGATCAGTTTCAGCTGTTTTGGTGTTAATGAAGTTAACAACACATGCACTGGAGGGGGAACTCATAAAACTTGAATGATTTTACAGGTGGAAGCCACTGGCATTTTTCTCTCCTAATCTTTCTCAGTTTTTTTTTCTCACTAGTTTTGCATTTGGCTAGGATCAGTGTCACTACGGGTAGCATGAGGTGATGCCTAGACCCTACAGAGGTTGCACAAGTAGTCCAACTCCTCCAAGATGGCACATTAATCCATGTCATTGCCAGAAGGTTTGCTGTGTCTCCCAGCACATTCTGAAGAGCATGGAGCAGATTCCAGGAAACAGACAGTTACTCTAGTGAGAGCTGGACAGGCTGTAGAAGGACCTTAACCCATCAGCAGGATTAGTATCTGCTCCTTTGTGCAAGAAGGAACAGGATGAGCACTGCCAGAACCCTACAAAATGATCCCCAGCAGGCCACTGGTGCGAATGTCTCTGACTACACAATCAGAAACAGACTTCATGAGGGTGGCCTGAGGGTCTGACGTCCTCTACTGGGCCCTGTGTTCATTGCCCAGCACCATGAAGCCTGATTGGCATACCAGAATTGGAAGGTCTACCACTGGCACAATGTGCTTTTCACAGATGAGAGCAGGCTCAGGCTGAGCAAATGTAATATATGTGAAAGGGTCTGGAGAAGTCATGGAGAATATTATGCTCGCTGTAACATTGTTGTGTGGTGGGTCAGTAATGGTCTGGGGAGGCATATCCATGGAGGGATGCACAGACCTCTACAGACTAGGCAACAGCACCCTGATTGCCATTAGTTATTGGAATGAAATCCTTGGACCCATTGTCAGACCCTACTCTGGTGCAGTAGGTCCTGAGTTTTTCCTTGTGCACAACAATGCCTGGCCTCATATGGTGAGACTATGCATGCAGTTCTGGAGTCTGCCAGTCACTTCTGACTGACCCCCACTCTTGCCTAACCTAAATCCAATAGAACACATCTGGGACATTATGTTTTGCTCCATCTGACACTGCCAGGTTGTGCCTCAGATGTCGCGTTTCCACCAGTATCTACTCAGCGTGGCTCGACTCAGCATGGTTTGTAGGCTTTTCCATTAGGTCCTGCTATCAGGTACCACGTACTTTTTTATAACCCACTCAACCAGGGTTCCAAGCGATCCGAAAATTTGACGTCAAAGAACAGCATGCCACTGACTGGCCAGGGAGTGTCATCACTAGCTGAGTCATTAGAGCAACTCCTTCACCAAAATCAATTACGCCATTTCAAAAACGAGCAAGAAAATGCAGTTACGCAAACCAACACTGTGGTTAAATTAGGAGGTGCAGACATTTCTGTGTTTGGTGGCAGATGAGAGAGGCAGTTAGACAGAGCGATGAGAAATTTTATCATGAGGTCTCCGAGCTAATGGCTGCTCACGGGTACCATTGCACAACACAGCAGTGTAGACATTGTTATGTTGCATTTGAGTAGCATACAAATTACATCAACTGACTACTGCCCGCGTTGCTATATCGACTCCAGCCACATTGAGGGGGTACTCAGTTGTAAAGGAAACAAAACAAGACCGTGGCCTGGCCAGTCGAGTCGAGCCGCGTTGAGGAGGCATGAGTGCCCAGGAGCTCAGTGAAGCCCTGGTTCAGATCTGGCAGGAGGTCTCACAGGATACTATCTATCTGTCATATCATTAGGAGTATGCCCCAACATTGTCAGGCACACATACAGAGACGTAGGGGCAACACAAACTACGGAGTACATTTAGAGTTGATGCAATTAAATTTTGGCAAAATGGACTAGCCTGCCACATCAATTTTTTTTTCTACTTTGATTTTTGGGGTGTCTTTGAATTCAGCCCTCTGTTGGTGGATGATTTTTATTTCATCAAACAATGTGGCATCCTTTCATTCCTAACTCATTTCCCAGTCTATATTAGTATAGATAACCAGCTTGATTTTTACCCATTGAGATATGATGTGTTTTTTAAAGTGTTCCTTTTTTTTTTTTTGCATTGTATTGTAGACCAGTGTTTCCCAACCACTGTGCCGCAGCACACGAGTGTCCCATGAAAAATCATCAGGTGTGCTGTGGAAGATTATCCAGCCAAAATAAGAGAAACACTCAGAGCTGTTGAGGAAGATCTTCATGTGTCTTTCTTCAATTCCTGCAAGAATATCAGCTTTGTGTTCAACTAAACAGGCCCAGATTTCACACTGAGTAATTAAATTGAGTAAACTGAGACTAGATTTTCATCACATTTCGCTAAATATACTTTTTTGTGACATTTTTGTTTGGTGTGCCTTGTAATTTTTCTAATGTGAAATATGTGCTGTGGCTTAAAAAGATTGGGAAACACTGTTCTAGCCCATGTCCTACTGAAACTTTATGAACTGATAGCCAATAAGAAAAGCGCAAGCACTTTAAAAGGGTTGTTTTTACACTCTAAGGTCCAGTTATCAAGTCGTGTCACAATTACTTTGTGATTCAGGGAACCATTTCTTTCCTAGTCTATGAAATTGGTGATATTGGATGTATCCATTTGGGCTGTCCTTGGACACAGTTTGGGAGCATTGCTAACATGTATACACTTAAGCAGTGTGTACATGTGCACATACTCATGCACATGTACACATTAATAATGTTCCTCCTAATGAATTACAAGTAGACCTTGAGGCCATACACCTATGTCCCACTAACGTCTGGCGTCATGCCCAATGACAAGCCTCATAAAACAAAAGACAAGGACACACACACATACACACACACCATTCTTTTGTCTTAAAATAGTCTTTCCTCATCTGCATAATGATCATACAGAGGAACACAACAACCTTAGAAAATCTACTTTATTAGAAACTTCTCATCCATCCTGCATGTGGATGCAAAATATGCCTTTTGTTTTTCCACATAACACTTTTAATCTGTGTCAGACTAATTGTCATTATTGTGTACAATCATTTAAATCAAGTCATTTTAAAAAAAAAAGGTTTAAGAAAAGTTCTAAGGTAAATTTGACAGGAGCTTGACAGGCAGTCGCGGCAGATGGCAGGAGGATGTTACTGTTGGTCCAACAGACAAAACTTTGCTATTTCTCAGAGTGAGGTCAAACACTGTCCCTTCATCCCACAGATTAAACGTAAAGAGCTGAATAGCAGCAGTTGTAGCATTTAAGAATTTCACACACTACAAAATTTTATCATGAGCTGTAGTCAGCAAAAGTATACATTTCACAGGTCTGTTACAAGAGGGAGGATGTTTCAAGTGTGCTTTCAGAGAGAGCAACTGTATGTAAGATGAGTACATTAACTTAAAGCAATTATTATTTTTGAAAAAAAAAAATATCAGTAAATTCATCAAAGAAAAATCAAAAAAAGTTATGATTTTGGCTTTTGAAATGTGTTGATTATCTCAGTTCACCCCCACCCCCAGGACATATGATAAAATATGGAAAATAGTTGTTGAGTTGTGGCCCTACACTGACAATATTTTTAAGTAACTTAAACTGTGGATATGATTTCTATCATTATGAACTGTGCAATTTTCTTAGGGAGTATCTGTTCTGCACATTCTCTCCCTGCACCCAAAGGCCTGTCACACTGCTGAGCACAGATCATGTAACCCTCCCCTGTTGCCCATGTCCTCTGACCCAGAGTCAGCAGGTTAATAACCAGCTGTACCCAAAGCCATTTGTCATTTGCTACCTGCCACTGATAGAAGATGTCAGTAGATGTCTGTGCCCTTGTCATCCAGCCACATGACAAATACTGTATCAAGCTTTGCAATCTGGGACTCCCTCAGGCTTCTCAGTACTGCTCTACTGAACAACCACTCCCACTTGATAGCATTAGATTCTTGTGCCATGATCCATATCGAGATAAACCGGTGATCCCCCTTGCTCTTTTTCATCTCCTTTTTTCCATTGCTCCATAAAACTCAACTGAGTGTGTCTTTTTCAGTTTGCACATTTCCTTCGCTCTTTTACTCATAAACTTTTCCAGTTTTTCTTTGATCCTTTTCTTTGTTCAATACTTAATGCAAGTACTAGCCTGAAGCGGATGGTTTATAAGATGTAGGATGATTAAGGCAGATAAGAAGAGGATATTGACAGCAATTCTGCAGCTTTTCTTGATATATGCTTAAAATTGAGCTTAATAGACTGATTATCTCCCCCATTTCAAGTTTTGGCAACTTTTTGAGTCTATTGTTTTTTGCTGATAAAATAAATAAATAAAACAAAAAAAAAAAAGCATTTTCCATCTGTGACTAATTTTATCTGTAATTGAAGTGATGCATCGCTTGTAATTGCTGAAACATTTGTGATGACTTCCACTTATTCTTTTAGAATCTCTATCAAATGGTTTAACAAGTCGTTATAATAAAGATTAAAAAGCAGCTAAGCAGAGAAATGGCGTGACAGCAAGTCTTACTAAACCAGCTGCACAGCTGTAACAAAATTATGACAACATAAGAAATCTACATTATTCAGAAGTTAGATTGCTAGTTGCAACTGACTGTTTTTGTGTGCAGAAACACACAAAAAAAATATTAACACACAGTCCCATGTAATGTAAGTCATATTGTTAGTTCATTTGTTAGTTTCTTTAGACCAACTAATTTGCTCACTTTTCTTTAAGATGTTCACAGAATAACATCAGAGAAATGTGTACTTTAGCAGACAGTCCAAATGTCAGTTTCTAATTCATTTAGATAAAATAAAATAAAATAACTCACTTTTTTTTTCTCTCTTTGTTATCTTCAGAGATGTCCGGTACTGGAGAAGAAATTTCTCAGGTACACTGGAAGCAGCAGTGGTTGGAAAACGGGACACTGTACTTCCATGTGTCCATGACTGAGTCTGAACTTTTAGCTCAGACCACACAACCCACTGCTCGGGAACCTGCTCATGTGCTGCACGAACACATGCATCTGCTACACATCTCAGTTATGGTGAGTTCTAAACACTGAAAGTGCAATAACTGTGGTAGTAGCTTTGTGTTATGAATGCATGTTTGGCATGGCAACTGTCTATATACTGTATCGTCCTCCAAAGTTTTGTCCAGTTGTTGGTTGGTGGTGTTCAGAACTTTATTTTTTTCTGTTGTTAAGCTAAGGAACTTGTCCCTGTGTATAAAATGTGATATATATAAATATGTAAACTTACCTTGCCTTGGAGTGTATTACAGCATATGGCACTCGATGTATATTACAGTATCATAACTATATTTTCATTCTTTCATTTCATTCTTTCAATATTGTGTTTTTATTATGGTGTATTTGGTAAAAAATGCCAATTATCAAATCCCGTGGTGCATTTTAAATCCTTTCACTGCGCACAGAAAAGCTCTGGTCAGGAAGATGTTCACATTTCATTTACACAGGCAAGAGCTTTCCATTTGGTGGTTACCATATTATATTGTTGTTATTTTCAAGCCAGAGTTTGAGCAGAAATTTCATCTTCAAAACTAGTGTAGGAAACACTCATCTTATACTGTTGTAGCTGGTAATACACTAATACGCCATGAATATGCTACTACTAGCCACACAATTGCTCCTCTAGGACATTTTATTCCTAGGATTGTACATCATTCAGTTCAATAAAGAATTTGCCATAGTTCCTCCTCACTCCAGGACAGAGTCTGGATTCCTCCTTGCTTCCCGCTCGGCAGCCAGGCCCACCTGTCTCTCATCAGCTGGAGTCAACCACCGGTTTAAAGACCCGTTTAAGTCTCCAGTCTCCGTCAGATAGTCTGCTTCTGTTGTGATAAATTGGCTCCCAAATGTTGGCTCCTCGTGTTTTTTTTGGGTTTTTTTTCCCTCTGCGCTAATGTCTTCGTTCACGTGTTTCCAGTTCCACCTCTTCTGGCTAAAGAGCAGATTACCAACCTGTATAACTTACCTGCCTCTATGGAAGTGGTCCTCCTCATCTGCAAGCATTAACCGGCAGGGCTGAAAGTAGTTTTAAATTCTTGCTGGTAGTATGACAATAACACACACACACACACACACACACATATATATATATATATATATATATATATATAATATTCACTATTGCCTGCCTGGATAAGGCAGAAATTAGAATCACTTGACAGTGTGGAATATATTTTTAGGAACTGAGATGTTTGCACACACTAAACTTAACACAACTGATGACCACCTCCACACATTCTGGCTCTGTCCACTGATACAAAAAGTCTGGAAAGAAATAACCACCAAACTTTCTCAAACCTCTGTCCCCTTGGCAACTACTGTGTTTTGGAGGTGAATGCGCTCTCGTGTAGTGTAAATGAAATCTCCGGTCATAAGCAGTGTTTTTGAGCTGTGATGTGTTGTGCTGAAAGCAGAATAACATGAAATATAATTAGTTAATCTCTCTTTGCTTTTAATTGGGATATTTTGTAACAAGCACACCGACATTAAATGTAGCGGTGAACGTTTTAACCTGTTAACTAGCCGAACCAAAATCACCTGAAAAAACTACGCCCTCTGGTTGTTATTGGCTCTGAGTTGCCTGTTAACTGGCCGCGTCCTGACAGGTATGTAGTGCATTTTATATGGAAGGCTAGACCCTCCCATTTCGATTGACACCTCATTCGGCCAGTCATATCAAGAAATGGGTTTTCCAGAGCCAATAATAACAAGGGGGCGTCACATAGCTTTTTGGCTGATTTTGGTGCAGCCAGTTACATGATTGGCCGAATGAGGTGTCAATCAAAATAGGAGGGTCTGGCCTGTTATATACGATGCGCTGCATCCATCCCGCTTATGGGACGTGGCTGTCCGTTGACTAAAGCCTCGATCTCTGAGGGGAGAATTGAGGCTCCAGCATAGCACGAACAGTTCAGAAAAAATTTGAAATGAGAAAAAAAGATATTTATTAACTGATTAAATCGTGTTTTAGACTGCTTATTGCTAGCGGATCTACTCTGACTGACTTAAAGTGCAGCTGTGACCGGTTCTGAATGATGGCTTTACAGCAGACAGCCGCTACAACTCTTGCCGGTACTGTGTACTGGCACAGAATCTTTTAGTGGTATGCACCGGACCGTACTGGCTTACTTTCACCCCTGCTTACTGGTACTCAGCTTCCTATCCTCCGCTTATCTGCCTGCCCTCCTGGAACTCACTACTTCACAAGCAAACACACCAGTGGCTCCCCCTTAGAAGGACTCACTCACCTTTGCAATACCTCTCCTCCCTGTGGACCAAGGAGTTAGCTCCTGTTTTCCCAGTGACCCATACCTATTGAGTAAACTACTAGTGAGAAATAAAAAACTTTTAACACAGTCCCTATCATGTCTGCATTTGAGTCCTTGACTTTGCTTCTGCCAAAGTGGCCTGTGACAGTACTATCTGGCCAAATGGACTGAGCAGACCCAATTAGAACAGACTTAGCTAAACAAGCCACTGCATTAAATGAGCATGAGTGGGCTCTAAGAGTGCTGGGCAAACAGCAACATATTCCCGGCCAGCGTTCTGAGGAAATGTTTTATATGATACAGTCCATTCATGAAAAGTTACCTTCAGCACCTCGTACAACTGTAGTGCTGTAGGCCACTGTGCCACTTGCAGCCTCCCCTGCTGGCTCTCCCACATCAGCCATGGTTTTTTGGGTATGAAGTTTTCCCATCTCTGGAACCTTTCTCAAGAGAGTTGGGGCACTGTGGGGGATTCTTGTAACTCTTCCCTGGTCATTGCTTGCTTACCTCACTCTTTCCCATATGATGCTACAAAACTCACATTTGTGCTGAGTATTCTAAGAGAAAAGGCCTTGCTTGGCATGGGTGGAAACCTTTTTCTTGTCCAATTTTATACATTTTGACTAAGTTTAATAAAACCTTTGATTATCATCTGTCTGACGGGAGTGCTGCTAAGAGACTGTTAAATTTAAAACAAGGAAACAACAGTGTGGCATGATTTATTATTGAATTCTGTACAGTGGTCGCTGAGACGGGGTGGCCAGAGAGTTGGTTTCACGAGACAAGACTCCCACCTTTGAAGAATTGGTATCCTTAACACTTGAAACTGATAATGGACTCAGGGATAGGAACCATCAGTCACCTGCTGCCTGGTTCCTTCCATTGCCCTTCTGCCTCTGCCCTCCACGTCCTGTTCTTGTTTGTCATGCACTTCCAGTGGTATAACTACTGAGCCTATGCAAATCACCAGAACGCGCTTGACTCCAGAAGAGCAGCAGAGATGGACTGAGACCAGAGAGTGTCACCATTGCAGGCAGCTGGGGCATTCAATAGCTACCTGTCCTGTGTGGCAAAAAGATTCCACCCACCAGTGAGATTTGGGATACTAGTGGGCAGCACATCTCAATCTTCTCTTCCCTGTTTAAGATTGCAGACAACTGACCTTAGTGGATTCCCAGGCTGTGCAGAATCTTCTGGATGCTGAACTGGCTAATCAATTAAACTGACATTTGCAACCACTAACCACTCCCATTCTTGCTTGATCTTTAAATGGTCATGTCTTTGCTACTATAACTAATCAGACTAAACCCATCCACCTAGTGGTTTTCAACAACCACCATGAGTAGCCCTTTTCATCTTCTCTGCTCCTAACACTCCTGTCATTCTAGGGTACCCCTGGCTTGAAAGACATTTCCTCCATAGCAATGATTCATCAGCTTTGCCTACTTCTACAGACATTTCATCTGGAACGACAATCAGATAGCATCACTTCTCTCAAGATTAACATCCACCAAGATTCTTTTTTCCTGGTCCCCTGAGACAGATGCAGCCTTTTCCTAGCAGAAGGAGAACTTTACCTCAGCACCCATCCTGGTCCAACCTAATCCCAAACTACAGTTCATTGTAGAGGTAGATGCTTGTGACTCCGGGGTTGGCACTGTCCCAATGATCCAGGTCTGAAGGGAAGCTCCAGCCTTGCGCCTTCTTTTCCCGATGTCTGACTCCTATTGCACAGAATTATGATGCTGGTAACTGTGAACTGCTAGCGGTTAAGCTGGCACTTGAAGAGTGATGACATTGGTTGGAAGGGGCTGAAAAGCAATTTGTGAGTTGGACAGATCATAGAAACCCAACTTGTCCCATCAGTTCTCTGCTGAGAGTGATGATGCCAAGCCTGAGAACATCTTCCTTTTCACCTCCACTGTGGGAGCTTTAACCTGGGAGTAGCAAAACAGCATTCAATGAGTTCTTCAATCAGAGCTTGATCCTGGCAGTGGTTCCACCAGCTGTTGGTGTGTCCTGTCTTCAGCCCATTTGCCTGTGGTGCACACTGCTAGGTTTACTCATCCCAGGGTGAATAGAACCATTACATTCCTGAGATGTTACATCTGATGGCCTTCTTTAGAGAGCGATGTGAGAGAGTACATGATGGCCTGTTTGATTTGTACACGAAATAAGAGCGATTCCCACTGCCCCTCAGGTCTTCTCCAGCCTCTGTCAGTCCTTCATCCTGGTCTCATATTGCCCTAGATTTCATAACAGGCTTACCGCCTTCCAACGGAAAGACTGGTATCCTCTCAGTATGGTGAAAGGGTGCCAGTTTTCTAAGTCAGCCTATTTCAGTCACAGCAACAGCTAACATCTTAGAGACCATGTTTCTAGATTGCATGGTATACCTGTGGAAATAGTGTCTGATGGGGGGTGTTATTTCCTCTCTCGAGTCTCGAAGACTTTGGCACTGCATTAAGAGCCAAGGTCTAAGTTCTGGTTTTTATTCCCAAACGAATGGTGACACTGAGTGATTAAACCGAGAACTTGCGGCCACTCTCCAATGCATTATCTCCAGTAATCCCACATCTTGGAGCTCCTAGTTATCATCATGGATAGAGTAAGCTCATAACTTTCTCACCTCCTCTGCTACTGGTCTCTCTCCCTTAGAAGTTTCTTTAGAATACCAACTGCAATTTTCCCTGAACTTGAATCATGTCTGGCTGTTTTCTCCATCCATCCAGCATAGTATCAAACCAGAGCTGCCTTCCTTCACACCATGGAATAGAACCAACAATTGGCAAATCAACGAAGGACCCCAGCCTCCCAGAACATACAGGTTCAGAAAGTTTGGTTATCCTCCAGAGGTCTTTGTAAACTAGTTATGAGAAAGGTCTTTGCCCGTTTTTTGGACAAAGACCTCTGAACTCATTGACCAAAACAACTTGCCCAATGATATATGGCTCTTATGAGATTGAAGCAGTAATCAGTCTGCTGTTTAGTTGAGTCTCCTTGCATCTTTCAGAATTCATCCAACCTTCCATGTATCTCAGATTAAACCTGTTTTGTCTATCGCTTTGTGTGGATTATCAACTTGAATAACTTATCTACCTCCATGGAACTTGTCCTCCTCACCTGCAAACACTTACTGGTACACAACTTCCTGCCCTTCGTTTATCTGCCTGCCCTCCTGGAACTCACTCCTTCACAGTGGCTCCCCCCAGGAAAGACTCGCTCACCTTTGCAATACCTCTCCTTCCCTGTGGACCAAGCAGTCAGCTCCTGTTTTCTCAGTGACCCACACCTATTGAATAAACTAATTGTGAGAAATAAAAACTCTAAAACTTTTAATTTAAGTCCTTGACTTCTGCCAAAGTGGACTGTGACAGAATTATTTACTTAAACAAAAACATGCGTATTTAATAAAGTCTTCCAAAATTTTTATCCTAATACTGTGAAAATTTTCTAAGTTACAGGCTCTGGAAATACAAAGAGATTCATCAAAATTTGACACCTCTTATGTTGTGTTATTTTTTTCAAGTATTTTTGAGCCCTTATAACATATATTGGCTAATTTGGAGAGTCTTCTTCCACATGGTTCTTCTAAAACTTTTAAAATGTTTCTCTGCTTCTGTTTTTTTGGCTGGTTAGGCACTTATTCGTAGAAGATATGTATTTCCTTTATTCCTAACCATTAGCCTAGGTGTTTGTAATTAAAGATATATACTGTATATATCCATGGATTATTTTTCTGGATATCTGTAGTGTTCGCTTTTACTTGCACCACAATGCACCTTGTAAGCCACCTCCTACTCATTTTTGTTTCACAACATTCTTTTCTGCAGTATCAAAATGTATTTTTTCCTCATGTTATGAACAAACTCTTAACCACATTCTGTTTTTTAATTGGCCATATCCTCTCTTCACTTAACTTTTATTAAAAAGAGGAAAGACAGAAAATAAACATAAGGATAATACAATAATAATAATATTCTAATAATAAAGTGTATTAAAAGTTATGGATGTCAGTACTTTAAACTATTATTTATCTCTTTTCAGCTTCTGGCTTTTTTATTTATTTATTTATTTATTTGTCCTACTCTAGACTCTGTTCTCTTCACTTTGCTCAATTCACAGTCTTCACAAATGGCTTCAGATTTCACACTCCTAGACACATCTATTCTGTGTTGGCTTCCTTCTGCTTTGCCTCTCCTTGCACATCCCACAATATACTGTATTTCTCCCTCTCTCCTCTCTCTCCTGTATGCGCCACATTTTTTTCTGTGTGCATCTCTGTGTTGCTCTCATGGCTCTTTTTTTCTTCATCTCTTTCTCACTCTGCTTCAAAATACTTTTAGGGACTCTTAATCTGAAAGGGTGTGCAGAAGGCTATTAAAACAATGTTATGTCCATGCAACACAAACTAAAAGTGAAAATTACTGCATGACTTTCATTGCACACCTGACATTGCAACCAGCTATGTCTGTTATGACCTTCATTTTGATGTGCAGTTTTTTTGTACATATTTTTTGTTAAATTAGAAATATTTCCACGTAAAATTTTTATTTCTGCGGAGCAAGGAGACAATGCCCCAAGCTAATCTAACATTAACACCTTGGTAACCTTCTAACTAGCTATTTTGCTGTTGTGTGGAAAAAAATCAGAAACCAGACATCCATTTTCTTAACCACTTACGAAGGTTGCGGTATGGGGTGGGGTTGTTTCCCAGCTAACTTTGGACTAGATGTATGGTACGGCTAGGGCAGGTTGCCAGTATATGCACAGACCATGATTATGGTATCCATAATTGAGGGACAGAGGAGGATTGTTAGGTACTTCCATGGTGTAGAGGCCCATCAAATAAGCTCCCAATGTGACACATTATGAGACATGATGATAAAATTTTGGTATAGCAGAAACATCATTTATAAACAAAATAAAACAAAACTATGGAACTGTCATGGTCCTGGGTCCTTTGACCCAGCGGTTTAAGTTGTATTTGGTTTGGTCCTGTGTCGTTAGTGTTATGATGTTCACCTGTGTTTCCCAGATGTGTCCTTTTCCCTCATTAGCCTTCATGTATTGAAGTCCTGTGCTTTCTGCTTCTTGTTGTCGTGTCCTCGTCATAGTCGTCATCGGCCGCCGTTGTGTGTTTCCATGTGTGTCCTGTTTATGATGCTGGCCTCGTCCAGTTCAGTTCCCCTTTGTCCCGCAATAAAGCTGAGTTTTGAGTTTAAATTGTGTCAAGTATCCTGCATTGGGGTCCTCACCTGCCTGCCCAGCACAGCCGTACATGACGGGCACATGTATATAATTTTGATTTGCAGATTTTTTGGTTTATTTCAGGGAGTTTGACAAAAAATATTGCATTAACTGGTTAGGAATTGCAGACTTTTTTATACATTTGCCAGGCCCATTTTTTACTCAAAAGTAATTTGACAAACTAATATTATTTGAAATCTAAGTATTGTTTTTAATACTAGGATGAAAATCCTTTGCAACCAATGACTCTCTTGAGACACTTTGTTTACTGGATCCATTTTCAGTTTCTGCTTCTTTGTGAGTCTCTAAGCCTTCAGTTCTGTCTGCAATAATTAAAACAAGATGTTGCACTGGGTTGTGATCACATGACTGACTTGGTGAATATCCCATTTCTTTTCCATGAGAAATCTTGGGTTGGTTTTGCAGTATGCTTTTGGGTCATTATCCACTCTGAACCACTGCATTTGGAACCACTGTCAGTTTTGCAGCATTTAGCTGAATCTGAGCAGAGGGGTTTAGCCCTGTACACTTTGGAATTAATCCTACTTCTGTCAGCAGTCATCAACAAACACTAGTGACCTGCTCCATTAACAGACATACATGAACATGCCTCCACCATATTTGACAGATGATGTGCTATGCTTCAGATCTGTTCCTTTTCTTTCTCCATGTTTTCCTTTTCCTTTTTAATGTTGGTTTCATCTTTCAAAAGATTTTTTTTTCAGATTTTATTAGATGTTTTCTGGTCTTCCCATTTTTGATTGTAACCAGTCGTTGACATATTGTATTTAGATGTGGTGAAGTTGTTTTCTTAAACATATAAAAAATTTTGTCATCATACACTTTAGTTGTCTTTTGTGGTCTTTCTCAGTGTTGCTTAAGAATGTACCAGATTGCTGAATTGGTCACTCCTAGAGTTTTTGCTTTTTCTCTGATAGGTTTGTTTTGTTTTTTCATCCTAGTGGTGACCTCCTCCAATTGCTTTTAAACCTTTAAAAATGAGGGCTTGTTAATAAAAATGGGTGTAATTCCTAAACAGTTAATGCAATGCTTTTGTTAAACCCCTTGAGTTAAAGGTGAAAGTCTTCACTTCTGCATGTCTGCACTTAATTCAATTCAATTTTATTTATATAGCGCCAAATCACAACAAACAGTCGCCTCAAGGCGCTTTGTATTGTGGGTAAAGACCCTACAATAACACAGAGAAAACCCAACAGTCAAAACGACCCCCTATGAGCAAGCACTTGGCGACGGTGGGAAGGAAAAACTCCCTTTTAACAGGAAGAAACCTCCAGCAGAACCAGGCTCAGGGAGGGGCAGTCATCTGCTGCGACCGGTTGGGGCTGAGTGGAGAGAGACAGGACAAAAGACATGCTGTGGAAGAGAGCCAGAGATTAATAATAATTATTAAATACAGAGTGAAGTATAAACAAGTAAATAAAGGTGAATGAGAAGAAACAGTGCATTATGGGACCCCCCCCTCAGCAGCCTAGGCCTATAGCAGCATAACTAAGGGGTGGTTCAGGGTCGTCTGATCCAGCCCTAACTATAAGCTTGATCAAAAGTTATTTTACTTTAACTTAAAAAGTTGAAGTAAAATAACTTTAATTTTATGGTCATTTTTAATTTTTTTAAATTTCTCTTATAATGAGAAAATCCATGACTTGCCAGGTGGGTGATGATAGGGGAATTGAGTAATCAGATTGATAGAGTCAAAAATTGTGCCATATACCCATGTATCTGGATCATATCCCAATCAAATGTTACATGTCCTTGACTTCTTACTGCAACAAATGAGGATATTGTGTCTTTTTTTTTCTCTCAAGTTTGTTAAATTCAAGTAGTCTGCAAATCCAGAATCTGGAGCAGATCCAGCTGATGTTTTGCTTGGCACTAGTTCTTGGCCCTCCACAACTGTGTACAGAATATCAGATGAACCCGATAGAGAGGGAGATAGGATTCTTTTTTTTTTTTTTGCGTTATGTTAAAGATGGAGATTTTTAATTTTTTTCTGGATTTTATTTATTTATTTATTTTTTACCTTAACCTTGACCCAATTATTGCAAAAAATTTAATCGGGGGATCTAGGGGTCACTGGCCATCTTTTGTGCAAATTTGGTAGTTATCAGACTTGTAGTTGTGCTGTAATATTGTTAACAAACAAACAGACAAACATACCAAAAACAATAACCATCCTCCGGGAACAGGTTAAAAAAGATGTAGTGTATAGAGTGTATGGAAGCACACTGAGGCCATCAGAATGGGACACAGGGTATGCTGGTTTGGCCTTATGACCCTAAGGTGTCTCCTCCTTTGAGTGAACATCATTATGTCTGATGCTGTCAGTTCTGGGCCAGACTGAAGTGTGAGTACTCTGTTCTTCTGGCATTGAGCTGTCAGTTTCTCACTCACTCAAGCAATCATTTTCCAACTCACTCTGCTTTTCACTGTCCTTCTCCAACACAGTCTCTCTCCATCATATGACAAGAGCAGACAGAAACAGATATTCTTTTTAACACAGACTGAAATGACTACTGACTAATGTAGTGATCAAGTTTGTTTTATTTATTTATTTTTATTTTTTAGTGATATATTTTTTTAATGATACTCATTGTGTTGACATATTGTAGGCAATTTCATATTATTTTTTCTTTCCAGGTTGAGTGTGGTCTGTATCATGGCAGCTTATTGCCAAGGCTTCCATCTAAGGAAGTAATTCACAGACAGACTGTAAATTTGTAATAAACAATTTTTAGTACCTATTAGAAGGAATTTCTTTACTAAAAATAGCCCATGACCCTTTCATTGCACATTTCTGTACCTGGACTTAAAGCAAGTTCTGCAACATAGTGTTGTACCTTTTATATATATATATATATATATATATATATATATATATATATATATATATATATATATATATATATAGTCCCTTGTGCTGCCAACTGGAATTTCTGGAATTCCTATGGGACACAAATAAAGGTATTGCACATCTTATCTCATCTGCCAGTTATCTGCATTTCTTTTAAACTGTGAATAGGTTATGTACATTTTAAATGTTAGAAGTTTTTTTATTTTATTTCATGGCTTGATATTTTCTAAATACTATATATCTTTTCTATATGCGTGGGAGTTTACCTTGATAATTAATGCATGGTGATAATTCACATACTGCCTTTTCCAGTGAAAATTATTATGTGCTATCAAAATAATATTTGGTGAAATGATGAATATGTTTATGCTCAATATATAGCAGCTTGCATCATGTGCAGAGATGACTTACATCTCAAGATGTTAATTCTAAAGTTAATTTCAGGAGTTTACCTAGCTTATCTATTTGTATGTCCCTTTTGGTTTGCTTTCATTCACATATGCAAAAAATATACTGTAGACTATGTATAAAGAAGAATATAGCAATGCATTACATTGCCTATTGGTTTGCACTGAAGCTCATTTGAAGCCCAGAGCTGCAACTTATAGTTAGTGGCATCAACCTAAGTCCAAAATGATCACCAGCTAGTGGATTGAAAATGCAAATGGTCAACATCTTTCTTGTTAAAGTTAAAAGTTAAAATGCTACATTCACAGAAATATTGTGTCATCATCTAGTGATGTAACTATAAACACAGCAGAAAATTCTGTCATTCTGTTTGTAAACATGACAGCTTGAAAAGTTTTGAATCAATCCTGATAAAACTTTGTAGGTGTGTAGAGCGGGCTCCATTAAAATTTGGATTACATCTGCCCTGGTCTTCAAGGTCAACTTAATAATTTGACAAAAAACCTTATCACTTAGAAAGTATGATTCTTATACAGTAAGTGTAATGTGTATTTTCAACATATAGAAAGTACACTATATTGATTTACATTATTAAGTCACATTTGTCCCCTGACCTCTCCTTCAAGGTCAATAGATTGATCTGAAGGTCAAAGTGACAATAATGCTGTATAGCGCTACGTAAGCTTGCTCAGAGCTATTTCTTACTGCCATTGTTTGTACTGACACGTAGGCTTAATTGGGAATGATATATGGACATTCTAAATAAAGTGTTTCTTTGGACCTCTTCTTCAAGGTCAGATAAGTTCATGCTCTCATAAAATATGTTTTATGTTTAAAATGATGCTTAATATTATGGTCCCTTTGTTTGTATTGACAGCATTTAGGAAATGGTACTGGCATATGGGGATTCACATTATATTTTGCATCCAAATATGTCACATTTGATGTCTGATCTCACTTTTACATTTCACATATACCTTTCTTTCAAGTTGACCCCAAAATGTGTCTTTAAAGAAAGTTGTGTCAAGAGAAAAGAGATTGAGCTACCTAGTTAGTTAGAAATATACTGTAGTTTCATATTATGTGATAGCCAAGGAAAAATGGAAGAGGATGGATGGATGGATGCATGGATGCATGGATGGACAGTTATTTACAAATCAATACCGATTATCTATTACCTACTCCTACACAATGTTTGTGTAATCAAAGTAAACATTGGTCATGCTACCCTTATCTGATTGTTGTTGTACTGCAAAATTCTTAAAGTACATTAAAACAGAACAAAGACAACAAAATTAATATACACAATATAATACTCTTTCCTTAAAAGTAAATACTGCTCAGAGAGTGAGCTGCCTCAATGGACGTTTGCATTCTCAGAGTACTTCTTGCTTAAGCAGAAACTGCAAAAATCTGAGACAGGACAAGTTCAGAAGGAGCAGGGGCACGTCAACTAAGACATCAATTACCAAAGCATTTTATACTGCCTCTAATTATTAAATAGAGCAACAATTTCCAAACTGTCCACCAATACACTTAGTTGAGGTACCAGATTAATCAATTAAGTCAATAAGAATTTGGCTTTCTAACTTGAAGGATTTTTTTTATAACCCAAATCATGATCTTTTGCAAAACCTACCCAAGTAGTAATTTTTTTTTTGTGCATGTAACTTAACCAAGTAGTTTTTGGTTCTTAACCAAGACACAAGTAAAAGGAAACAGATGTGAAAGATAAAATTGGTCCAAGATAAGACTCAAACTCCAAGTCACGATTGTGCTATCTCCACCTCTGAACAGTTGCCAGGCACCAAGCAACAACATCAGTAACTTAACCCTTATGTGGCTGTAACTTCATATTCATTCAGTCAGACATGAACACGAATTAATTTTCATTTGATTATCTCAAGTGATTATTTTTTTGTTTGTTTTAATAGATACATTAATTGATTGACTGAAAATTTTACCATCCCATAAAAGGCTGCACAATGATGTATTTGAAATTGTGTTTTTTCATCGTTTCCATGAATAACTTAGTTTAATGTATTTTGCCAGCATTATGAATTTCTGAAACTATCTGTATTCATTCACTAAAGACCTTTAAAAATGATTTTCTAAGCCAAGTTTTTAACAGTCTTGCACTTTGGTCATCCATGTTTGAAGGTATTTCCTTCCCAAGGTCAGATTTTATTTTATTTATTGACTGACGTGTCATTGAGTTATACCTATCACTGGGATTCAAAGTCAGGAAAAATTGTATATATGTATGTATGTAGAATATGTACAGTATGTATGTACAGTATAGATATAAAGGCAAACATAACATGTTTCTCTTAATCTCTATGATGAAATCTGTGTTACAGAGTATCAGCCCTACATTCCCCCTTTAACAAGCACAAACACAGTAATGCATTTTTTAAATAGAGGGCAAAAATGATTGATAGAATTTAAATTATTTCTAGAAAATCATTCTGAGCCCTGCAGAAATACAAAAATGAAAAAAAAAAAAGATTCTTTGAATTATTAACATCTAACTCAGTTTGCCCGTAGAAAGCAGTAACACCCTTGTTATGATAAGACTCTATGTAGTAGAGTGAACTAGCCTTTAAATAAAAGCCCCATCCTACAACTGAGACAGACCACATAAAAACAAAAAGACAAACAAAAAACAATGGATGATGCGATAGTTTTTTTGTGGGGTGACAAATCATTTCAGGTGAGATATAACTTATCAGCGGTGAAAGTGATACAATGCAGCAGAAATTTGAATACTTTGTTCAGAGGATGGCAATCATTCATACTGTGTGTAGCAATGTGGAGCTTTTTTTCAAAGAAATGGCATGTTTAAGTTCACTGGGAGGACAGGTAGTATTTTACCTAAATGAGATGCAATAAAGGCTGGCAGCTAAAAGCCTTTCATATGCCACATTACAGAACATAATCATCAATTACATGGGATCTGAGTGTCTACAGCACAACACAAAATTGAACATAGACTTCTTTTTAGGACATTATGATAAAAACATCAGTTAATAAACTACCACATCAAAATGAGACTAAAAACTAAAATGACCAGGAAATATTTAATTTTTAAACTCAGCCTGGCTCATTTCTTATATTTGAGCCTGAGGTCATTTAATATTCTTGAGCTCACACAATATGAGGGAAGAACTGCTCTTCTTATCTCTGTCCTGATAGATACGCATGGAGATACAGTGCACCCTACATGGGTGAAATGCCTTCTTTATAATTAAACAGTCAGTGGTGATATATGACCATCAGTGTGGTAGGTCATAGAGGCATTTGAAGCATTTGTGCCCGCTCTAGATTCAGAATCTGCGGAAATTAGTTTTCACCATGCACATGCAGGCATAATTTTGCAGTGAGTCAGGACACTTTCAATTATGGCATTAAAGTTCAAATGAGTTACATTTTAATTGCTCTAAGGTTTAATTGTTTCAGTCACCTTTTAGTTTCTATAATTTCACACATGCATGTTAGTGCACCATGAATACAAAATCAGCTGTAATTAAAATTACTGGTAGGGAGCAGCTTAAGAAACTGACACAGGCTTCTGAGCACACATACAGAATATGGATGTTTGATTTAGTAGAGAAGTGCCTTTAATAAAGCTTCTTTACATCATCACCTACATTCACACATCACAAAAAAAGTGATGCATCAAGTTTCTGGATCAGATTGTTCATTTTCAGCATGTGTACCACAAAAAAGTATTGACCATAGCTTTAATTAATGTCACAAACTAATTATGTATGCATTTCTTCTTCTTCATTATTTATTCTCTTCTTAAAGACACATTTTTAGAAATGATTGTCATTGATTAATGTAATGTTGTATCAGCACCCCTATCCCAAGCCATGGTCACAATTCTATGCCAGTGGTATCCTTCTAATAGTAATTGAACCAGCAGAAATAGCTTGTAGCTATAGCTAAATTGTATGCATAATGTGAGGTTTAGTTTATTTGTTTGTTTTTTTTGTTTTAATGACAGAAAAGTCAGAGATTATATATGTCATTATTGGGAAGGATATTCTCTACCGCATAATCATTACTGTAAAATGCAATGGTAATGTTTAGGTGAGCACTGTTAAAAGAGAAAAGCAAATGGCTCTAATATACCTCACTGGGTCAGTCTAGATGCCCAGGTTTGAGGCTTCCCCAGGCCATGCCCCCCCCCCCTTCCTGTCTACTCATCCTGTCCAGGATGTCACAGGGAACCAAGACTTAAATGTGAAATGTAAAATATTATTTCAAAGTGCTGAGACAAATTAAAGGAATAAATATTTCAAATGGGATATATGCTTAAATTGCATGCAATATAATGTAAAGCTCTTTAAGCAGACAAAAAAAAAAAGAAACTGGCATAAGAAGCAAAACTAACTATCTACTATAATGATCATAGCATATGTCTGAATGTTCCCTACCTCCTCCTATAACACACATTTCATATATATATATATATATATATATATATATATATATATATATATATATATATATATATATATATATATATATATATATATATATATATCAAATAGCACCACCACATTTAGATAGTCTGTCTGACAAAGTGTTGAAGGTGAACCTCTCCCATGTGCTTGTGCCTCCGTTGATGGAAATCTGTGGTTAAATAATTGATCTGGACTTAAAGTGTTGATATGCCTTGGTTCTAAAATACATTTTCACTATGGCACAGTAACTTGTCCCTACCACAAACATGTTCACAACTGAAAGACTGCAGATTTCTGCTCTTGAATTCAGAAGGCTTTTGTGTTTCAGGCGAGTGCTTCAGGGTCTAACCATTTGTGAAGTTACTTCACTTGTCTAAAGACAAGCCATGTGGCACAGTGCCTTGCTCAGACGATTACCTAGTCTTGCCCTCCCTTAGCGATGAATGATTTGTTAATAATGCAAGTACTAAGCAGGGGAGATTTGGGTTAGATTTGGCATATTGGCATTCAACCAGTGTGGAGTTGTAGCCTGACAGACATTTAGCTGTCAGAATTATCTTTGGCTACTTGGCAGCTGCAGTCTGCCAACACAAATGCACAGTACTGTTCCCAGCTTCGCATTATACTCACCTAAATCCCCCGTGAATACAACCATTACTGCTTGGCTTCTTCTGTTGAAGAATTTCTTGTTCTTATAGCCATATAACCTTTTTGTATACATTTTCAGGACTGCCCCCTAGACTGTTTATGATATTTGATATCTTCTGAAATTTGACTTACAGAATTGGGTTCTTTGTGCAACAAAGGTGGTACTCCTACACTTTTCAATTATTTTTTTTAAATAATGCCCTACTGAAGATGTGCCTCTGCAAATATAATTACACCTATTTGGTGACAAGTAAACAAGAGACCAATAATCAGCTGCCTGTTTGGTAAGTTTCTCATCCCTGGGTTAGATTGCAATAACACTGCAGATCACAGTGGCTCACCAGGTCAGGATTATTATCAGTAGCTGCAGCCTAAATTTTGGATTTAAACTGCATCCGACTGCCAAAGCCACAACAGCTACTGCACAGTGAGCTGGTAGGGTAAAAGAAGACTAGAAAAGCTGAGGCTTGTCATCAAAAAAATGCAACAATTGGTCAACAGCTACGTAGGTTTCCCATTCAAGTAGAGTCTTGTATATAAAGTGATTTTACATAGCCTTTCTCTGCTGGAAATTTTCTTCATAGATTAAAGTTTGGAGTCAGTTGAATAGGAATAAATCAAGATTAAATTGAGTCCATTGTTTTTGTAATAGACAATCAATGACTACCACAAATGTTCAGTAACAACACACCACATGATAGTGTGTTGCTGCTATAAGTAGCACACATGAAAAAAAAAGTTAGTGTTCTCTCCTTTCTCCAACATGCAGTCACATTGGGGTGACCCACTCATCCACTGGGACACTAAATGTGTCTAGTTGCACATTTAGAGTGGGCCTCATTGTTCCTATTCCAGGCATAGTTCCTGGTTCTTGCTAGAAGTCATGGGGTCTTTTTGTCCTCTCCCTTGGAACAGTTTTACCTTGCGTGTCCCTATAAGGGTTAGAACTGGAATGGTAAAGTTTTGATGAGTGCCAAATAGCCATATATTAAGGGATACACACATCTAACACTTAGTTTGTGTTATTATTTTTCTAATTATTATTGCAGGATATAGCACACACACACATACACACACATATGCCTGAAACACCTCATCGAGGAGCCATCCAGAAGGCATCCTGGTCAGATGCCCATACTACCTCAGGTGACCTCAGACTTGGAGGTGCTAATTTTTATCCTAGCTGTCCCCCGTGTAAACTGGAGGTCACCTCCTAATGAAATCAAGAGAACCACGCCAACTGCAATAAGCAGGAACAAGATTCTGAATGAATCCAGCACCCTCCACCTCTTGGCTGTATCTAGAAATCCTTTCCATAAATATTATCAACAAAATTAGTGATAAAGGACAGCCCTGGTGAAGAAGAGCCTGACCTATTGCTGGCAGTGTGAACCAAGCTTTTACTGTAGTTGTGTAGAGACATGAAACAGCTAAAAACAACTAAAGCAAAACACAGGTTACGTGCACAAATTTGACTCACACTATGCTCAGGGCAAGCCGGAGCAAACACTTTCTACTTTCCTGTCTTTGTTTCGGGAGCAAAAGTAGCACCTTTTCAAGTGCATTTTCCAGCTCAGTGCTGGACAGTCACATCATCAGGCGGACTTTTCTTCACTCCCAGGAGGGTCATTACTGCTCAGATTGACGCTTGCAGCATCAGCTCTACTTTTCATGTGTGGCATGACTAGGGCATGCCCTAGCTGTCTCAGGTAGATCTGACGATGTCTACAACTTTCTGATAACTTCCAGTCTGGGATAACTGTTCTCCAGCCAGATGATGAATGTAGTAGTGGAGTCTTTCTTCTTTAAAGTGTTTGACAGAGTGCCCTCTTTGATACTGTATAATGCTTTAATTTAGTACCTGTGGCAAACATTAACTTAATAAATCATATAGGTGGTATTGGGTGCTTTTAACTGGGATCCCCCCATGATCCCAAAACATTAAATATGAAACATCTTTTCAAGAAGCACTAATCAGTGCAGAAATAGATCAATATGTGAGATATTAAATGTCACGTCATTAGGAACAAAAATGATAATGCTTGTGCATTTTGGTACATTTGAATCCGATTTTCTTTTTTCCAAAAAGATCTAGTTTGTTTGGTACATGTGATTGCTGCTTGCCACACTCAGGGGAATTTAAGTGAACTGGGCTCTGGCCTACTTGAAGAGGTGGGCCTGTCCATGCTCAAGCTTAAAATTCCTAATCCTTTAACAGCTGCCTCCTAAAAAAGCCCTTTATTGTGTGATTAACATAGATGTGAAAGGGGGCGGCACGGCAGTGCAATAGTTAGCATTGTTACCTCACATCAAAAAGATCCCGGGGCCCTTTTGTATGGACTTTGTATATTCTCCCCATGCTTGCATGGGTTGTCTCTGGGTACTCTGACTTCCTTCCGCAGTCCAAAGACATTCATGAGGTTAGGTTAAGTGGTGATTCTAAATTGACCTGTCACTCTCTGTTAAGCCCTGCAACAGACTGGCGACATGTCCGTGGTGTACCCTGCTTCTTGCCCGATGACAGCCGGGATAAGCTTCTTGTTCTTGTTTTTGTTTTATTAACTGGAAACACATTTCAAGCTCATCCGGCCAAAGGACAGATGAGCATCCTTTGGCTATCTATCGGTCTGTCCACAATTCACAAGAACTGCTACTGCTCCTAAAATATTGGTCAGATTTTAGTGAAACCTGCATACAACAATCACCTAATGGGTCTTCAGTATCAGTAATATAGTATGCAATGACATCTTAATGTATTCACATGCTTTCATGCTTTTTATGGAAGTATTACTACAGTGTAGTCATAATACTCTTGAACTCAAACAATTTAATTTGGTGGTGAAAAAGCTTCTTTGACTTCTAATTGGATTTAAATTCTCTCTGTAATACAGAGAACCAGTGAAAAGAAAACATCACTTTCTTTCTGTATTTCACATTACAATAACCCACAAATTGTGATGGATCCTGATGTTGAAGTTCCAAGTTCATCCGAACTCACTGAAGTTTTGGTTTATTGCAACTGTACTTGTACATGTACAGAACTATGCAAGTATTTTCCTGCACGCTGAGCATTAATATGAGGATGGTAGTACACTTGGGCCAACTGTAAAAAGTCTCACTTCCTTTAATTAGTCCATAAGGAGGGCAGGAGCCTTATTATTCACTATAATCTTCTACCACAAGTGACACTATACGCGCAAAGGTCAAGGTGTTCTTTATAAGTTGTGCTTGGGCCTGGCTCTGTCTCTTACTTGTATTCATAGGAGAGTGAACGGTACAAGCAGCATTTCATGAAAGCTTCCTGGCATGATTCCCACATGCTTTCATTCATAGCCGCTCTGTTCCTGGATTGCAGCAGGGTGCTAAACACATGATCAGGTGCTCCGGTGCTGCTTCAAGGACCGCGCCACTGTCATGATGGCTTAGGTCCAGGCTTTGGTTGTGACATAAGTGCAGAAAGAAAATTATTTCTTGTTTTGTCGCACATTCTAAATTAAATGGAATTATTTGTATAGTACAACAAATAGTATATTCACATTGTGAAAAAAAAAAGTCTTGTTATGAGTGTACATTCTTAAACTGGTTATTTGCATATGCTTTGGCAATAATCCAGTGCACACTGATTCATAGCCATCTGGCTTTTAGAAGCTGAGAATGTCATAGTTTCTTACTCACATGTATAGACTCTATATGTGCAGCTCTTCAGCCATTACTTAAGCCACCCTGTAGGTGGTGTAAGTTATAGCAGCTTACACCACCTACAGTCAATGAATGTTATAGTTCTACTTTGGGTGACTTATGAGTTTGTTCATTAAACTTTTGTACCTCGTTTACCACTTGGAAGACTCCCAGTAGATATAAAATATTCTACCCTGTTAGAAATTATGGTATTTGCATGTAATGATTGTTTATGCTTTTAAAAAATTGTGAGCACAAATCTATTGTTTGAGAGGCACTTAAACATTGTGCTAATTGTAAGATTAACACACGGTTTCCAATCTTGGTGGTTGCAAAAATTGCCCAGTATTAGTACATACACTCTTACAATGCCATATGTCATACAATGGCCTTTAGATATTATCTACTGGTCTGATCTGCTGCTCTTACTTTCTTGGCTGGAGGCATATTAAACTTTCATGGTTAAAGCTCCTAGCCTGTTGGCACTGTGACTCTGCAAGCGAATATCATAGGCAATTACATTTAGCAGTTTTGCATAAGTGGAATTGAGATGCACATGTGTTTGTTAGATATTCATCCATGCTCAAATGACAGCCACTGAAAAGGTATAGTTATTTGTGTGAGGTGGATTTCTTTGGTGTGTTTGAAGGCTTTGTTTGGAGTGATGGGCTAATATTTTATGCAACTGAACTGTAAGAGCATGCTTTAATATGCATAGTATTTAATACGCATCGTAAAAGCCTGTACCTTTCTGCATGATTATTCAGCATTATTTACCCCTTTTAGAATTTGAATGGTTGTGATTCATCCACCGATCAATCCATTTTCTAAGCAACTTGGGTTGCAGGGAGAGCAACCTGTCTTGTTCCTTGACAGAGCTGACACAGCTAGACAGACAAACATATCTGTACACATTCACACTTACAGTATATATCTGGAATAGTGGGAAGACTACCACAGAGACTCCAACCCAGGGCCTTCTTTATTTGGATTGTATTTTTTATTAAATTCAGTTATTAAAAGCTGTATATTTTTTTAATACATCAGTCTTAGCAAGCTTTACAGTATATGGCATTTTGGTGTTGCTTAGCTGACCAATGCATTATTCCTTGCATTATACCACATTGTTAATTTGACCACTTTGCTATTTCAGCCTAATGGTGGCCTCCTTCACTCTTCGGGCCTTAGGCTGAGAGCTCTAGTGAAGGAAATGCAAGTTCAACACTTGGACTCCAGATCTTTTATTGGGTTCATTTTTCATGAAATAATGAAGGAACAGGCATCATCTGGACAACTGTCCAATTACTTTTCAACCTTTGAAAATTGGGGACTAGATATAAAAATACAAAAATAAGTATAAAAATCTACTGTGGTGGTTTACAGGGGGAAAAATTACAACAAATCTTGCATTGTCCAAAAACATATGGACCTAATGGACAATAATTGGCTATCCCCTCTATCACACACATACAAACACACACAGACATGTCAAGTGTAGCTTTAAAACACAAATCTTTGTAACAGAGCACTTCTTTGACTGGGCAAGTGTCGTGACCAAAGCAAATTAGTTTTCCCAGCATTCCCGGTTGTAGTGCAAGTGAAAGAGGGAGGACACTATTTATAGTTTACCTTTGGAGAGACAAAGCTCAAGTGTCTGCATCTCCATATCTTTGGTTTTTCCATTTTTCTTCTCACTATCCAGTCACCTTCATCCATCTCCATCTGTTGCCTGGGTAACAGTAACTGATTGAGGCTTGGAGTTTTGGGGGACAAAAGAAAAAAGTGTGATGTGGAAGAGAGAAGCTTATTGAATAATCTTATTCATGCATGTGCTTTTGAATGGTTGCGTGTATGCATTTAGAGATACTTTCATGGTGTAATTTGAGAAGCATATTGTGGAGAAATGCACAATTGCTTACTTATATGTGGAGAGGGGCTATACACTTAGATGACAATTTAATGGAAAAGTATAAAATGACTTACATGAACTTTTGTTTGCAACATTTGTTGTGAGTAGATGTAAAGTTCAAGTCTTAGAATTTGTCAATTGCAGAGAACGATCAGTAAAATAGGCTCTTTAGCAATAGATTTGCTGCAGTGACAACATCCACTAATTTTAAACTCAGCTCTCTTTCTATAACTAGAATGCACTACATTGCATACATAGGTCTCATTCCCCCTTTGAAAGCATTTTACCCTACAAGCCACAGAGGTTGAGAAGTTTTTAGAGTTCACTGTCTTGCCTTTTGGGCTCTTTGGAGGAGTTAGGAATCAAAATCACTGACCTTCTAATTAGTCAAAGATCTGCTCTTCTACCTGAGTAAAAGCCATCCTAAAACTCAGCAAACCTGAAGCAAGAAGACATTTACTGCTAGTAAAAAAGTTTCTTTGGTTGAAGTGTGTCTTTATGTATTGATGCATCTTTTTAAAGAGATGTACTGTTGGGTGCCAGACGCATTTTTCTCATCTCCTCTTTTGGTATTTCATTATTGATTAATCCCAATTCTCACTGTTCTTTTAATGGCCCCTCAAAGTACTGTATCTGGAAAATTTCCCCTTAATGTATATTTGAGCTGCTTGTTTTCCTCCCCTTAGTGCTAATGATAGCAGATGTGTTTTGCTAGAAGCCATTAATGACTCAAGCACCAATTTGAAACATCTGTGCTATTTGAATTAGATTTGGAAGCGATATTAAAACCCTTGTCATCTATTAGCATTCCACAGGCACTTTCAATCATTGGATATATTCTCTGCTGGATAGTTCATTTGTATTTTCCCCCTCCTTCTAAGTCAAATTTAAATATGAGTCTTATATTTTAACCCCAGCACTATAGTATGTGTAAGCATGTGTCAAAATGTGCTCTTTACAGAACATGAAATGTGCTTTATAGAACTGCCATTGAACTGAGGAGACATTGCTGTGATATGTGGCACAAGGGAAGAGACCAGCAAATCAGGACCCAGGGTGAAAGTGAGTTTTTGATTGCATCTGGCACAAATGGACAAAGACTACCTTCCCCTTCAGCTGCTGGCGCTCGCTGACAGGTCTACTCGCGCAAGCTGTTGTGGTAACACTTGGCCGACAGCTGCAGATACAAATAAAGGCCTCACTTCAAGCGAAACGACAGGGGCTATAACAAGGGCTGAGGCCCCAGCTGCCTCTGATACAAGTAAACGGGCTCAAGCACCCTAACATATAAAAGCATCTATAATCACACATAGCTCCATTGCGCTCGCCAGCTTTCAAGGCACGAATATGTCTTTCTCTAGTAGGAATCAAAGTAATTTAATTTTCAGATTTAACGTTGTGTTTTATTCTGTTAAATACCACACAGTTGTGGCTAATATCACAGCAAAAACAAAATAATCCTAGTAAGCCTTGGGGAAAATGATGGGCCTCCAAAAAAAAAAATGTGACCACCATTATTTTCCCACATGCTGCTCTTTACAAATATGCACCATTGTCCATGCTGTGACGCTCGTATCTTTACAAAAGCAAAAATCCATTCTCTGACACTTTAGCCACCCCAAGAGTCTCATTGTTCAGACCCTCTCACTACGATCAACTGCTTTAGCAAGCCAGAGCCCATGTAACAGCACTGCAAATATTGGCAATACCTTTCTAATCACAATTTTTTTATTCAAAGAGCCATAATATAGTGTGTGTGTGTGTGTGTGTGTGTGTGTTTTCCAGAAGTACTAATTTCCCGCAGTAATGACCAAGCAGCGGTGCATGGTCATCAGGCAATTATATTTGGTTACCATGCAAACAGTGAGCATCATGGGATGCTATTATACAGAGAAATAGACCCAGGGTACATGACAGTGGTAGTGAAATATTAGCTATTATCTAAATGCAGAGACATTTTTCAATATGTGTAATTTTACAATGCAAAATGTTTTTTTTTTCTTTTGTGATGAACTCATGGGATGATCTCATGGATAGAATATTCAGTCATCTGTTATTTTTTGGTTTGTTCGTTTGTTTTTTTCCTTTTTCTTTAGTTGCTTTTTCAACATTTTTTCCAGTTCTTTTGAATTGTAATTGAAGGGATTCCATATAGTCTGATCTACTTTGCTTATTTTGTAATGCACAAAACTACTTCAGCCAAAGGCCATCCTTTATAAATTAAAGAAAGAGAGAAAACAAAGAAAGAATTAAAAGAAAGAATTGAAAATCCTTGATACATACCAATGAGGCGCAATGAGATACACCTACCCAGCTGAATAATGAAACCAGCATAGAAGTGACAAAAACTGCAGCTCCTATGGGTGTCACTTGAGGCTGGTGCCAAAAGGGAGTCAATCTCCATAGACTTCCAATGTTAGAAATGTTAAAAACATTATAAATTCCAACTTTATAGCATTAAAAAGCATATTTATGGCCTGGAATAAAGAAAATGGTTTCACCTCTGTACTGTAGATAGTTTCCCCATTTGTTACAACTCTGACTGGGTGAATTTCGTTATCACTCATCCATCCACCCTGATGAGTAAGTTTGGTCTTTTGATTGACAGGTATCAAGTCTACTAGATCTCATCCACTACTTTGAGTCACTGAACTGGACTTATTTAAAGTGGTGTAATATTATAAGCTTTGGGGGCATTTTTAATCAATTATATGACTAATATTGTGACTTGCTGTGTGGTACAGAGCATCCCCGTATTGTGTACTTCTAAATTCTAGTATTTCTTTTAGTCGATTAGTTAGCACTAATTAACTGATATATGCGCCTCTCTGTTGCACCTGTTTATGAATGCAGCTTGCTAAGCAAGCTAGCTAGCATTAGCTGATACGTTCGTACTCCATCTTTTTATCCATATAAGGTAACTTCTGGCTTCAAAAACCAACATGGCTGTGGCCAAAGTGCTAAAGCTGAAGGTTCAGAGTGCTGAGTTGAGTACAGGATATAGGTGAGAGGATATAGGTTTGATCTCCACCAAAGAGCAAACAGAGTGGCAAAATGGAAGACAAAGACAACAGCAAAGAAAACTAAAACAAACTTTTGTAAATACTCCCCTACAGAACTGATATGTCATTTATCATGCACTGTGTTGTTGATGCAAACCTTACAATTTAGTAAAAATATTGAAGATATTGTACATCTGGCTGAGAGAGCAAGTTATGGGTGTAGGATGCTAAAGGAAGAAAAGGTAAAAGTTGCTGGGTGGGTAGGAGGAGCACAAATCAACCCTAATTCCCTGTTATAATTCACAATCCTAAGATTCAAGGTAGCATTATCTACCATCCAGTCTTTTCCTTCTGTGTAATAGAGCCCTGTGACATGTTAAAGGTGAAGACAAGAGGCGTTGTAATGACAAGATAGAATCTAAGACAATGTAGAAGGGGGTGTGGAGAAAATGATGGTGACATGTATTAGTTTCCATGGAGAGAAGGACAAAATGGAAAGGTCGACCTGGTGCTTTCCAGTTAAGCTGTAGATTATTTTAATTCAGTTTTCAATCACAGTGTAATCAGATTTCATGATTAGGTAGGGACTTTTGGTCACTGTAATTTCTCTGGTGATTTATATGGCTAGAGCTGAAGACCGGACTGGAAATTATTTTTCACTTCCATCAAAAAACTTTTTCTTTTCCAGTTTAGTTAAAACACATACCTTTACATAAGCCTTTTTTGAAATGTAATTTTCAATTCATATTCCTCTACAACTGCACAAGACTATGGCAGCACACAATCTTAATGCCAAATGACCCTGATTCTTTATGTTTGTACTGTTGAACATCAGAACTCACCCTGACCTAGTAAGTGAATGAATAAATAAATAAATTAATAAATGAATGAGACAAGCAGCTGTTACATACATTATAATGCCATCGATGGAGATATGTACCAGGAGATATAATCTATTCTCCTTTGTTAAAAAACAGGCTAACATTAAGAAGCCTGCTATGCTTTATCTTTATCAGATATGCAAGAATAGTATTTCTTCATGAAGCCAGGTAATAGACAAGCATATGATCTCCAAGGTAAATAATTACATTAATCAGAGAGCCAAGCCCTGTCATTCACAATGCATCTTCTACTTGGACGTAGAGAATGGAGAGCAGATGCTAGGGCACATGTCACTTTAACTTCCTGCTGGGGGAGAGGGATAGTAGGAACAGATCCTGTGCAGGGAGGAGGTTGACAAAGAGAAGATTGTGACAGAAAAAAAATGAATTGAAAGGGAAATGATGTTCTTCCTCGAAAGACTTTCCCTGAAAGACAATGGCATGAACACAAAGCCAGCCTAAATATATATACTACAAGTATAGTACCTGCATTTGTGTACTGGCTGGCTGTGATAGCTTCACTAATTTGTCCTTCTTGCTATGTCATTTGTGAGGTAATGCATACATGTCATCTGTTTGTTTTAATCTTTAAAATGATAAATTGTTTGACTGACATCAGTTCAACTTGAGAGTATTTCAGTATAATTTACTCTTGCATGCACTAAAGGTTGTTGTAGTCCACCCTTCCTTTGGAGCAGGAGGTGGCTGATTACTGGCGTTCAGTGAGCCACTGCCTCTCCTATGCACAGATGGTGGCTAAACCACAGAGCATGTGTTGCATGTGTTGGCTCTGCATCATGTTGTTTCACTGCATAAAGAAGCTTATTAGGATCATTAGGGAGTTATAGTCGTCAAGTACACATAAAAGTCAAAATTTAAGTCTCTGTAGGAGCTATTGAACCAAGCGTGGACAATGGATCAAGTGAGAGAGAGGGAGATAGAGATGGTGGATGGATCAAAACTAACCAAATATGTAGTTATTAGATATTTCTTTTTACAAAGATAAGGTATTTAGAGTTAATCCTTCTTTAATCTTTCACTTTTTTTATTTAATATGGAATGCGGTAAAGCATCTGGTTAGACATCTGGTATTGCAGATTACTTTTTCCTATGAATGGGCCAAAGAGAAGTGCCACATCTGAGATATCCATGGTGACAGTGCTATTTTGGTCCTCAACAGAAGCAAAGCCATCAGAATGAGAGTCACATGAATTTTACAGTGATTAGATAGAACAACAGGAATAAAAATGCAAAAAGAATCTAACAGTGAAAAGCCTACACAATCTAAGAATGTTGCTACATACTTTGGTATTGCTACGCATGCTTGAGAGCAAATGTGAACATAAAAATTGAATGAAAAATCTAGAGTAAATGGTGACAATGTATTTTGCAAGGAAACCCAGCTGATCAAAAAAGCAGGCTGTATTACAAAGACTTTTTTATGAGAGCATACAGTAGTACAACATGTGAAATAGCCATTTTACTCATTCTCTTTAATGTCAATATTTCTGAGGTAATAAAAGTAAAAATACTTAATTTATCATTTAAGAAAATATAATATGAATGCTGAACAGGAAATTACAATGGAAGTAGCTTATGCAAATAGTCTTATTTCGTAGCTATATTATAACAGCACATAATCTGTTTCTCTCATCACTCCTAAGAAGATTGACAGCTCACATTAAACAAAAATAATTTTATAACAGCACTGTAGGGTTTATTTTAAAGCATAACAAATCCCCAACTGGGTATGTTGCTGTTCGTTTCATTAGCTCTACCGTCTGCAATTAGTCAGTGATTGAATATATTTAATGCACATTCACTTCAATCAAGAATGATATTAAAAGATAATGAGTTCTTGCTTTGAGAATCTTAACCTTTTGACTATCTTCTACTCAAAGTAGTCATATGTTCTCTATCCAAATATCCATGGTGTCATCATATTCAAGCACCCATGTAAACTGTCTCTATTGAGCTTTGTCTATGTTTATTATAATACTGAACTATATAAACTGCTTTCTGTGTTAAGTCTGATCTACAAGACACAGTCATTTTCTCTAATGTACCTCCAGTATTGATGTTCAGTCAACGTGTATGATTATAGATTGAAATTACACATTTTTTTTAGTTATACTGGTTTTATACTGGACAATTTATAACAAGAAAATAACATGCATTTGTGTTATTTAAAAAGCTATTGATGACAAAAAACAAACAAACAAATAATTACGCCTGTCCTTCTTTAAAAACGACCTTATAGGCCATTTTTACAGGCATATTTTATGACCAATAACGTAAATAAAGTAAAATCAAGCAACCTCTATCAGGTCAAACAAAAGGGTGTGTTACTAATTACTAATGTGGGAATACATAAATATGGAATACATAAATATGAATTTTCTCAGATATGTATTGTATTAGATGCCACAGGAAAAGCTTAAACAAATGGACTTGTTTGTATATAGTGCTTTTCTACTGTACTCGAGTACTTAAAGTGCTTTATACAACATGCCTCATTTATATAAGCGCTTCAGTATTTGTCAATTTGTCAATGTCAATGTCAATTTTATTTCTATAGCATGTTTAAAAACAAGAAGGTTGACAAAAGTGCTTTACAAGTTAGTTATGAAATAAGCAAGATAGATCCTTAGATCAATAAAATAAATACAGTAAACATAAAAACAAACAAATACAATACAGTAAGTATGACTAATAAACTAAAACAAGGACACCACATCATAAAACCTGATGGAACTCTGAACTTGAATTAAAAGTCAAGGTAAAATGGTGAATTTTAAGATGAGATTTAATTGAAAATAGACTGTAGCCTCTGCAGTACGAATATCAAGTTTATTCCAGAGCCTAGGGGTTATGACTGCGAAAGCCCGATCTCCCTAAATTGAGACCTCGACTGCACTAAGAGTGTCTAGCTAGATGATCTCAGTTCTCTTTTGGGGTTATATAAATTGAGCAGCTTGACTAAATAGTTGGGTGGCATTCCATTTAAAACTTTCAAAGTAAGTGAAAGAATCTTAAAATCAATACAAAATCGGATGGATAGCCAGTGTAAGCCTGCTAAAAACTGGAGTGACCTGGTCATGCGTTCTAGGACCTGTTAAAAGATGTGCAGCAGCATTTTGGATTATCTGCAAACAATGGAAAGATGACTGTTCAAGACCCGAATGCAGCAAATTGCAGTAGCCCAATCTAGAGGTTATGAAGGCATGATTATTTTTTCTTTTGGGGGAAGATAGGCTTTTGGCAATTAGATGTAGTTGATAAAAAGTGGTCTTCACAACTCTGTTCATTTGCTTCACAAGTTTAAAGGAACTGTCAAAAAAACACTCTGAGATTTCTGACAGTTGGGAACAATGAGAAGCAAGAGGGCCAAAGGTATCAATTAACTTATCCAAAGCGACACAACTTCCAAACACAATAGTTTTGGTTTTGTTTTCATTTAAAGGAAGAAAATACTGTGTTAACCAGTCTTTGACATTGCGTAGACAGTTAAACAGAGGCTGCAGTGGGACAAAAGCATCCAGTTTAACAGGAAATAAAATTTGGATGTCATCAGCATAACAGTGAAAGGGGATATTGTACTTCCTAAAAATTGATCCCAATGGCAGCATATATAACAAAAATAATACAGGCCCCATAATGGATCCCTGAGGTACACCGAAACAAATAGGGGCTGAGGAAGAGGATTGTTCCCCCATGGCTACAGAAAAAGATCTCTCTGACAAATATGACTTAAAATATAACAAAAATGTACCTTTAAGACCAACTACATAGTCAAGTCTTGACAAAAGAATGTTGTGATCAACTGTATCAAATGCAGTAGCTACGTCCAAAAGAACCAAAACAACAGAACAACCTGAGTCAATAATTCAAAGAAGATCATTAAAAACTCTTAAAGGTGCTGTCTCAGTGCTGTGGTGGGATCTAAAACCAGGCTGAAACTCTTTACAAACACCATCAGTGTCTAAAAAGGTTTAAAGTTGATTAAAAACATCCTTTTCCAAAATTTTGGACATAAAAGGTAGCTTTGAAATCAGCCTGTAATTAGAAAGAACATTTGGATCAAGAGTTTTCTTTTAATATTAGGCTGCACAACAGCATGTTTGAAGGCAGCTGGGACACACACCGCCTGATGACAAAGAAGCATTTAATACAAGCAAAATACTAGGCCGAATAATGTGAAGAGTTTCCTTGAAAAGGACAAGAGGGGAGGATATCTTGAAGGGAATTAGAAGGTCTTAAATGATGGACTACTTCCTTTAAAACTGAAAAAAAATAAATAATCACTGGCTCAAACTGCTGAAAACCAGCAGAGCATTTAAGAGGTGGACCTTGGTCTAAAAGAAGCTGTGAGTGTGGACACCATAAAGTTTTTATCAACAAAGTATTTAAAAAAAATTCTCACAAAGTGTGGAAGAAGCCTCCATAGGAACAGTGTCCACCTATTGATGTGCCATCATGGAGGAGTTGGACTACCTGTGTAACCTCTGTAGGGTCCAGATATTGCCTCATGCAACCAGTAGTGACACTGACCGTAGCCAAATGTAAACTAGTGAAAAACAGAAAAGATGACGAGGAAAAAAAAATGTCAGTGGCCTCCACCTGTAAAGCCATTGTCTTATTGTTGGCCCTCAAGTGCACCTGTTGTTAATCTCTTTAACACCAAAGCAGCTGAAACTGATTAACAATCCCCTCTGCAACTTACCCCCCCCAACACACACACGTACACACGCACACAAAAAACTGTCCTTGTGATTGTTTAATTTTAATTAAATAGTTTAGTCAGGATAAATTTGTTAGCTTCTCTAGTGAAAGAAAAGTTTGTAAAATGACTTAATAATTTAGTGGTGGTGTCTGTAGCTATATTCCATTTGATCTACTGAAGAAAGAGAGTAAGGAGTAAATGAGACGGGATGTAATGGTGGTAATCAAGCTTGACAGAGGAACATGAAAGGAAGGAGGGAACATGATCTAGGAGATGGGAGGTTAGGGAATGAAAGGCAAAAAAATGCAACAAGCGCAAAAGACTAATAAGAAGCTAAAGGAATATGTTACAGAGAGAACGGTAAAAGGTAAAAAGAATAATGCAAAAAGTAATTTAGGAGCAATAGGAAAAAGAAATGCAAAGTAAGGAAAATAATCATGGACTGCTGTAAACCTTCAGAAAGGAGTGGAATTATGGGGTTTCCAGACACTCTCCTTCCTGTAAAGTCATTTAGGACTAAAGCAGCAGGGATTTGTAGGGTTTGAAGATGAACACAAAACCCATTTTCCCTCATGGCTACATCTGCCACTATGAATTTATATGGCTGTTGTAGTGAATGGTAGAGAAAAAATGTGATCAAACATGAGAGGGAATAGAAACTGAGAGACATATAGTAATCAAGCAAGAGAGAGAGAAAGTGAGAACAGTAGGAAGTGCAGAGAAAATTGCTGTGAGATGATGAGGGAAATTTGAGAGAAAGGAAAATAGAAAGGTAGAGAAAAAAGCATTTGAAAGGTAAGTTCACTAATGCAACTTTTCAAAGAGCCTTTACTGTAATTTTAATTGCATTCCAACATGAAGTTAAGCAGTAATTGCCCAGTGAAAACTAAAAATAGGCATCAATTAAAACATACCAAAGTGAAATCAATTTCTCTCCCTTCCATCTCAGAAAAGAACTGGACTATAAACCATTGGAATCCCTAGTTTCTGTTCTTTTAATGGGTGTGCCCATATTCTTTTAACAAAAACTGGAGCAGCAGTTTTTGACTGTTTGCACATGCACATTATGGGTAAACCTGTGCTTTTTTTTTCAGGAAATTTTGGCAGACAAATGTGCTAGGTAAGCTAACCCTGGCTTAGCTTTCACTGCTCTGAGATCACTAAAGATCTTTATTAGTATACGCATGCGCAGATGTGCATAGAAACAATGCTAGCAGCAGCAAGCAAATGAAGCAAATTACATGTGATTTATCCTCTCAGCAGAAAGGGTTTTCTCCTGCTAATCATGTCAGCCTACATGCGTGTTACTGAGGAGTTAGAACGTAGTCTGAATCAACATTAACTAACTCCTTTAGTACTTTATCAAGGACAACTTTCATAGAGATGGCTCAGATGACGATAGGAGACATCAGCTCTTGCCATGACATGCTTGACAAAAAAAGTCAAGTTCAATAGGTGCAGGCTCTGCTAGATATTTTCAGATTATCACTTGGTTGTCTGGATGTGCTAAGTTTAGCTAGATGTTTTGCTACATACAGCCATCGAATGTATCAGTAATATTTTTAATCCTTCTGTAGATATTGACAGAGGTCTATTATTTCACACAGTGCTCAAGCCTTTTATTCCAGCTGTATTTTTTTTCTTTGTTATTATAAAAATATATCTTGATAAGCTTTTTGTAAAATGTAAAGTTAGGCCTATTGTCTGTTTTCCTGTTTTTCAGAGCTACTGTATATTTCCCTCAAATGGTAGCCACACAATAAAAATATAACACAGCGTTTCTGTAGATTTAACTACCCAATCTGTATTAGTTCAAGGTTAAACATCTGCAGCAGAAAGGTAACACATCACATGGGCAGAGGATTTTTATTTATTTATTTATTTCTGAAAAAAAGTATATACACTTTTACTTGTAGTGAAGTGTTTCCACAATTTGATAGTTACAAATATGTCTGCTTTCTCTTCTGTGGAAGTAATCGCATGCCACTCCATTCTGAAATGCAAATTATTTTTTTTATAAATGTAAGTAGGATAATTATGGGTTTACATGTCATAATATGTTCTAGTGCATGGTGCCAATGTGAAATGTGTAATTATATTTTTATGAAAAGTGACAATTAATACTTTAAGGTATTCCATGGATTTTAAGGTAAATGAAAAAAAATGAAAAATTTCTTGTGTTTCAAGCACCTTTTTATCCATATTTATTTTAATTTTGACAATCATTTTCTTGTCATGTTACCAAACCATTCAATGTCTCACCATTATTACTCTGTTCCTAAAATTAAATATAAACCATAAAATGATTTTTTTTTTCTTTTTTTGCTGTTACTGAGACAGAACTGCTTGTAGAAGAAAATACTAAGGGGAGTTTGGGAATACATTTCTGCAAAGCTGCCATCCTTTTGGAGATTAATGGACAAGCATGTCTATGATACTAGTCCTCTCTGTTGCTTACCTCTCAGCATATTTGATTTATGGACACTCAGCAGTGCATGAGTTCTAATTTGAAAGGGGTTTGTTTTCAGTCATAAAGATGGAATTTTAAATGTTGAGATGGTTGTGGTTTTTATTTATTTTTCTGTTGTGGTGTATTTTTGTGTGTGCGTGTGCATGTGCATACAGTTTGCTGTGTTCTTATTTGTGCATGTATATGTGCATATGCCCATGTAATTTTGTAAATATAGCCACATTGTTATTTATGTACTTGGAAAAGTGCTGACACTGTGTTTTCTGTCTGACATTAGAAATTTATCACCCTTAGGTAACTATGTCTTGCAGAATTCAATATTATGTCTCACCTATTGGATGTCAGTGTGAAAAATCAAAGAATAAGTCATGCCCTCCCATACTTTCAACCATTCTGTCTGTGCATATGGATTTACTTTATCATCCAACAACTGCGTATGGCAGGGTGTTTGATGTTTCTGTGGTTAGATATTGAATGAACCATAGAGAAATGTGATGCTCCTTGGTGAATTTACCGGGCTATAGTAAGGGCTTAGGGAAGAAAGAGAGGGCAAAACAGGCTAATAACCTTTGTGTATTGGTGTGTGTGCTCATTCGAAAGGAGGAGTTCAGATGCAGCACTGCTACAAAAAAATTATTTATGCTGAGCTGCTGTCAGTCTTTGTGAGGCTTCACATAAAGAGTGGAAACAACAACAAGAACACTTGCACCATATAATGCAAATCATTTGTGCATTTTGATTTGCAACTGATATGATAGAGATGATTGTTTAAAACTGCTGAGTTAGGTCTCTGGTAGTTTTTGATGTTTGTTTTAATCTTGTTTTCTATCTGCTGTACATGTTCAGATCAGTTCTCCATATTCTGTGTGCAGAATACATTGTGTTACCTGTATCTGTAGCCTTCCTATTTTTATTGCCTTCCTATCACTGCTGCAGGAGTATACTGTGTTCTAGTCATCTTTCATATATAAAATACGTTTGCCCCTCCTTAACTTATGTTGTCTCATAGAGACTGAAGATGGAACATAGCCACTTGGAAAAAAGGGATTTAGAAGTAACTAAGTTGCCACTCATAACAATAACCATTTTCCACATTTTCACACATTTAATATGTATATTAAATGTGCGAAAATGTGGCATATGCTTGTTGATTAGATCAAACTAACGATGGCCTTTTCTTCATGATGTGAGACTGTCATTATTTTTAAAGACTGGCATAAATAAACTGGTATTTTCAGAACTCTGTTAGCCTCATGTTGCTTTGAGAACTCTCATATCAAAGTGGTGATTGCCAGACCTCCTTTATTAGCTGGCAAATTGTGCTAATTGGCCTTCAGCCTAATATAACTGGCACTGAGCCGGTGATTGTAATTGTGTAAGATGTAAAGGCCTCTATTTTATTGTTTCTAATGCTGTAATGTTGTCGTTGTGTACTTTCCTGACATTGTCTTTTTCTCCTTTGTTTTACTTCTATTCAGGGAGGCCTCATAGCTCTCCTCCTCTTAATTCTCCTCTTCACCCTTGTGCTGTATACCCGCCATCGATGGTGCAAGCGTCGCCGTATCCCCCAAAAGAGTGCCAGTACGGAGGCCACACACGAGATCCACTACATTCCCTCTGTTCTCCTTGGACCGCAGGGCCGTGACAGCTACCGGGGTTCTCGAAGCACACACCAGCATGGCAGCTCTGTGATTGGAATGCCTATTCGTGAGACCCCAATTCTTGATGATTACGACTGCGATGATGAGGTGGACGGAGGTGGACATTCACTTAACTCCACACCCAACCAGATCCACAACAAGCTTAGTGATGGGAAAGTCCTAGATGACTATGGAGTTAACGTTGGCATCCAAGGACATCCAGATATGATGTGCAAGGAAGATGATATTAAGCCTAATTTTGACAAACGAGGTAGGCTGGTTGTCTGAAAAACATTTACCTTGAAAATCTAATTATGGAAATATGAACACTGCATGCATAAAATTGAGATTTATTTTGGGATCACTGTCATATTAACTGCATGATGTTGGTTTTCTTTCTATCATGCAGCTGTGAGCAGCATGCCAAAAAAAGAAATGTCAGATGTCATAGGAAATGTGTTGTGCTCAGTGATAGTTGTGATGCTTGTATGAGCATGTTTTGTACATTCATGGAGTCTCTCTGTTCCAGGTGCTCAGATTACTAACATGGGCATTTCACTTGGCTAAGGCCAGCCCACCCATGTTCTTGATTCAGCATGTACTGCGCATAATTTTTCAAAAAACAAAAAAAGTAGTTTTGTATGATTCTAGCCATCATCTAACATTTGCAACAATAATGAGTATAAAATGTTCCTACAAAACAAGGAAGCCACATTTTTATATATACACTGCTCCTTCTTGCCTGTTGAATGCACTTACTGTGTGAGTCAAGTTCAAATCTAATACACTGCCATTTAATATAATGTGAGAAGGTCAAGTGACATAGGCCAGCTATCTAGTCAATTAGATGCTGAGTTGTGTCAGAAGTTGGCCTGTTGACCTGTGGTAAAAAGAGTCATGGGTCTCCACTTTGAGCAAGAGAAATGTGTGTTGCCTGTAGCAATAAAACATTTTGTATGCAGTAAGAATTTTAAAATACCAGTACAAACAACCTAATGTCAAACTATGTATAGAGTTTATGTATAGTGTTTACAGTATCCTCTCAAACCTGGGGTTCTCCTCTGTTGAATTATAATAATTAGTTGTAGAATCAAATGTACAATATGCAATGATGGTCTATGTTTTAAAAAGTACATATGGAAGATCTATAGGAAACCTATTCTTTGATGTTGTTTCAGCAGTTATTTTATTTTTACAGAGGATAAAAGTGAATAACATGATAAAATATCACTATGTCAAAATTTGTGAACAAAACTTAAGTTGATACTTGACACATAGCCTCTGACACTGACCTAAGCTCAGTGTGACTGTAAAACTCAATCATATAGTACTTTCAAACATGAAAAACAAATTCATATTCACATTCAAGGATCAGTTTAATTTGTATCTCATGCTCTAGTTCTTTGAGTTCCTTAGATTAACTATAGAGACAGACTCGTGATCTATTAACGTTTCAGCTGTAGGAATGTAAAGATATGAATCATCCAAAAAAGTGGCCAATTAATTTTTTTTCTCTTCCATTTAAATTACAACCTACCTGTATTTATTAACCCTTGACATTTGTAGTGTTCTGGGCTGGCAAGTCATTGTTTTCTCTCTCGTGCTTTTGAGAGCCCGTATAGGTAGTCTCATGAAGACAGCCACAACCTGCAGCTGTCTCTGCGTTGTTATGGCAAACTTTTGTTTTCAAAGCAGTTATCACAATTATAATTTGTGAATTAGGTGTGTTATCAAATCATTAAAATACAATATAAACCATAGTCAATTACAACTATTGTTTCTGTATCATTTACATAGTTTTACATCTTCTTTCCTTTCATCACTTTCTGTTTTTGTCATTAATGTTTTGTCTTCTCTATATTCTTTATTGTTTTGATTACAAAATTTTACATACTAAGACAAATGAATGTGATTCAAACTGAATTCAGATTTGCTGAAATGCTGTCTAATTACCTAACCTCACTAATAACATAACTTGGATTTAGTAATTTTTTTAATAATGCAAAAAATATAAATAACATAGAGCAAAAATACACACATAAAATACATGTAAACATGCATACAATGAATAACTTGATAGAATAAAAATGCAGTACTTTTCTAACTTACTTACACGTTTAGTGTATGATGCATACTGACTTGTTTAACACTTAAAAAATAAAACTTGGACTTATTATAAATCTTCTATAGACACTGATTTACGCTGAGATATTCTCTCAGAAACAACTGACTTGATGAGCACTGTTCTTCTTGTTTAGTGGAGACACAATGACAGGAAAAAGAACTAATGGTGGAAGGTGATAAATTGCTAATGCTGCTAATGCTTTGTTTTGGATGGTCAACATCTACCTCCCTTTGGGATAAAATGGCTTCAGGCCACAGGCTCAATGTGTCTGTCTAGAGGACAAAAGGTTATGTGACTGTACTACGGTTCATTGCTGTCAACCATAAAAGCATACTAAAGTTCTTCATGGCTGGCATTGTTTATTGGGTCTTGGCTGATTAATCAGATTAATTAAAATTTAGTGTCATATTTTTTCCACAGGATTTTACTTCTATTTATTTATTAACCTAGGCCTAGGTTTTTTTGTTGTTTTTTTTGTTGTTGTTGTTTTTTTTTTTGTCTCTTTAGTAGTCCAACTTGTTTGTTGACTTGTGCACTAACCTTTAATATATCTATGAGTATTTAGACATACTGAGATTAAAATTACAAAAGCATTGTTCTCTGACTATCATATTCCCAAAGCCAAACACATTTGAAGTCCAAAAAGTGGACTAACTACTTCAGATATTCAGTGACTGACCTAGGAATCCAACCATTGCTCTGCCAACATAGTCCTAAGGACATCTTGGATGGGGCCACTGGTCCTCACATTAATAACGAAATCCATCCAATTTCCATTTAAAATGATTCTTGTTAGTCCTATCTAACACACACTCCTGAGTGGAGGTGAGCAGCAGAATTTATTCACCTCCCTGGTTCATCCATGAACAGTAATGCTTGGTTTTTCCTTGCCGTTAATAGTAGTGTTTCTTACTTATTTATACAAGCAGAATTCAAGGTCACAATATCCTCTGACTGAATGCATTAACTAAAAGAACAAAATCAACTTCCGTCTTTATAGAAAAGCTTATAATAATATCTATGGACAGAAGTTAATTGAAATTGAGAATAAATAAACATTGCTTTTACGTTCATAAGTTACCAGATATAGAAATTATATTCATCACTCTCTGTTGCAATCAGTGAAGCATTGCATATATAAATTGCATCAGAATTGACATAAGATGTTTGGGATGGATATTTACCATATGAAAAGATAGTGATTTACATTCATAATCATATTTTGCTTTAAAGCAATCATGTTTTAAGTAGCTATATATTTTTCTGCATTACGTCAAATCTGAATCTTGGAGGCCTGGATTTGGAATCACACACAAAATTAAAGTGGAAATACACACTACAGGCTGATCCAACTTTGATGTAATGTCCTTAAAACAAGTCAAAATGAGGCTCAGTATTGTGTGTGGCCTCCACGTGCCTGTATGACCTCCCTACAATGCCTGGGCATGCTCCTGATGAGTTGGCAGATGGTCTCCTGAGGGATCTCCACCAAGACCTGGACTAAAGCATCCGCCAACTCCTGGACAGTCTGTGGTGCAATGTGACGTTCGTGGATGGAGCGAGACATGATGTCCCAGATGTGCTCAATCTGATTCAGGTCTGGGGAACAGGTCTAGCATTGTCCTGCATTAGGAGGAACCCAGGGCCAACCGCACCAGCATATGGTCTCATAAGGGGTCTGAGGATCTCATCTCGGTACCTAATGGCAGTCATGCTACCTCTGGCGAGCACATGGAGGGCTGTGCGGCCCTCCAAAGAAATGCCACCCCACACCATTACTAACCCACTGCCAAACCGGTCATGCTGAAGGATGTTGCAGGCAGCAGATCACTCTCCACTGCGTCTCGAGACTCTGTCACATCTGTCACATGTGCTCAGTGTGAACCTGCTTTCAGCTGTGAAGAGCACAGGGCACCAGTGGCGAATTTGCCAATCCTGGTGTTCTATGATAAATGCCAAGTGTCCTGCACGGTGTTGGGCTGTGAGCACAGCCCCCATCTGTGGACGTTGGGCCCTCATACCATCCTCATGGAGTCGGTTTCTAACCGTTTGTGCAGACACATGCACATTTGTGGCCTGCTGGAGGTCATTTTGCAGGGCTCTGGCAGTGCTCCTCCTGTTCCTCCTTGCACAAAGGCGGAGGTAGCGGTCCTGCTGCTGGGTTGTTGCCCTCCTACGGCCTCCTCCACATCTCCTGGTGTACTGGCCTGTCTCCTGGTAGCGCCTCCAGCCTCTGGATACTACGCTGACAGACATAGCAAACCTTCTTGCCACAGCTTGCATTGATGTGCCATCCTGGATGAGCTGCACTACCTGAGCCACTTTTGTGGATTGTAGAGTCTGCCTCATGCTACCACAAGTGTGAAAGCACCACCAACATTCAAAAGTGACCAAAACATCAGCCAGAAAGCATAGGTACTGAGAAGTGGTCTGTGGTCCCCACCTGCAGAACCACTCTTTTATTGAGTGTGTCTTGCTAATTGCCAATAATTTCCACCTGTTGTCTATTCCATTTGCACAACAGCATGTGAAATTGATTGTCAATCAGTGTTGCTTCCTAAGTGGACAGTTTGATTTCACAGAAGTTTGATTCACTTGGAGTTTAAGTGTTGTTGTTGTTTAAGTGTTCCCTTTATTTTTTTGAGCAGTGTACATCAACACATTTGTGATTTGCTAACTAGATTGTCAATTAACATTACCTTATTTTCTATTTGCTGTTGCATATATTTTATAACTACCATCTTTGGAACAATAATAAAGATTCCCAGGCTAGGCCTCCCATGTTATCCATGCCTACCTCGGAACATGAGCGAGACATATATAATTGGAGTAATGCCAGCTCGGATTAACAACGTCCATGTCAGGTTACAGGAACAAGGCTACAGTGTAAATGGACAAAGGATGGGAATAGGGAACTGTTGGAATGCTACTATGCATGCAACCCCAGTGACAAAGGTTAAGAGGATGTGGGCTCTATGGACTCTTCAACACCCAACATCTAGTAGCTCAGTGTCCACAAGAAGAAGCTGCTATCGCAACATGGATTGATGACATACAACACAAATGCTATGGCAAGGGGGAGGCAAGACATCAGGTCAGGGGAGAAATGCCATCATCCCCACACAGACTGGGTAACAAAAACAACTGGTATGTTGAATGTGAGAACTGGCCTGAAAGAGAAGATTATGGCTAAAGGCCTTTACACACCGTACATGTAAATTCTGCGTGAATGTTTCGTGCGTTAAAATTATTTTTCTGACTCGCCTGTTCTTAATGCAGCCGTTCACACCGACCGTGGCATTTCACAGGACGAATTTGTTGACGAGTTTGATTTTTCTGACTTTTGCAAGCGAAATAACAGGTCTGACCAATCAGAGCGCTGCATTTAGCAACATGTGAGGTCATAGCTCAAAACACGCACCGATGGACTGAATATACAGTGATGTGGAAACAATAAAATCCAACTATTTTTACCCCAGACACACAGCTACACGCTGCTCCGGGTCAGTCGGCTCTGAAATTATTCTCTGCCTCCTCACGTTATCGCATCTCTGTCAATAATAGCTCTAACTGTCCACTGATATCCTGAAATATGCGCGAAAGTGATGCAGCTTCAACCCCAGGATCAAACCATAAAACTCTCCCTGCTGCTGCTTTCTTGTCAGTTGGATGAACCCAGAATCTCTGTTTCTTCCTTCTCTTGTTTAGAAACATCAGGACCTCATTACATCATCGTTTGATGTCGACTTCATTTCTTTCACAGTGCGTTTTATGAAGACGATTTATTCGCAAAAACGCTATGCGTCTGGTGTGTATGTAGGTTACACGACAAGTTCGCCTCTGAAAGATTCAGAATTTTGTGTCGTTTTTACGTAACGCATCCGGTGTGAAACGGCCTTAAGCTGGAAACCCTCCATGGCCAGTTAACAAGATTACACAAAGTACTCTTTGAAAGTGTACTAGAAGATATGAATGCAGTATTATGGACTATTTCTACTGCGGCCATCACTGAAACCAACTTGCTGATTTATACCACAGTAACAGTGATCTTTGAGATGCTTGGCTATAAGATGAACAGCCACAAGGTGCATTATCCTCCATGGAGAAAGAGACTTGAGGCACAGGCAGCATGATAGGAAGTTAGCCACCTTTCAGAGATGCAGAAAGGTGTGATGAAGAAAGGGGTGCTAAGAAGTACAATAAGCTGTTCATACATGAGACCTTAGAAACTGCCAAGCAAAGACTCTCAGCCTTGGCTAACAACTTGAAGCTCTATGCCAGGAGTTATTGAGTCATCGATTCACTGATCCACACTAACGGGATCTACAGCAATGACATTAGAATTACATTTGGACTAGAGAAGTGTAGTTGGATGGTAACAAAGAGAGGGAAGGTAGTCAGAACTAAGGGGATTGCACTACCAGAAGGCAACATTGCAGACACTGAGGACAAATGCAAGTATGTTGGAATCCCACAGGTAAATAGGAACCACGAAGAGACCACTAGGAAAGCTGCAATCACAAAGTACCTGCAGAGAGTAAGGCGCGTCCTGAGGAGTCAGTTGAATGGGAAGAACAAGACCCAGGCAATCAACACCTATGCCCTGCTGGTCATCAGATACCCTGCTGGGATAATAAGCTGGCTAAAGGGGGCGATAGAAGCCACTGACATCAAGACAAGAAAGCTCTTTACCATGCACCCTGAGAGTAAGCAGAAGGAAGGAAGCTAGAGACCAGTGACTATCAGAACCACTATCCAGGATGAAGCATAGCTTGAAATATCCATGAGTACATCAGAAAGATCACCACAACTGATCATGTGCTTACTGAATACCCCAGGCAGCAGAAACCCAAGAAAGAAGAGGAGCAAGAACAGGAACCATCCTGCACAGGACCCTCACATTCCCAGGCTTCTGGTAGAGGAGCTGAGCTCGAAGGACAAAGGCCATTCACAGGGCAGTCTTTTTATTTCCACCTTTTATAAATAAAATAGTTAATATATATCTTACTTATGTGGACTCCCTCTTTTGTTTCAAGATAGAGCAATACCAAAATGGGGGCTCCTCCAGGATCCAGCTCCAGACTTTTGATCATGGCCTGTATTCCATACATGAAACCCTTGGGGATGGCATTTGGAGTAAGGAATTAATACCTTTGACTGAACTCCTGGAAGACAATGTGGTTGGGGAAGCCCTGTCTACAGATACAGATCTTCTCAAGCACACCATAGAAGAAGGCCTAACCACTCAGCTCCATAAACCAGTTGGGAGGGAAAACAGACAGTTATCCACTTGATAATGCCAAACTGAAATACCCATCAGATCCCCCCCACCCACAAAAAAATGCTGCCTTTTCCTCTGGCTAACTGTCTACGGCCAAGTAACTAGCTCTCTCAATCCTAATTCTTCACAACAATAAAAAAAAAAAAAAATGAAACTAAAACAACAAACCAACCAGCCGACAAGTGGACTAAGTTCCTTATGCCTGCAGGGAAAGGTAATCACAAAAATACAACCCTGCTGTCAATACCAGGCCAAAATAACTTTATAGCGAGCCAACCATGTAGCCATGCCAATAACAAGTGCCACACACAGCTGCATTCCAGTAACAACTGCCTCACAGCAGCATTCCAATAACAGCTGCCTCACACAGCAGCATTCCGTAGAACCTCGAAGCACATGCTGAATTTAAAAATACTTAATTAATAGGCCCCAGGCCAATACCATCAAAAGCAACTACCAACAGGTGTAGAACTCCCTCCCAACTTGCCTGCAACTTAATACCAACAAATAAGGATGGGCCTCCATTTTATTAGTGGCTCTAGCTTGCAACAAAAGAGATAATGATTGCTTAACACCCAGCTATGCAAGCTCAAGGATAAGCCGAATAACCTGAGAAAACAGCTGGAGGAGGAGGAAGAAGCCAAGAGCAATGCAGCTTCAAACAGTGCAGGCTCAGCTGGTGGAGCAGGTGGAGCAGGATGCTGGCTCTCTGGATACTGCTTAGGAGGGGAAAAAAGAAGCTTCAAAGGTACCTGGAGGCAGTAAATCAGCACCTGGAGGAGAAATGTGCTTACAAAAAGTTGGATAAAACAAAGATGCATCTCCAGGAAAAGCTGGATGACCTGCAGGTAGACCGGGACCATCTCAAACAGACAGCTTCCAACCTCGAGAAGAAGCAGAAGAAGTTTGACCAGATGCTGGCAGAGGAGAGGAACATCTCTGACCGCTATACAGAGAAATGTGACAGAACTGAACCCCTTAAGAAGGAGACCTGAGCACTGGTTTTAACCCGGGAGCTGGAATCTATGACAGAAACAACAAACTACTGCAGTCAGAAATGTAAGACCATGTATCCTCTAAGGATGATGCTGGCAATGGTCATACCCCCACCCCACAAAACAGAGTCCTTTAAAGACTAATGTCAAAATTTGCAGTCATCTTTACACACAAAAAAATATGAAATGTGCTTACCAGTACACCAGGGATACATCAGTTCCCATTTATACCAACTGTGCTATTCACCAGCTCCCTTCTGAGCAAACTGATACCTATGAAACATATTTAAGAGAATGGAAAATGGAAGAGGTCATCTCTTTATATACGGAGCCCCTGATGACAACCAGCTTGCTAGAAATAATCTGTTCCACCCCTGAGTCACATGACTCAACAAAAGAGACTTGGAGGGTCATCAAAGTTGGTTTGACAAGAGAGAATGTAGAAAAAATTATGTTGTTTGCAAAAACCGTGGGATGCAGTTATTTTGTATTTATTTCATGTTGTAAACACTGATAAAACCTTGGACAACACATTTAACCCACTGAGAATCCTTGGAAAGATAACTAGATTTTACAACTCTAAATGTGTGACCAAATCTTGCTTAAAAATAGGCAAAAGAGAAACATGTATTTTGACAGAAGATCCCTTGCTACTACAGTGGATTTTTAAGTTCCCTACCCCCTGTGGAGCAACAACAACCAATCTGAATGAAAGCACATTTCTTCAAGAACAAAGAATCTGCATGTTTGTGTTTCTTTTCCCCAGTTCTTTCTTTCTTTCTATAACAAGAGCACAAGACCAGAAATCATTTAGCAAATTATAGAACTGTGGCTATATATGAAAATAAAAGTAATTACTATATTATCCACGTAATTGTAATCCCTTTTTGTACAGTTACCAGGTTCTTTTTTTTTCAGTAACTTTGTTATAGATACAGTCAAAATTGTGTGTTTTTAAAATTCTTCATTATGGGAGCTTCACTTACTCCCTTGAAACCAAGTGGGAGCTAAAAATTTTTTTTTGAAAAGTATTGTTATTATTGTCATCAACAGCACCACATTCATTGCCAAAGTTATTAAGTGTTTACTGAGCCTTAATTGAACTCAGAGTAATAATTGAGTGTCGGGCTTCAGATCACTAATGTGACATCATTAATGGGAAATGGATGCCAGCTTGGCACAGTCAAGCTACCTTGGGGTAATGTTTTGATTAATACTGATTCAGGCTTGCTACCCTTCCTCGTGATAAATAGATGGGAATCATGACAAGACTTCACATTCTTCCTTTCCCCTATCCACAGAGAGCAGTAAAGCTGTGTGTTGTTGATGATGTGAATTTAGTAAAATGAATGTGATTTTTTTAAGCATAAACATACAATATAAAACACATTGTATGTTTATGCTTATAAAATCACTGTAGGATCAAGATTAAGCATGTACATTCTATGTTAAGACTTTCTAAGAATTTGCATGTCAAAAAATCCAATAAGGCTCTAGGCTAGATTAAAAAAAAATTCTAGCCTTTCCTCCCCACTCCACTGTGAAAAAGGCCTGTGTCAGATTCATCAGTCATAGCGCTTACAATCTTTAGTGCATTGTTTAGTAAGGAAGTTTCAAAGGAGCACAAGATGAGCAAATCCCTCCATGCACAGTGCAGCGGCTGATGAGATCATTTTGAGCAGAAAATAAAAAAATAAGGAACTAGCAACCAGTAAATCCATGTATAGCAACTCTTTGAGAAATGAAGCCTTAGTAATCTGATCCAACATGAAGCCTTTGTCAGAGGCACACAGGAAAAAAAATGCCAGCAGAAATGAGGTTGTAAGCACTAGATCAATACATGGTGGTCGATCGCATGCCATCTCATGAGCCATCTTTATGTGGCTCTTTTGAAATGTGGTTAAGGTTGGTCACCCACAACCATCAATATGTTTTGGTGCTGCCACTATTTCCAAGAGTCTCGGTTCATTAACATTATAGGGAAGGAAGTAGGAAAGAAAAATCCAAAGAATAATAAAACAGTAAAATGTAAAAATAATATAGTAGGTACTAAAACATCATAGTTGAAGCCTTAAATAATTCATATGATGTCTGTAATTATAGCTTAGGTCATAAACAGCAAGAAATTGTTTTAAAAAACTATCTTTTGAAGTGGAATTCAGACCTTAAAAGCAAGAAACACTGATGATTTTACAAGAGATCAGGTTATGCCACTGTGTAATCAAAGATAAGAGAATCATTGCAGGTTTGAGTATATAAATAGTCAAAAGTCAAAAGTTTTGACTGGTAATGTGTGTGACTATTTTCTGTATGTGCTTCTATTTAAAACAGTAAACAAGTATTACGTTATGGCTTATCCATACAGCCATTTTATTCCACTTATCCAGTTCAGGGTTCGGGGGTAAGGGGGGGTTGCAGGGGATGTTGGAGCTGGAGCCTATCCCAGCTACCATTTTGGCATGTTCATGGACAAATCCAGAACTGCAGCTGTTCTCCTCAGCCTGCCTTTGGTCAACATGCACATACTGGAAAAAATACTATTGTTTGCAGCATATTAAATTAACTGAATTGTTTCTGAGTGTGATGAATTATCTGAGTGTGTGATAAATTGGCACCCTATCATAATTATATTTGCATAATGCTTTTTTTCTGCTTCATTTCCGCTCCTACATGTGCTGGAAATTTCTTAGCAACTCTCAGGCAAGATCTGGAAATAATTGCTAATATTCATTGTCTTTGGAAACTGTCATAAGTTAAACATTATTTTACTGTGGAGACACGCCATCACTGCCTGACTGTGCAATCACTGTGTGTCATTAATAATCATAAACAGAATAACAGTATGGCAATTGAACATACCCAAAGATAATGGCTTCATGATTACATTATAAACGTTATGTTTACTATAAGTATGTTCTAAATTTGAAAAATAAGATAAGAGTTCTACACAGGTAGTGGGGTTAGCCCTGTAAAAGTTTGTCTTTTTGGTATGCTAGATTCATGATGTACACACAAAACTACAGTACCAGTCAAAAGTTTGGACACACTCACCCATTCATTTGAATGGGATAAATGGGTGAGAGTGTCCAAACAGTTGACTGGTAATGTATCTTTCCAGTCTCCAAAGGCCAGATACAACAGAGCTCTATGTCTGTTTTCCTAGACCTCTCCCACGTGCCTACAATCAAATTATATACTTTTACATTGATGTTAGACTGGCTGCCAGACTCTACAGCAATAACAGTAGTCACGGTGTCATTACCTCTAACAGGAGGTCACACCTTAACCATTCAGTTTTATCCCAGAAATCAATTAGAACAATTAGAAGCTGAATCCAATGGTTAAGCATATGGATTTCACAACCTAGATGAATTCTATTACAACATAATGTAGAGTGGATTTCTTTCTTTCCTTCTTTTGTTTTAAACCAACCAATTTTGAAAGAATGTGTCATACCTAACAATAGAGTCAACAACACCTCCTCACTGAGGTCAATCCTTTCCTTGCTCTGAGGTGCTCTGAGGATTTTTAAAATCACTGGTAAGGTAGGAGTTATTAGTTTAAGTTTTGCAATTTCTAAGTCTCCTCAGGATGTTCTCACAACACAACCTCTAAGGGTGTACTGTGAGAACATCCTAATGCTAAATGTGGTCAGAAGATATTCCTTCCAAAATGGGGGATATATCACTTGTAACATATGGACATGGTTTGTTCTGAGAGGTGTATTTTGAGAGAGGTTGGAGGGTATAAATAAGAATTCTTAATGAATCCAGGACTAAATTACTTTAATCAAAGGCAGTATCGTACTTGTCATTGTTGTGTCCTGTGCTTCTTTTGAACACACACACACACACAAACAAAAACCAAAAAACTTTTCAGTCTGTGTTTTCTGTCAGGATTGTTACTTATTAAAGACTGTGGGTAAATGTTTAATCACAGTCTTGCACAGTGCCATCATGGAAAAAGACATCCAAAATATTCTTATATGTCAGGTCTTGTTTTTAAATGTCTTGGCGTAGACTTATTTGTGATTACCAGTCAGGAGTTTTAGCCTGTCTGGAGCAGTTGGAGGTCAGAGCTCGGCCTGCAACATTCAGCTGGCGCAGCACAGGGAGACACATTCATATTTTATTCTGGCCCGTGGCAAAAACCAAGCTATAGATAGAACTTTATTCTTGCCTCTGCAAGCAACAGAGGCCTTAAAATATGCAAGTAGAAGGAAAGACCAGAAAGGGAAAGTGTCTAACGATGGGGCATTAGATATTTTTCCAGTGGCTAGGAATGACAGTGCATGAGACATCAAATGTTCAAATCCTTCATTAAAACATTTGAATTTGGTATTGTCTTAACAGTTGAACAAAGCAATGTCAGACCTGGATTTTGTTCCTTTGAAACTTTGCTCCACATCTCATTCATCTCACAAATTGAGCCATTCTTTGCTTTACCAAAGACAGTAATCATGAATGTGTGTGTGTGTGTGTGTTCTCAATAAAATCTTGTTGTCCAGCAGATGTAATAGCTGTTAGGAATTAAAATACAGTCACAGCATGATTTAATGTACAGTTTAAATCAATGTTTCAGCACTGACTATGAAGATTTCACCCTTTTTTGTTACTGCTTAGTTTTTCCTTTTTTTCCCCCCTCTGTGCTCTTCCTACTGAGTCTCTTATCTGCATCTCATTCCAGTCATCACCTCATTTCTTTTTTCTTTAACACCAGTGGCAACCATTGTCTACCCATATCTATTCTGCCCTTCTCAGGCTCCCTTTTAGCTATTCTTCATTCATGTCTGGATCCCTTGTCTTCTCTGACACTTTTGTCTTTTCCTTTGTTTCTGTCTAACCTTTTACTCTCTTCTCATGTCCCTGTCACACTTCCAGAAGCACTGCTGTGAAGACTTTCCCAGACAGCTACACTGGACCGTTCATATTAAAACAATGACAAATTTATTAAATCACAGAGGCAATCAGAACTAGGGTGAACTCCCCACCCTACCCCACTCCTATTCACAACCCCACACTTCCCCACAGACACATTCCACTAACCCCCATTGATCTTTTTCTGTGCTCCCCAAGCTGTGAAAGATAGGAGAAGACCAGGGGAATAGAGATGTGACGAGAAGAAGTGTATGCGCATATGCCTGTGTGTGTGTGTGTGTGAGAGAGTCAGAGGTAGAAGCAAAGAAAATATGTGAGACAGCGAGAAAGAAAATGAAACATAATAGTAATAAAAAAAAAAAGAAATCTGCAGGAATTTAATTTCTTGGGCTCTCAGTTTCTTTTCTTCCTGCAGATTTTCTCCAAATTAAAACAGCAGGGGTTTGAAACGTCCAAAGATCTACACAAATATGCCCGTCATTTCCCTTGTGACTACATGCCTCTGTGAATATGAATGCTGTTTGGCTTCTAGGCAGGATGGCTAAAAACAGGAAAGATACATAACTTACTCCCAGTTGTTGAAAGATGTATGTGAAAGAGGCAGCATTGAATTGAAAGTAGATACCACAGCCTTTGTTTTGGTCATATGCTTACCCATTTCTTTTGTTTTTGTTTGTTTATTTTTGTTTTCCTTTATTTTGTTAACTGTCATGTACCTGTCGAGTTGAGATCTCATTTGGGTTACTGAAAACACATGTTGGATTTGTGAAAACACGTTTGACACGAGCTCAGGAAAACACACAAGTCAACCTAAACTGCCTGTTTTAAACTGCCTTTATAACAAGCAGTTTGGATTGAAATGTTATATAATATGGCAAGCATCCCTAGCGTCAGCTGCCACAGTACCATTTAGTGTATATATACGGAAATAGAGCCCAAACCATGTCCCAAGCTACAATACATGCTTTATCACCACCTGCCTCAGGGCATGGGACATGTACGAGAAGCCTGAAAATGTTGCCTTGTGTTTCACTGACTTTCCGTAGAGAGGAAATATCTTTTGAGCCTAAGAGAAATAAGGGTCAAGCGCTATTTATGGACAAAAACAGTAATTCCCAGAGGCTGTATCAGCGATTTACTGCAAGATGGCCTAGTCACTGTTCATTTGGCTTGTTGGAGTAGCTTATCCTTCTGTGTATTTTTTTTTTTGCTGACAGAACAAATGTTTCTCTTCCTGCTGCTGGATATCAGTTTCTGTCAAGGTACGGGCATTGTTGTATCAGATTTTGTCAGCGTACCCAGCAGTGCAATTTTAGGAACCTCTGTTTTAGGAAATTAGTGACTCACCATTAAATTTTGCAGTGGAAAAAAATGTCATTGCACATTAGTTTATGTGATTGCTTACAAATTTGTCAGTGTTAAAATAATCAACACAACTCACAAGATTATGTATATTTATGTTTAAAATAATGTAAAAACAAAAATAATAAAAAAAATAAAATAAAATAAAATAATGTAACTCCTCTAGTTGGATTTTGTTGTCTCATCTTAGTCTACAAAAGGGGGGGGCGCACCATGAATCTGATCAAAAAAAGTAATGTGGGCAAGTATAATTAAATATTTATACTGATTTCTTTGACTTGTTTGTTGATGGGTACTGTTTGCAGTGAATAGTCTGCAAATTCTAAGGCTTGTTGTTTTGCCTGAGTAGTGATGCATTTCTGTCACCTTAGTGGAACCTAATGAGAACAACAAGTACATGTCCATCAAAAAGTAAATTTAAGCATATTTTACCTTGCTGGATCCTATTTTAGTGGATTGCTCAACAATGAGCTCCCAGGGGAAGCCAGACGATAATAGATCCAGAAGCTGGAGGAGGAGGAAGAAACACACAGATTGCAATATGTTTGGAGTGGACACTTCCCTCTCAAATATTCAGTTTCCCATCGTCTTGATAGCAACTGTGACAACTTAAGTAGAAAGATTTTCTTTTTTTGGGATAATATTTAGGACATGTATAAACGTAATTTATTGACAAGCTTTAAATTAGCTTGTTTTGTAATTGTAATGAAAATCGGTTGATTTGATAGCATGTTGGCTATTATTGTAAAGTCCAGTAAAATCTGAAAACTACATCTGGAGACCACTCCATGCAAACCGCGGTGCTTTCCATTCAATTGCTTCCTCCATAAACAGGAAGTTGGAAGTAAAAGTGGGTGGAAGTTGAGGCATCTGTAAATATTTATATGCAAAAGCAAATACATGAATGTTAATACACACCTTTACAAAAGCCTGCATAAACCACAAACAAGCACAATTGTGCATCTGAACAAAAACTGAAAATTGAGTAGCGTTATCTCCTTGTAGTGGGCACCATGAGACCACCAGGAATAAGTTGACTGAGGCAGCATGCTGTTGACATCCACTGCTTATGAGACACTGTTAACACACACTCAGCACTGATAAGGGAGTAACTGCAGATAAGGGAGATGAAAAGGAGAAAATTGAGGCGACAGAGCTTTAGCTGACATTGAACTCAAAATGAGAAGCCGGTGGACTTGGGGTCTAGGGAGAAACAAATGTCAGAATAAAATATCTTGGTAGTTTCTTCTGACAGAAGTGATAAATGAAGAGCAGCCAAAAAATAGTAAGACTATAGAGGAGAAAGACTACGTGAAATAGTATAGGCAAACATATTGCTTGTCACTTCTAATCGTTGTATACACTACTAATGGATACATCCATATGCAAAATATATTTGTGCAATATTTTCACAATTATACTCTATTATTGGTATTTTGAGATTTTGTATGTGTGTTAGTTGGAGGGAAAAATGGAAGAGAAAGTTTCTTGACAACCTTTAGAGACAAATTAGATTTATTTCAAGGAGACTGTAGCTCTAAGTACTTTGGTTTGACCTAGCATTTATTCTTTATTCTCTAGCATTTATTCTCCCTTGGGATCTAACAAAGAAATAGATAAAGATTTCTAAGCCATGAAATATGCATGCAAGCAGTTAACCTTAAACATGGTATCACAGCTTCTCCTCAGTCATGGCAGATCAAAGCCTAAGTGCCAACTCCCCCGCCCTTCTTGTTTGTTTGCTGACTATGACCAAACACTGGTATGAATGCTACTGCTAATGGAGCTCACTGATGCTATTATGCAATGGGTCACTTTGACCTCTGGGGTTTGGTATATAGTGTTGGACTTGGCGAAAGCTGATACAGCTGCTCAAACTGGTAGATGTTTAATTAAAAAATAATAGCTTCACACATAATTTTAGGCATATAATTTGTTCTTAAAAACAAGTTAGTCTTATTCCTACTTTTTTTTTCTGTGTGTAAAGGTTTTGCTATCTTGATCAGAGTACTCTCTTTCTTACACTCTTAATTTTTCATTACATTTAAATAAGTATTGGATTACTCAATAAACTAACACCAGACCAAGGAACTTAAATGTATTGTGGCTGGTGTGCTTCATTATTGCTGTTTACTGTGACAGAACAAGAGGGAAAATTATAAATATACTGTATATGCAAAGCTAGCACAGGGTAATGTGGAATAGTATTATTTGTTTTTTGTTTTTCTTTATGTCGAGCACCAAATATTATTTCAGATATCTAAAATAAAGCTGTGTCTGCTACATTACATTATGAATACTGTGTATAATGAATCTTGGTTTTGGATCTACTTGGTGGCTTGAAGCTAGGACAGCAGGGCTCTATTTGGGGATCTGGTGATTTCTAGAATTTTACAAAGCACACCTAACTTTAGATGAAGGGCATTAACCAAAATGCAGTATCCCTACAAGACCAGAATTTAAGGTCACTTCGTATTATCTATTTTATCAGGTTGTAGAGTCAAATTACAGTAGAAGTAATGACAACATTAATCTGTGACAGAAAAATAATAATAGTACATTCAGCTTAATTAAACCACAAATGTTTAGAAACAAATACATATGACTCAAATTTTGTTCTCTAGCAACCTGCATTGTCTCTGTCATTGCTTCTATTTATAACCAAAAATTTATTGAAAAATCTATTTCTAATCAATATCAGCGAAAATACTTCTGCCTCCTCACTTTAACCCGCCTTCTATTTATTTCCCTCTCCCTCTTCTTTTGCTTTCTCACTGGCATGTATGATGAGCATCGATCAGGAGCAACTGGATTGCTCAGTAAACTAACACCCAGACCAAGGTGGCCAGTGCACTTCATTATTGCTGTTTACTGTGACAGAAGAAGTGGGAAAGTTACAAATATATATGCAACAGTAGCACAGGGGTGATTATGCATGGTATTGTTTTTGTTTTTGTTTGGTTTTGGGTTTTTTTTATGTGGAATACCAAATAGTCTTTCAGATATATAAAAGAAAGCTGTGTCTGTTACAAAGTGGAAAATATGAACATAATCTATTGTGTGCAATGAATCAAGGGTTTGTATCTGATTGGTAGCTCTGTTTGGGGATCTGGTGATTTCTAGAAATTTACAAAGCTCACTTAATCTTAAATGAAGGATATTAACCAAAATGCAGAATGCCTACAAAGATAATATAAATACAAATAATATAATTTGCCGAGTCAAATTACAGCAGACGTGATGACAACATTACCCTGAAGCAGAAAAAATATTAATAGTATATTCAGCTCAGTTTAACCATATGTGTTTGTTTTAGAAACAAGCAAATATGACTCAGAGATAGTACTGCGTTTTGTTCTCTAGCAACCTGCATTGCCGCTGTTACTGGTTCCATTTATAATCAAAATTCCATCCAAAATCAATTTCTAATCAAAAACAGTGCAAATATTTCTGCCTCCTCACTTTAACCTCCATTTCCTTCATCTCCCTCTTCCTCTTCTTTTGCCTTCTCATTGGCATGTATGATGAGCATCGACTGGGAGCAACACATCGCCATTATTCATGGACAGAGCACACCTCAGAGCCAGACTGACAGATCAAAAGATGATGATGATAGGTGGGGGACAAGTAGTTGGGGTGATGAATGGCCACATCATGTGGAGTTGGCTGTACTGTAAGTTTGGGGACAGAGCTGTTTTCACAGTTTTCCTTGAGAGATTTCTTTTTGAGCCCCTGACAGAGAAATTTTTAGTGTTTGCATATATTGAAAGTCTAAGCTGTGTCAAAAGCATTGTGTATTAACGTGGGGCTAGAGATGCATTACTAACACACACACACACATACACTGTATATATATATATATATATATATATATATATATGTGTGTGTGTGTGTGTGTGTGTGATATATATATATATATATATATATATACACACACACACCACACACGCACAGACACACACGCACATACACTTTCATGCCTCTCTATCAGTTTCTTTGTGTGCTTCAGACATAATAAGAGGAAACTGACACGAACTCATAATATGTTTCTGATTTTGTCGTTTCTTTTTGTGCTGTAAATAGGCCAGGACATCTGAACAGGTCATAGAAATTCTCTGTCCTTTCTATTGTTAAATTCAATCTGCAAGGAAAGAACCCGTACTTTCTGTTCTCCCTGCTTTCCCCACAACCAGTTGTTTTAGAGTCATTCATCAGGAAGAGTGAGACTGAGCCATCAGGGGAAGCGCTGGCAGGATCCCTGTAGAGATGAGGCAATACTGAATTGATGGAATCATTTAAAGTCCAGAAAACAGAATAGAGGTTTTTTTTCGTTCTTTCTTTTTTTGATACAGTGTCAACATGGGACAGCCTAGTGTCACATGCATATCAGAGTTTAATGTCTGATCTCTCATAAAAAAAAAGAAAAGAAAAAAGATAAAAAGCAAGCTGCATTGGGCTTTATACTCCTTTGTATCCGCCCATGTCTTTTTGCAATATCTTGAGCGTCTGTCACAGTTTTACTTTAAAGCCTTTTGACGTGACTGCCATTTTCACTTTGCATCTCTTTTTCATAGCCATTGACCCAAACACCGAGTCAGTCGAGGATTTGATGCAGAGATTCCAGGACAGTTTCCGTGTTCCCAACACGCCAACAGACATGTCTCACTACCAGCATGTCATGCACAGCTCATCAACAGGCCGCCGGAGGGTCCCTAGCCACTCCAGAGGTAGGACAAAAAGTCATTTAAAAGTTTACCATTTTGTTAGAACAATGTTACAGACGTCACATGTTACAGCGAGATGATTTATAAGCATTGCATGTTCTCTGTCATTTTACAGTGTATACTGGACATTATATATGTCAGATATAGCTATAGTTTTATAGCGTCTGTAGTCCCTTGGGTAATGTCCAGTCACCTTGAAATGATGTGTATAGTTATATTTATGTTTTGGGGGGGCTGTGGTTCAGGAGGCAGAGCAGGTCATCTACTAATCGGAAGGTTGGTGGTTCGATCCCTGACTGCATAATAAAGTATCCTTGAGCAAGATACTGAAGCTCGAGTTGCTCATGATGCATTCATCTGAGTGTGAGTGTGTGATGTGACTATTAGATGGAAAACACTTTGATGAAGAAAAAAGTGCTTGTATGAATGTGTGTGTATATAAGAAGTAGTCAGTTTTTAAAAAATGCACATACCAATATATTAGTAATCGTTAATCAATTATCTGTTTCTGTGCATATAAAATGTTAGTTTGTCCACATAAAATGATGCAAAATAATTAGACTATCCAGTTTTGATTTTACTTCAGTATTCCACATTTACATCTTGTAGGTACTTGTGTGTCCCATTACTTTGCCTGTATACTTTTGTAATTTAATTGAGTTCCATTCAGTTCAATTAATCTGTTTACCTGATCACAACAGCATCGTCATGCAATTTAATTTACCCATACAAACTAAAATAAATGCACTCAACAGAAATCTTGAATCTATAATAACCTATTTTTTTAAAAAATATTTATATCTTTTACATAATAATATAATTATTGCAGAGCTTACATTTACCTTCTAAAATGCATGAACATTTTTTTCCTTCAAACTGCTTTAAAGTATCACCTAAATCATTGATTCAAAAATAGAATACATAGCAATAGCATGTTTAATATGGGCTATACAGTCTTAACCTTAGCAATATAGCATTTTGTTGTTTATTATAATTGCTGTGAGTCTACATTGTTTAGCACAATGTCACTCATGAGTCTTGTGATGTGACACCAGCAGAACCAGAAATAAGTACAGCTCAGCATCAGAAAGAATCATTTTGATCAGACGTCTTGTAAGAATAAGATAATCTGTGTAAATGGTCATTATGACCACTGAGGAACTATGATGAAAAACTGGCATATAATAACCTTGCCTACTCTAGACTAAATAACTCAGCATTGTCTACTATCATGTACTGTAGTACATGCAAAAAAATTGCAGTTATGCATTACTGATCTAGTAAAGATAAAACTTTCTATTCATATGGTTCAGAGGGTTTATATTCATGGAAACGGACACTTAAGCTTGTTTTCTTTACTTCTGTATAAGCAAAGATTAAGTTTGCCATTAAATCCATACAGCCTCAACACAGTGAAGGACATCATTGAGAAATGTCCTCTCTTGGGTCAATAGCAAGAGTCTCCTTTGAGAGCCTATAATTGGAGGTGAAAAGGCATCATAAGTGTAGACGTGTTGGCCACTATTGCAAACATGATAATGGAACAAACACTTACTATGAGAACTTAAAGTGAGGCTAAGGGGAAAGTTTATTTGCTCAGACCTAAAAATACAGATCGGATTTACTGAGAAGTGCCAAGGAAAGTAGATTGAAGGTTGACAGATGCTTTTCTATCTTCTGTTTCTCAACTTGGTAGAACTTTTTATTTGTACTTTGAATTTTTATAATTTCTGTTTTCCCTTGTCTATGCTTGCATATATTTCTCACACACATCTGCATGTGTGTTTTATTCTCTATTATCACCTATTATTAAGTGTGGCAGTGTAACATGAACACTGGGGTGTATTACAGAATATATCCCTGGTACACAATAATAGGAATCCATATATAAATTTAACTAAGTGGCACAGACAGGTAGAGCATTAGACTGCCCATGTATAGTTTATGAGAAATGACAAGAGCTGGTTAGACTGAGCTTGTGGAAAGAATGCCACTGACATAAGTGACATGACCATACAATTTGATTGTTATCTGCCATGAAATATAGATGATTAAAATAATATGGGGATATCTTTTTGTTGTTGTTGAAGGGCAGCACTGTGAATGGGTGGTTAGCACTGTTGCCTCACAGTTAGAGGGTCTGGATTCTAATCCACCTTGGCCCAGGCCTTTCTGTGTGGAGTTTGCATGTTCTCCCTGTGTTTGCGTGGGTTTTCTCCGGGTACTCCGGTTTCCTCCCACAGTCCAAAGATGTGCAGTTACTGGGGTTAGGTTAATTGGTGATTCCCACAGGGGTGCACGTGAGCGTGAATGGCTGTCTGTCTCTGTGTGTTAGCCCTGTGACAGGCTGGCGACCTGTACAGGGTGTACCCTGCCTCTCGCCCCTATGACAGCTGGAATAGGCTCCAGCCCCCACGTGACCCTGAATAGGATAAGCAGAAGAGAATGGATGGATGGATGGCTCTTATTTGAACAGATTTTTGTATCACTGCAGTTCTTTAAAGAAACAGTGAGGCAAACTCCACAGCCCAGTAAGAATAATCATATGCCCCGGTTCCCAAAAGGATTTTAAATTTATGAACTATAGGCTCATTTTATTCCTAAGATATATTTGGAGCCTGAGCCCTGTGTCACTACTGCCTACTAAGAAAAAGGGAGCACACAGTTTTTCACTTTTTTTTTTCCTGAGATACTAGATAAGACAATGCAGTCATCATTATAGTCTGTTCCTACTAATGATATGTAACCTGAGAATAAGGGAGTTAAAATGCTGATAGTGAGAACACAGGTATGTGACTAGTCTGCAGAAGAGGAAAGCTCTTGTCCTCAGTGTCTGAGTGGGAGGAAAAACAGTAGGTACTGTAAAAATATGATGCGTGGGGCATCAACATCCAGCAGGACACACAACAATTTTCAGAAATTGCACATATTTTTTCACCACAACCTGAAAGATGGGGGGGAGAGCATAGCGCTAACAGTCAGTCATTAGGCTGAATTGTAAATTTTGCCTGAATCTCTACTGGGTTGGAACAAGACCAAAAAAAAACAAACCATTGGTATGGGCACATGTTACATGAGTGCAGAGTTGCCCAGTAAATCTGGATATAGCTGACTAATCAAAGTACCCTGGTTAACTTGCTTCACACTGATATTACAAAAACTGTAACCGAATGTGTGGAAAACTACAGGAGCAGTTGTGTCAGCTCAGCTAAACCCTGCAGCTGTTCATCTACTCTTCTGGCATCCACAAGTCTGCATATTGAAATTCTGCTTTGTGGTAACATTACTTGCTTTCCTGTCAGCATATATTGGCTTAGTTTTTCGTAGCGCCATCTCATACCTGGATTCAGAACATTTTTGCTCATGCATTAAGTCACCACTATTGTCATTAATATAAATGTATTACAGATAATACTAAGAAATATCAAGATGAATACTGGTATCCACAATGAAAGCAGCTGAAATTTTGCTTGCTCTTGTGATGATGGCCAAAAAACACGATGAGCAAACTATGCATCTAACTTGCAGCCATATAAATCATTTATGGATTTTTTTTTTTTAAGCGTATGATTTGGAAAGTGGAGGCTGTTGCAGATAGTACATTGCTAGATCTTCCATTTTTGAATCCATCTTTAAGATCAACATTGCCATATTCTTATTTTCTTGACCATGCCTCACACAGATACAAGTCAGTCGTAACGTTCCAGCACACGATCACCTCACTGCCTGCGCTGTGCAAGCTATTAAGTCATCTTAGCTTGGAGAAGTGTTGCCATGAAGAAAGGCGAGTTACACCCAGATAATCTATTTTTTCACTTGAGAAAATTTATTGTACACATAAGCCTTTGTACTACTACAACCCCTTGGATATGCCTTATGAATACTGGATCTAATGACCTGGAATTGAAGTGCTCTGAGCTGCTACCCTTCCCTCCAAATAGAGACTTCTGGTGGGTATTGTGAAGGAAATCTTGTGTGACCAGGTCAACTCATGCAGAATAAACTCAGCAGACTCAGACGTATTACACAGAAACATTTAATGAATCTCGGCAGTTGAGAATAATGTACAGCAAAACAAGTTGACAGATGGAAAGACACGCTCCATTCTGAAAGACATTCTGATAAGAAAGCTAATTTACAGATAAGCAAGTCCTTGATATGTGTTGCACATTTCTCTTCATACATCACTCTCTAAATACAAGACATTACTTAAATGGCAGGTTTAAAAGGGAGAGAAGGCTTGCTGACCATGTATGCTCTTTCTCCAGTAGCTTAGAAAGGAGGACCTCTGGAGATCTCTGGTGTCTCCAGAAATTGCTGAGTTATTATTTTTAAGAGGGAGGCTCCACTGTTTGATGAACTCATTTAGGCCCCTCTGGAAAAAACCTTTGCGGCCCCAACTAATTGAAGGGCAACCCTACCAAAAGAAAAAATCCTTCCAAAGTTATAAAGAGACAGGTTGTTTGGATCACTCATTCCAGTAACAGTGAATCCTGCAGAAGTTTAATGCTAAAACTTTAATGCCCTCTCTTAATATGATGGAACCAGAGGGCACTTGCACTGTGGTTCTCAAAATGTCAAAAATAAAACAACCAATGGAGAAATACTAAACAAAAATAAAAAAAAACACACAGGCAATGTTTATTTCCAGAAATACATAAGAAGCTGCTTTGAGCAAATCTGAGACATTCTTTATATTCTTTGAAATGCCTGTATGTAGGTCTAGTTTGTAAAACTAGAGTTGTTGTATGTAAACGTTATTGCTCTGATTTAGACAGCATTCCGAAAGCATTTTGAAGTCACAATGCATTGTGGCTTCGTCAAATATTAAGATTTGTCCTTAAAAACTTCCTCCCTCATTTGCATGCAGTGCTGTGCATTCTATTTCCCACTGTGGTGTTAATGCATTTCCATGTGCTGGCTAGAAGCGGTGTGGTGTTTTGATGTGTCACAACGAATACTTTGGTTCATTACGAAGAGGATAACCTTATGGTTATTATCTAGGTTTTCTTCTGTTTAACTGATGCTTTGAAGTAGCACATGAAAGTAGTTCTGTGTTGTCTTGTGGGTGTGTGTGTGTGTGTGTGTGTGTGTGTGTGTGTATGTGATGGTGAGGAAGACAGAGAGAGTTTGTGTTCCGTGGTTCTTGAGTTCATTCTGTGCTCAGCTCCACTTTCAGTAGTCTTCAATCTTCAGTGCAGACAAAACACAGTGATTACAGCTGTAGGTGTGCAGCCCCTAGGATTTCTCTACAGCACACCACACAGCTGATCTACTGCCAAGTCAAAACAGTGTATGTGTTTTTTGTGTGAAAAATCTAGTGAGAGACAAAACAGATCACACAATATGCTATCAACCCAAATGGCCATGCTCCTTTTTTCTGTAATTAATCCTATTTTCATTCATTCATTCATTTTCTGTAGGGGATCATTTAATAATTGACTGTTACAATTAATGACTTTTATGTTACATTTTCAGCCTTTTTTTAAAAATGTCTGTCATTGTTTGTTGCTGATTACTAAAGGAATTCCATAAATGTCCATAAAAAAAGGTATGCTTTAGGGGTACTTTTTTTTTTATATATAGCTCTAGAAATGTAGAACATTACCTCAGATTACTATCCAATATATTGATTAGAATAATTCGGAAAAATATTGTTATTTAATCAGATATCTTTAGTATTTAAGACAGTTATTTTAGAAAAAAAATACACACAGAGGAAATCTATGAAATTTGCTTCAAAATATCTTTGCTAGAGTAAAACAAGATATTAACTTGAAGATTATACACATTGTTTATGATCAGCAAAGACCTTGTGTTTGTTTTTCTACTGCTTACAACTCAGGCGCCATGGATCAGATGCCTTGTTGACTTATTTTAAGTGTTTGAGTTACTTACTACGAAGACAGCTGTTTAATTATTTTTGTTAAGCTGAATTTCTCCTCTAGACTATGTTGTTAGACACTGGTTTAATGGGTTAATTTGAGTAATTCTGTTTAATGCTATATTTCCCCTACATCAGTTTACCTAACAATAAATGCATGTGATGAAGGTCTTTTTGCACTTAGCTGTATTCTTTAGAAGCTTAAAGTTAAGTGGCGAGTGCAGCAGTTTCATTCAGTTTAGGAACAATTTTAATAATTTTTTTAGTGACGTGGTAACTGATACTCTCAAGCATCAGTTGAAGATCACTGATTTGACTAACCTTGCTCTAAATTTGTTCCACATGGAACTAGAGGCTGCACCGGTGGTTAACAGATAAAAGAAGCTAAAACCTGAGGTGAAGTGATACTCTTAGTGATATGATCACACCCTTCCCTGCAAGGAATGTGGCCTTGTCGCCCACTTCAAATGTTATCAGCCCATTAAATGCATGTTATTAACAGTTATCAGTCTCATAAGTGTAGTTCAGACTGACCATCCTGCGCCTGCTAGTCGGGTGGCCTTGTGAGTTACCTGGGTGTGATATAGGTCCTGAAATGCTGCTCATATATCAAATGTTGTCCATGTCTGTGTTCAAATTCTTTTTTTTAAAAGAAAATAAAGGCAGCAAAAGATCAAGCTTTTAAATATATTCATAGCAAATTCTAAATTATTGTTTTTATAGTCCACCTTTTACTATAATCTGTCAGTGCCGCAACTTAGTACTAACCACACTCTTTGATAGTTTGAATCAAAGAGTCTGGGGATATTCTTTGATGTTGCCTACAGCAGTGGCATCAATATTCAGGTTGCAGGTTGTTCTGGGATGTGAGCATTTTCTTTATTATTTGTGCTGGTATTTCATTGTTGAGAGAAAAAAAATAAAGAGACTTTGGTTTTATTCTTTAGCAAATCAAGGTTATGCATAATTTATAGACTCCACAGAAAATAAACCTCACATGCATAAAAAGCAGTAACAAAAGTGACCATGGTTAGCTGACCGGTGGCTTTTTACTGTTTGCATTTTTGCTGATATTTGTTGGATGCTGCGTTTGAAATTACCTGCCATAAAATGTTACTTCCTTTACGTTCTCTCCTCTTATGCTTATGGACATCAGCACCAAAAACAAAGTTCCGGATCGTTTCATCCCACTTTAATCCTTGAGTATAGTATTATAAATGATGCATACATCAGCTATTTTTGCCTATTTCATCTTGTCATGTGGGATAAGCAGCGGTGATAGATACACTCATGGGACTGTCTTTGTTCCACTCATTTAGGTTCAAACCAGTTTGAGGGATGCAGTGATGTGAAATAGTGACTCAGCTCACATGTGTTAAACCTAAAGTAACAAGCCTGTTTTGAAAATGTTAGCGGTAGAAAGTAGAGATATTTGTGTTAAAATGTAGGGAGCAAATGAAAAAAGTTGTCAGAAAAATACTCAAGTATGATACAGAAACCTGAAAATTTTACTTAAGTGTAGCAACAAACTATTTGTACTTTGTTACTTACCACTTTTTATCAGGCCAGATCATGCATTTAAAATTGTTTAAGGTGCCTTATACTGACCTTTAACTTACTTTGAGTCAGAGATTACTTAGTAATGCATTACTCTAATCTGAATTCTTTTTCTCGGTAAGAATGAGTAATCTAACGTGTTACTATTTGCAGTCCAGTAATCAGATTAAAGTTATTTATCCAAGTCATTGCGTTACTATTTTTGTCATTTTCCTCAGTACAAAGATTTTGCTTTTCTTCTTGTGTCTCAGGGAGTGATGCGACAAGTCCCGTTTTCATCATGAGGACAATAACAGCACACAGCGACACAAACGTAAACAATGGAGGGAGGAGAGATGCGCGTTTTCCACCTGAAATACAGGCACTATTTTGAGTTTGTGTCAGCAAAAAATGACAATATCAAGGTTGGTTGTGCACTCTGCACTCTGTGCTGGCGACACAGTCCTATCTAGTTTCAAAAACACTACGTCAAAGTTGAAGAAACAGCGAGCGAGTCCCACCAGGTGGTGCAAAGCAGAGTTGCGGCTAATGCAGGAGGCCCCCCAGCACCCAAACAACAAAAGCTGGACTTCGGTAGAAACCAGTAAGAAGCGAGCTGAAGAAGCTGGTCGGACAGTATGTAGCAGAGAAAATGCTGCCCTTAAACACGGCTGACTCGCCCTCGTTTCGTGGTTGTCATTTTTATGTTGAAGCAGCGGGGGTGCTGCCGGTGTTGTGCCAAAAAGTGATTTTTGGTGTTTGCCAGAAAATGACTGCCTGTATTTAAACGGCTGTAAATGACTTGTTGACCTATAATCTGTGAAACATGTGTCAAACATATCTCTCATTAATGATATCAGGTCATTTTGATTGAGAAACATCATTTCTATCACAAGGTAGAAGCTGCAATCACTTTTCGGCAAAGTGCCTTTTATATATTTGTATTTTATCAAGGTGAAAACTGTCATTGACATTAAAAATGTCTTTTTAAACAGAAATCTGGATCAGAAGGCTGCAGAAATCACAAAAAAATATAACATCACAGTTCTATAAAGATATTTGAAGTGGCCAAAAAGCACTATATTGATTATAATGTAGGTAAATAACACAGACTCCTAAAGATTCTTGCGAAACAGATTATTTTCTTCATTTTAAATATAAATCATATAAATCATGTTGACTGCATTCTATTTACCAATATAAGCAAAGACATTACACATAAAAGCACATAGAAACATCGGAATCACTTTATGGCAGACGATCACCATCTTGTAACTTGCAACTTGTAATCTAACTTAGTTACTTCTAAAATTAAGTAATCAGTAAAGTAACTAGGTTACTTTTTAAAGGAGTAATCAGTTATCTGATTACTTTTTCAAGGTAACTATACCATCACTGGTTCATTTTTAAAGTGGTCTTGAGCTATATTTCTCCAGGTTTTCTGGAAGCCTTTCAGTTCAGTCCTTGTACTTGATCATTTACAGAATGTGTGTGTGTGTGTGTGGGGGGGGGGGGTAACAGGCAAATAAATGCCTGCAGAGCATTGCTGCTTGCCGTACCTCTGACAGTGCCGGTGCAGGTAGCTTCAGGGGCATCAGCCCAGAGCCACCCTTCATTGAGGTTTCATTCCATTAATCCCAGAATATCTCAATCAACTTTGATTACTTTTGTTGCTAAATGAGCACATTTGTAGAACCTTAAAGTTTCATGAATATGCTCACCTACAGTAAACTTTCTCAATTTCTGTTAGACCTTCTTTAAGCATGTCTCAAACAACACAAGACACAAAACTAAAACAATAGGCGAGCAACCCCACATTATCTCCAATGGGCCGTCAGTCTTCGAGCCGTCTACATATATATTGTCCAAACTACATCACAAATTCATTGTCTTTAGAAATTATAGTGGTCCATTATTACTTTTCCATGCTTTTTGTTTAGTTTAAGAAGAATTTCAATCTTCAAAATGATAATATTTTCTGCTGTTAACCAAATATATCATCCTAAGCAGCTAAATGTAACCAGTTAGCATCTTATGTTAGTAAAAAGTCTATCTTACAGTAGACTGCAGCCTACATAACACATTTCATGCAACAAGAAACGACAGCTTCTGCTTACCTTCATCTTTTGCTCGTTTCTCCTCTTCTTCTTTTCTCTTTTTCCTAAACTGCGCACCTGATGACTTTGACCTTTTCCTTTCCATCTTCCGTAATTCGCACTGAAGCGGAATAGGTTATCGCCGCCCATCCCCAGGGTTGCCAGATCTGACTGACAGTTGCCAGCCAACACAACAAAAACCTCCATTAAAACTTATGTTAATAGCACCAGGATTTTTCATCAAGATTCAGGTTCACACAAATACTGTGAATTAATGACCATATTTACAGTATTATAAATGAAATGTGCTTTGTGTTCTATCAGTTGTGTTCTAATTTTATTAGTCCATCTAATTTTAATTAGATGCACAGATTCATTCTAGGCTCAGCAACCGAGACGAGAGAATCCCCCACCTGCCCCTGTCCTTCTGTTACAACCTGTCTGTCAGACCATGGCAGAAAGCTACATGCACCACACAGCAGGCAGAGGGTGCCCATTGTCCCACAAGCGGAGTAGTGTGGTAGGCGCTGCTGCGCAATGCGTGTGGGTGGGGTGCGTGTGGGTGGGGTGTGTGTGGGTGGGTGGGGGGGTCAGGCCCTAGATGAGAAGCTGCCCTGGGCGGCTGCCCATGTCGCCCATGTCAGGAGCCACCACTGAGGATACCTATATGACATTTCAGCTGTCTTGACTTTTCACTTTAGTGACATGTTTTAAGCTTGTAAGATGAATTTACTACTATTGGCCTTTTTAAGCTTTTGTGAAATATTTTCCATGAGTGTTGTAGTTCCAATGTATGTACTCAGAAACAATAAAATTACCCTTATTTTATAAATATAAATTGTTATAAATATGACCTGTCCAATCCCCCCAGTACATTACCAACTGAGAGCACAGGACTCTGGATCAGATATATACTGAATGGCAATGTACATGACCAAATTAAATTTATTATAAAAATGCTAATATCACAGATGATTATAAAAACAACAGCAGCTATCCTAGAATAGTTGCAGTGGCAAGGTAATACTGTTTTATGCTACAGGTGCTATCACATGCAAATCTTAGTGGCTTTGCTTTGCAAAGTGTTGTTGGTAACAGATGAGGAACCAGAATACAGCAACCTGCCAAGGGCCTTCATCTAAAATTACCTAGCCCACAACCCTGGCTCAAATCCCATCTCACCTGTACCACAATAGCACCTCTAAATTCCCTGACTGGTCTCCTTACACATTAACATTTGTTTATTAGCTCCAAATTGGCTGGTATGCTCTTGATGCTGGTTAGGTACAATAAAAAAAACATTATAATAATAAAAAAAAATACAGAGATGAGTGTACAAACATTGAACCTACTTGTGTGCAAGAGCCAAGTGGTACCTTGTTAAGCCTCTCACCCTTTTAAGTCCTTTCTCTCCATTTTATCAGGTAGCAACTCATAAATTTAGGTTGTAAAATGTGTCAGTGGCACTTATACTGCAATGCCCTCTGTAATAACTTATCAGCATGCCTAGGTTTTTGTGTGTAATTGGATTGTGTGTGTGTGTGTCTGTGTGTGTCTGTGTGTCTGTGTGTAGCTCTTAGAGGTACAAGAACCAGCAGCAGAGTAGAGTATTGATTGAGAATATTTGAATGTGCTAACAAAACAGTGGGAGACTGAGACGTACAAGAAAAATGAACATAAGACAGAAAATGAGAGAAGCACCATATCACCATTATGTTACCTGTGGATATCCTTTACCAGTATGCAATTTTTCCATACAAAAAGACAGACTGGGACAGAAACCAGGGACTAAATCACAGATATCTGGATTTCGTCCTGTCTCTGTAATTTTCTAATTTATATAACTGAATCTCTTTGGTGCCGCATGGCTGGATGGAACACCTCGGGCCTTTCCTCCTGATCCTTGAACAAAGAGGAACAACATATTTTCTTTTTCTTTCTTTTTTTTTTTTTTATTATTCTGACCTATACCCAAATTGAAAGGAATTGATGGATGCAGTAGCATGGCAGGCTTTAGTTTTCATCCTCTCACATACTTTTTTTTTTTCTTGTGAAACAAAATCAAATGACTGCAACGTCTTACATTCCCTTTCAGCCGCTCGAATGCTGATTTGTGCATTATAAATGGCAGATTTACATACTTTCCCTTTTGTATGAATGTAGACGTCAGTTTATATTGAATTGAAAATATTTCGTTTGCTGGTGTTGCAAAGTCTAACCACTGAATGCAGCTGTGTCTTAATGTGATTGCCAGTTGTTGAGCCATGTGGTGACTGGTGTTTCTGTCTGCTTTATTTACTCACAGACACACTGTCACAGGCACACATCTTAGGCAGCACCAGCTACAGAAATGCACAGTGTATACCTTACAGTGCACACACAAGCTGTAAGTCAAGGCAGTTTGTCTTGCTCCCAAAGTCACAGAAATCATGCATCATACATATGCAAAGTATAAATTAGAGTATAGACGCACAGTATTTGTATACACATCTGCCACCATTCATCCCAGCGGTTGCAAATTAGTAACAGCGCTGACTTCTGTTTATTTCCCTCTCACTTCTTTTCCTTTTTTATTTTCCTTTTAAACTAACACCGACATGTGTACCCTGACCTATTAAAGGTCATTCTTCTCACAACTGGTGCTCCTTCACATTTAAGGAGTGAAGGACTGTCTTTATTGATCCACATCTATATAATGGTATTCTAGAAAAGCAACACTTAACCTTTTAAATACTGTCAGCTAGGATTGCCAGATGATATGGTATACTGTAACTATATTTCAACTCTATCGTGCCTACCTGTAGAGCAGGGGCATGCACCTATGTTGATGAACATTTGCCAAGTGCAAGTATTTTTTAACAGCACTGTTTGTTCTGCCTACTCAACTCGAGAGTTACATTGCATACACTATTCAGTTTAGCTTTCTTTGCACTGTCATGGCTTTTTCTTCTTCATCATCTCCTTCTTCAGCTTCTGGTTGCTCCCTTTAGGGGTCACCAAAGCAGATCATCTTCCTCCATTTCACCCTATCTCTAGCATCCTCCTTTGTCACACATGAACCTTCTCTGTGGTATTCCTCTTTTCCTCTTTCCTGGATGCTCTATATTCAACAACCATATCCCACCTCTGAACATGTCCGTATCATCTCAACCTTCCCTCTCTAACTTTATTTCCTAACTGCTCAACCTGAGCGTTCCCTTCTAATCCTGTCCATTCTGGTCACTCCCAAGGAAAATCTTGATCTCTTCAACTCTGCCACCTCCAAAAGACCTTCTGTCTTTTTGTTAATGCCACCATTTCAAAATTATACATCATAGATATAGTTTGGAGGTATAGGTCACACTACCATGTAAACCTCCCCTTTCACTATTGCTATTCTTCTGTCACAACTCACCCCACTGCATTACACTATATTGCCAAAAGTATTCAGTCACTCATCCAAATCATTGAATTCAGTTTTTCCAATCACTTCCATAACCACAAGTGTATAAAATCAAGCAGCTAGACATGCAGACTGCTCCTACAAACATTTGTGAAAGAATGAGTCACTTTCAGGAGATCAGTGAATTCCAGCATGGTACCATGATGGGATGCCACCTGTGCAACAAGTCCGGTCATGAAATTTCCTCACTAATAAATATTTCACAGTCAACTATTAGTGGTATTATTTTGCTGAACCTCTTATGGATCTATGGCTATTATCACGCCATAACTATGGAGAGAATAGGAGAGAATATAACCGTGCATTTGTTTGCTTTCACCACCAACACTGGTGACGTACAAGTATGCTTGGACTGCAGCTGGACTTTAGCCAGAATACATTAAAATTGACCAACTTTATTTTTTACTTTTATAATTTTTATATCTGTTAGATTGCTATATGTCTTATTCATTAACAAAGAAGCCTATTTTTAATTTGATTCAGTTACACAAATGCAGAAAAGTGACCTGTATACCTTATAGTCCTCTATATTATGGTGGTTATTTTTCCCATGTCAATTTACTGCAGTTCCATTTTGCTGGAAAAATGATTAAAAATGAATTATTTTACTTCTATTATTCATAATTGTATTATTCTAATGAGAAAGCATAGCTTCATAATAAAATAAATAGTCCCCTGCTGATTAGTCATGTGGTTTTTAATTATTTACACCTGTTACACCTATTCTTTACACCTATTCTTTACATTATTATTTATTATTAATAGGTTAATTTATACTTAATCAGCTTTATTACCAACATTCTAAGAATCAAATATGTTTTTTTGTTTGCTTGTTTGTTTGTTTTTTCAGCTCCGTGCAGTTTCCACTTTTCCTTTGGTCAAAAATTGCTCAAAAATGGCTCTTTTTTTTTGTGAAGACTACCATCCTCTAGTATAGTTCATCAAGTGATCTGCCTAGAATTTAGACTCTATTATCTTGTCATAGTAAAAGTTTCATTACTTTCACCCACAAATACTTCAGACACTCTTGAAAGTCAAACTCAACCCACAATCCTGGTACATTAAACATGTCACTCTTCTACTAGTGAGTCATCCATACAATTTTTTGACATAATTGGTTAGTTTCCTTTCTGAACTCAGCAGCTAGACTTCATCACTAAAAGTATTCACTCACTCATCCAACTTATTTAGTTCAGGTGTTCCAGGCACATCCATGGCCACAGGTTTATAAAACCTATGGGGTCAAAAAAAAATATGTACCAAAGGCCTTTAAGGTGACAGTAGTTAAACTGTAGGCCAATCTCTAACCTTCCGTTTATCTCAAAAGTTCTTGAAAGAGTAGTTGTAAAACAGATGACTGATTAGGGATGGTTCATTTGAAGAATGACAGTCATGATTCAGAATTCATCACAGTACAGGAACAGCAATAATGAAGGTTACAAATGATCTTATCATGAACTTTGACAGTGGACTCATATGTCCGCTTGTCCTGGTAGACCTCAGTGCAGCCTTTGATACTGTTGACCATATGAGCCAGTGGAATGTCACTCAAGTTAATATGTGTGTAAAGGCAGACGATGAATACCATTGGCAGTGTAGTCTTTGTTAACTACCAGTCTGAGATCTAAATTGTCCTACTGCATATTTTATTTCTCTATTTGGGTTTTCCATGGTTTTGCGGCTGCTCTCACTGGATGCATGGAGGTTTGCCTGTGATCATTTTGGTGGTCTCTGAAGCACTTTCTGTCAGGGAGGAGGTGCTGAGGACTCAAAACAGAAGCAGAGGGATCGGTTTAGTGCACGGTTTTATTTACAGTGACGACGGGTAGTAGGGCAGGCGGGCTTGGGGAATGGAGGGAGAAAGGGGACTCCGGGGATGAAAGGGATGACCAGGGCTCCGGGGGAAGATGTGAACAGCGGGCCGTTTGGTGGGCGTCGGGAGGAGACGGGGCTGCAGGTTCCAGGAGGATTTCCACTCAACCAGGGCAGAATCTGCACACAAAAGGAAACACAGGTAAGTCACTACTGCAACACAAGAGAGACTCAGGAGATGGTGGCCGAAACTAACTGGTTCACAGTCAACGATCCAGCGACGGGTGGAAGCCGGCTGCCAGCTTATGAAGAGCCGGAAGACGAGCTGATCAGGAACAAGTGAGAACAGCTCATTGACAGCCGGTCCAGGAGGGAGGAGACACGAACCAAAACAGCTCCAGAAAGACGCGCCCACCAACAGGCACCCACACACACACCAGGGAGAGGAACAGGAAAAAAGGAAGCAAACACATCATCACAGCCAAGGACCATGACACTTTCTCTGAGGTGTTCCATGTAAGCACATGGATGGCCACAGAGGTTTGCTTTCTTATGACTATTCCATGGGGTTTGGAGCGGGGTTAGGTGTCTTTGCTATTTGTCTTCCTACTTGAGGCTTTTCTCATATGCGAAAAAAGCATAAATACCTAAATACCACTTAAATACCATTCACTCAAAAACACACTGCTACAGAGTGAATAAATAATATTCCTTGCTTGTGCCACAGATTAACCAAACACAGAGGATGCTGTCTGGTCCAACAGCAAAAGTTTGTAAGTAAATAATACTGGCAATATCAGGAGCACTGCAGTTTAGTACAGTCTTATTGCTTGCTTAATCTTTTACTTTAATTTTCAGAAGTAGAAATGAGTCATTATTTCTGCTAGTGTGGATGCCTTTTGTTCTGCTGTATCATTCAGTGTAGAATACTGCCAGGGTGCAATGTGCCATTGTCCAATGCAGAAGATTATTAGCTTTTACTGTTCAGATTGAACTCATCACCTCACCTCCCTGCCTTCCTTTAACTGCTCATCTCACTAATCATTCTCACTCCAGGACTGTCTGTTCTGTATAAAACTAGTGTGTGTGTGTGTGTGTGTGTGTGTGGGCTTTGCTAATCACACTGTCGGCCTTACTCTCCTTTTTTCCTTTTATCACCGAATCACCTTGCTTTAGTGTGTAAATGTGGTATCTCTCTTTTTCTCCCGCAATTATTTTGTTCATGGCTACTGTTTCTTTCTTTTCTTCATTTTCTCTTTTCTAGTCTTATTTGTATGTGCTGCCTCTGACCTTTTGCTATATACTTTTTCTGCATGGAATAATTTGTTTCTTATTATCACGTATAAATTAACATTTTAATGAAAAATGAATCACTATTTCAAACTCTCTTAATCTCTCACATTTGTATTTCATTTCCCATACAGTTACTAATAGAAGAGATCTATCTATCTATCTATCTATCTATCTATCTATCTATCTATCTATCTATCTATCTATCTATCTATCTATCTATCTATCTATCTATCTATCTATCTATCTATCTATCTATCTATCTATCTATCTATCTATCTATCTATCGCATTAAAAAAAAGTATTGTATCGTTCCAAATTATTGAAAGGAATTGAAATTTAACAGAGCTCGAAAGTTTTTTTTTTTAAAGAATGATCTCAATATTTTTTTATTTCAAAATCTAACATACTGCCAATAATAATACCAATACATTTTCCTTTCAGACACATGAAACATACACAGATGTCCCCAACATTTGTTTTGTGTAGTTATTTCTGAGTCCTTACTGAGATAACATGAAAGTGCAGTTTAAAAAATAATATTGTTTTACTGTCACAAGTCATGGCTTACTTATTTACACTCTGCCCTGACCTCGTTCGCATCAGCTGGTTTGTTTCTGGCATTCCAAACACATGTTGCCAACAGATGCTTTCCCCAGCACACTACCGCACAGAAGAGAATGCTGGCAACTATAGATTGGTAGAACAACTGCAAGAGTTTTCTGAAGATGTTGAAGAACAATAGCAGTTGGCTCAGTTGGTACCATTCCACAAAGTCATTCACCAGTCTCTTGTACTCATCCTCCCATCCACTCCAGACATACCCAACGATGGCGGTGCCATCTGAGAATTTCTGCATATGAAACATCTCAGAGTTGTGCTGAAAGTCAGACGTGCACTTTTGTAAATTTCTTGGATATTTATTATTTATTTTTATTAGAATTGTTTTTTTCATGAAGGGTGACTGTCAGAATAATATTTTCATTGTAAAATGTAAACTGCTGTGTTTAGTTTTACTGCGCCAGTGACAACAAAACTTCTTAATCTTGTTCGTCTTGACCTTAATACATAAATTTGACTAACAGATATGTCTTGTTGAGAGTAAAATTAGTATGCTCCTGCCATTTGTATGCTCTTTTTTTTTTTTTTTTTATAGTGAAACAGATGGAGGGAAAGCAGATCATGCCAAATGAGGATGTGACAAAGAGAGGGACTGGAAATTATGTAATGGATTTGGGGCCTTTGAAATGGGTGGCAAAAGTGAGATTGGTGTGCCCTAATAATTGAAATTTGTTGTACAGTCATGCTGGAGTTTAGTTACAGTGGTCTGGGTGCTGACGTTTTTATGGGACTTGGTTTTGAAGGCATTACTGCCAAGGGAGAGAAAAGCAATATAAAAAGAGAAAAAAAATGATCTGACAAAGGAAGAAATGTGGTGGAAAAGGAGGAGAAGCAGTGAAATAGAAAATGCCAAGGGCCAGATTTTCAAAGACTTTTGCACCTTGTTTCAGACGTATTGTTGTGCGTGTTATTTATCAAACCTGTGCCCTAGCCTGGAAGCACCATTCAACTGTCATTTGGATTACACACACACTTTGCCTGTCAGCACACCTTTGTGTGATCCGTGCAGTGTTACTGCATCCTTAACAATATGCATAGGTATTTCAGTGAAAACCATGAAAATCCATATTAAGTGAGTGAAAACTGGATATTCTGCTTTAATACTGAGCTTAATCAAATTTATGCATGTCTGAAACTCTCAACAGTGCGCGTTCATGAAATGTCGAAGAAAGGTTTTGATGAGCCAAAAAAAAAAAAATGAACCTGCTCAGCTTTCTTTTAAAATCCTACTGATAACAGACAAAAGTTGCAAGGGAATTATACTTCACAAAGGGTCAGGGGGAGGGGGGAGGAAGCGCAATAAATGAAAGCTTTATCTGACCACTTTAAAATACCAAACAAAGAGAGTTCAGAGAGTTGTGACTGTGCAGTTATTAAACTTGAAATTCATTTTGATGTTCACTGGGCTGTTAATGTAGTGTGAAAATCCCTGTCTCCTGATAATTCATTTACATTTTGGTGACAGTCCCTTTACAACCAGTTTTTCCTTTTATCCACTGTTTTGACTTCATTCTATCTGTTTTTCATCACAGTGTATGTGTTTTACCCAACTTCAGGGATTTTGCAAATGTTAGATGAATAACAATGAAATTTAAATTCTTTTTTTTTATTTAATTAATTCACATTTCTATGTCATGACTACTATGGGAACCACTAATAGGAGATCATTTGAAACTCCAGCTCCCATCCCAATCTGACACAAGTTACAAGATTTTGCACCAATATGGTGCACACTGGTTCAGTAAGGGGTCTGTTATTAATCCCCAAAGCAGTCAGTTTGATAGCTTTCACAGTGTGAGACAACTGGTATTTTTTATGAAGTACTTTTTCCTCCCTTCAAAGTTTCTCAAGGTCCAAATCAAATCTGAAAATTGCAGGAAGAGCATTCATTCTTCCAATGATTATTTCAAGTGGCATTCAAACTTGAGATGTGCACAGCAGGAGATCAGTGCAGACCTGAAGCACCTTTTCATAATCGAAGTCTCTTTATAACTAAAGGACACGGAGACATTTTTGACCCTGTATGGCTGCGGTGAGTGACTCATTTAATGACAAAGTGCCAAAGTAGCTTTCATTGCAATAAAAGTGTAGGACATTGCAGGGCCCAGGAGATGTTCTGATAGGAAAAAAAAAAACAATAATGGAGGATGTTTTCCATATCTTCTGAAAGGCCAGCACTTTCTTCACCTTTCTAATGTATATTGCCCTTTTTAGCCATTCAACCAAGAAGGCATGCATTTTATGACCCCAGAGAGCTCAAAGATGGGACATTATGGTACCACCTATAAAAAGCAGCAATGATTTAAGCAAAGCAGAGCAGGAAGCTGCTGTCCTGCCATGCTCAGCATATTACCTCAAGACTGTCTATTCATAGCATATGTAGAACTCCACATGGAAAAGTGTGTGTGTGGGGGGGGGGGCATGATTAAAACACATGATCTTTGGTCTCTCTCTCTTTTCTTCCTCAGCTCTTTTTGTAATGCACTCAAACAGACCCCTGTATTTTACGATGACACTATGACTTTTTATACAATATGTTTGTATACTTAAATACAGTAGAAAAAAAATGTGGCCACAGTGATTTGGCTGTAGAATCTGATACTGTCCAGTCATGGGTCGGATGCGTTTCTAAAATTTGCCTTCAAAGCACGTCCAGCAAAATTTTATCACTGGAGCATGGTCTCTCATCTTTTCTTTGCATCGACAATAAATTAGAAAGAGAAACCAAGTACAGTGAAAATATAACAGGTTTTAGGTGCTCTTGCAGTAATATTTCAAAGAGAGAGTATGTGTTACTGCTTTTCAATAAATTACACTTGTTTCTTATTAGATGGAAAAAAAATGTGAACTAGCAGACCTACCTGCAAAACTGTACACTCCCTTCTTTACTATGTCTTTTCTTCCTCTACCACCTTTTTGGGCTAAGAATATGCATAAATCCAGAACCTATTTTACACTACATTGCCCTGGTGTCACTCTCCAAACAACACTAGACTTATACTTGAGTTCTAGTTCAACTCTAGACTTAAGTGCCTGAGACCAAAAGAATGATCACAGCTTTCAGTATGGGCTTTCTACACAGACTTGATAGACCTTTTAATCATGTCTAAAATCTTGATGATGCAGGAAAATGTTCATGAGCTGTAACATAATGTTCATGAAGTGAGTAAAAGGAGTCTATTTCACGTGACATTGCTCAGCATTTGCCTTGGAATTCTGACTGTGTCCAGTGAACATTGAAGAAAGGATATTTTTGTCTACCCTTGGCAATAAACTTATTTTAATGGATGAAATGGCATCTATAAGCAAAGAAGAAGTGTATCCATACTTTTGACTGGTACTGTATGTCTTCATATTTTGCTGTATGTAATACTGTTACATTGTTATCTTGATTTTTGCACTTATTTGGTCTCCATCCTCCAGCCTAGTTTACATGCAGTGTCACATCCCTAAATTGATCAGTGGCTTGGATGCTCACAATGTACCTTACCCATCAATTTTCAGAATAACCAAGCCTTTGTAATTTATACACTGACACTTCATTTATGACTGGATTGAATCCAGTTAATGTTCTCTATATATTTTTGCGGTCACTTTTGTAAGGGATATACAAGCGAGGCTTCATCTGACTTGATTTATGCAAACCAGATAAATTCTTCACCATATGCTGGCCAGGACTTATTGTCCACTGAGTACCTCTTTCATCTGAATTGCACCGCATTTTTTAATGATGTGCCATGGATGAAACAATTACCAGGGCTTGAAAATGACCTAGAAGCCATATTCCAGTGGGGGTAAAGCTTTTGTCTCTTGTAGAAGAGTAAATGCTTGTGTCATTATCAACTTGTCATGGTGCTGGGTCTAGGACTCAGCATTTTATGTTTTTTGGACTTCTGCATTCTGTTTATGACTGATTATTTTTAGTTTGACTCCTAGTTTGCTTACTGTTTAGTTGTCACCTTTGTGTGTTTCCTTTGTATTTATCCCTGGTGTTGTTGTTTGTACTCTTAGTTTAGTCTTTAGGTCTCCATAGTTGTAGCTCTCTGCCTCCCTTATGTTGCCAGTGTTTCCAAGCTTTTCCACAGTTGAAACATGACACAACTGTCCTTGTGCATCGTAAGAATCAATGTATTGATAATAATGCACTTATCCAACTTTGAATCTCTCTTGTTGTTTTAACTTTTAGTCATCGGGTGAAACATTTCTTCTTAGATGCATATTTATAGCCACCACAAGCACTGATTTTCCTTCTGTCCTTTATTCCTTTTCCACTCTAAGAGATTAGGAAGTGTAATCACTGTGATCCTCTGGGTAATACAAGCAAAACATACGTATAACCGTGAGGAAATCTGAATGTTATTAGCATAAGATCATTTTTATGACTAAACCTAAATTACACCTGAAAAAAAGAGAATGTATGCGGTACAATAAAAAAGCGATTTAACATAAAGCCTCTACTGGACATTTTTTAATCAGGTTCAGACTGTAGTTTGAAGCCATTTAGAGATATTTTATGTTATGTTATCCTTCAGTGGTTTTACACTTTGCAAATCCCTGACAGTTATCACTGTGTGGCAGCCCTTGTGTGTGTTTTGATGTTGCAGTGCCAAGGCAGTAATAAACAAAGCCTCTTAACTCACAGCCCTGCTCTTGCTGTCACTCTAACTCTGACTCAGACATGCAAATACGTACACACTCCGGTGACTTTACCTAATATGATTAGAAAATTGAGCTCCAAAGATGTTTTAACACTTGACAGCTCACCAACAGATCAAACCACGACTGGCAGAAAAGGTGGTGAGGACCGGAAATTTGATTAGTTAAGAATCAATTTTTCATTTTGTCCATATTTTAAATATATATGATGTCCTATTCTGTACACACACAACAGTCAAAGTTGGGATAACTACTCGTGCCCCCAGTGCATTAAATATTCAGTATGTGAAAAACAGATGAATTCTGATTCTAATTAGATTTATTTTTGCCTTTGTTCTCTTAACCATCAGCAGCTGGAGGTGTGTTTGGTCCTCAAGGGGAATCTGGATCAGAGCCTGAAGATGACAACCAAATGAAGTTTTATACAGAACAGCACAGAGGGCGAAGGCGCAGCAAAGGTGAGAAGAAACTCAGGTGTATTGTAATAAATGTGTTACATTTTTAACACATTAACTTGCACAGGAGGAGACCCTCTTAGCCACTGCATACTGCTGAGAATGCATTGAAGTCAAAAGGGAGTCTAATACAAAAACAAATGAATGCCAGCCTTATCCCATTTGAATATAAGAGGGAATGATGGGAGGGAACATTAAAGCTGAGTCAAATGAGGCTAGTCATTTCCGGAATTGTCAGCATAGCTGGAAGTAGGAAAGGGTCATGTACGTTCCCAATGGAGTTGAGAGTGCTGTTCCATAGCACAGCTCAATGACACTCAAAGCGGACATAGGAGCTGATGTCAATGGGGGCTCTGTGATGCCCTAAGCTGAGTCAAATAACTTGGATGGGAAGTATGATTTTCAGCTTCCCCTCCCATAGTGATACATGATAGTGAAGAGTAAAAGGAAAATAAATTGCATAGTCTGTGTGTATCCATGTGGGCAGTTGACAAAATGTTTTTATCAAAATCAACATGTTTTTAAACCCCATACCTGTAGTTCATCAAAACAGCACTAGGTCAAGAGGACTAATGAATTGTGCACCACTGTATAATCTTATTAATCTGGATGCAAACCCTCTGGTGTACGAATACAATCTAAACGCAATTAGAAAAGTGATGTAGTTGTATAGGGTTGCGATTTCTATTAGAAATCTACATGAGAGGAAAGGCGGGATTTGAAAACAAACAAAGCTCCTAAACTTTGTAGGCAGTGCAGATATATAATTAATCTAATGCTAAATTCCGGTTAAATGTCTCTACTTTCTGCACATTGGAGACAGAAACTGGGTAGCTTGTTTCTTCTTCTTTTTTTTTAATCCAGATATCAAGCATGTGCATATGGTCTTAGTTAATTGCAACATTTTTTAGAATGAAGGACACAAATTGTGAAATAACTGTGAGCACAGCCCTGTAATTGGTGCTGTAGGCTTCTGTCACTTCATTTCTTACCGTTGCAATTCCTGGTTACATACATTTAAACATAGAATGTTCTGATGTAAACGTGCAGTTAACCACAACTACTCAGAAAATAGTTAATTGCCAGCAAATGTAAATGATCTAGAATAAGCATCTTTGTTTGAACTGTCACCTTTATCTGACAGATTTACAGCTGGGAGGGATATAAAATCCATGGCCAAGAAATGTGTTAAAGTTAAAGCCTGCGTAAAATGGTAGATCTTTCATTAGATGATGGACAGAGGGAGGTGAATGAGTGAGTATAAAAATAGTTTAGTGCACACCTTCTATTTGTGTATTTGCTTTAAAATTCCCTTGTGCTATCGTGTGTGTGTTTGAGCACAGACAATTTGTTTGGTTTGGGACCATTATGTAAGTGTTTGACAACGTGAGCGCACATGCTTTTGTCTACTCAGTAAGCTTTTATAGTAATTGAGGGAACCCTTCACAAGCACAGTGACACCACCCGCACCCCACTGACATAGCTATTCGGCCACTATTTCTATATACAGCCATTGTTTCTGTCCCCTCACAGAGCCATCATAGTGAGTAAGACGTGCATGTCAGTATGGGTCAATCCATTACCCTAACTTTATCTCCTTGTTTGGCCTTGAGCTGCATTTCACAACCTCCAAGCTTCTGTCAAGATTAAAGTGCCTCTCCACTGGGAATATAGGGGAACACTGGTGATACTTTCTTTTCTTGAATGTGTCTCTCTATTTGACCAACATTGTGTATGTGATCAATCAAACTTCAGAAAGGGAAAACTGAAATTGGCATTCAAAGAACAAATGTGTGTGTCTGTGTTTTTCTCATGTACTAAAATGATGTAAGATACCTCTAAGCAGCATATAGAACATTTGTCATGCCCACATTGTGGAAGTTCTTAGGGATTTAAATCAATAGATACATAAATAAATGTAGTTATTAATTTATTTGAACAAACAGTTTGTTACCACCTGGGTTTGTGAGTTCTACTGCACAAAGCTGGCTTGCAAGAGCAGCTGTATCATTCCTATTGACTTTTGCAACAAACCTGCAGAGTGCGAGATACACACTGGGAAGCTCCCTTCCTAGAAACTATTCACACATTTCTAAAGCCTGCAGATCCTGAAATATTATGTGATGTTTTCTTGTGACTGGTTACATAAAGTACTAGAGTATATGTTCAAGATGTTCAGTGCATTAGAGCAGTGTTTCCGAAGCTACTCTATCATTACCTTATCCTACGCACATCCCAGTAAGCCTCCTTTTAACACACTAACTTCTCTCCCATGATAAATTTCCATAGACAGAGGTTAAGTGGCTAATTTCATTTCCTATACCCTAGTTTGGAAATAGGAGCCCTGACAAAGCCAAAGGGCAACCAAAACAACCAATCTATAACCCTGTCAGTAGCAATAAGATCATATATCACACTGGCAAATGATTCTGGGCTGTGCAGAAGCAGTGGTAACCCAAGTCATCTTTACACAGGGTTGGCTTCATAAATCGGCAGTACAATTAATTGCATTCTCAAGGCTTTGAGAGGGGCTTTTCAACAAAGCACAGTGCAATAGTAAATGATTTTATTTAACATTTGAGTTGTGTGTATTGTGTGTCCTGTCATCTGATCTGTTTAAGACTAATAAAAACAAAAGGGCCACTGTTAAACTGTCTGCCGTTACCTTTTTTCTCTCTCTACTTTCAGGCCACCCACATAGTCCTCTAAATAAGGTCACCTTGACACTGATTACTATCAGCACATGTGTCATTGCCATTGTCTACGCTACGCAGGATTCCTGCCCCCTCACTGTTAAGGTTACCCTCCATGTGCCTGAGCATTTTGTTGCGGATGGTAAGTGCAGCACATTTATTAGACCTTGGCTGAACATTTAAAACTAGTAAAGCATCAAAAAAAATGTTTACTTTTGCCATAAATTGATTTCACTGCACTTCACTGTTTTTTTATGGTCTCTTTCATTTTAATTAAAATTACATGATATGATATGAAAACCTTAGAAGTTCTGACAGCTCACAGCTTGGGTCCAATTTACACAGATTCTGCACATATTTAAAAAAAAAAAAAAGCTGCTTGTTGACAGGAAACTCAAAAAACTTAAAATAAAACTTAGAGATGAAGATTGTGAGAGGATTTATTATTTTTTGGATTAAACCCATGAAAATGTTACTAGGATATAATGTGGTTGCCTAGCCCAAGCAGCTGAATTTGAAGACAGCTAATATAAGTGATACGGTAGATTTGTAGAGCATGTTATGACAATAGCCATTATCCAACATGGTACAGTTGTTTTGTTTGTTTCCAACCACAATTGGTTACAGTTGTCACTCAATCAGCATAATGTAGAGATAACTGTTGAGTTACATGCTGTTGTTGAGCACTGAGACGTATTATGTCATGAGTCTAGGTTTTGTTGTTAGGAGGAACAGCTAATGGACCAGGGACAGCTCAACATTCTCCGTTTCTGTTTTCACATGGCCTGCGTTACACTCTCCACCCCCTCAACTGTGATTTGTGGTTTTCAATTTCAACGCCTTTCAGTTTCAGTGCCCCCTTTGCACGACTGATAAAGTACAAAAGATGTACATCCATCCAACAAAAAAGAAAATCATGTTCTAGAACCAAAAAATGAACAAAAATCAGAACAATAAAGCCCACGCGCTGAAAGCTCCCAATGGAAAAAAATGATTTATTATCACCACAAACAACTGAGTGACATTTAGAGCCATTAGAGTGATGAAGAGCATTGTGCACAGACTATGGCTGTTATTATTCTTTGTTTTTGAATTGAGCTTCAATTGTAGCCTTCATTTGACTGCATACTGTAGATTAAAATATTAACCTATTGTTTTTATCTTTTCAGTAATGTGATGCAAACAATATAAATACAGCTATTGTCACATAAGTACTCCAATATATATTTCTGTTGTATTAATTCCATATAAGAAGCTGTCTTTACAGGAAACAGACTGAAATTATGCTTGTCAAAAAAAAGAGTCAATGAAGTTTGAATAGAAATAACTTCCTTGTCAAAATAAAGTTGACAGTTACCTAATTGTAAATCAGGTCTGTGCATTGACAAAATACCACAAAATGAACCTTACTAGGAAGAGAAAGCAAGAATGGAACATATACAAGGAATTAAGTGAAGTATAAGAGAGTGAAGAGCTGAGGCAATTTAACTAATGATTGCTATATCTCTGAAAAAATTTCACATATCACTCAATAAGGTATTTCCACTACCGAGACCTCATTTCTTGTCCACCCACACAGTCAGAATTTTTGTGCCCATGGACACTTAATGAAAATGGAGGCGTACATAAAATGTATATTGTGTAACTACTGTGTTTCAACAGTAAAAGTATTTTGACATTGACATATTTTTTTCTAATTTCCCCTCTGAACGCCACCACAATAGATATTAAATCAAACAGTTAAGATGTGATTAGAATGCAGACTTTCAGGTTTATTTTAAGGTGATTAACAAGAGTACCACATTAACTTTTTAGCAATTCCAGCTACAGTGGGGGAAATAATTATTTTCTCCCCTGCTGAATTTATAGGTTTGCTCACTTATAAAGAAAACAGTCTGTAATTTTTATGGTAGTTTGATTTTAATGGAGAGAGACAGAATATCAACCCAAAATTCAGAGTTATAAAAGTTATAAATAGATTTATAAATTGATTTACATGTCATTGAGTGAAAAAGCTATTTGATCCCCTACAACCCAGCCAGAATTATGTCTCCCACAGATTGGCTGTGTGCTCATGTGGCACACACCTGCACAAAGCTGGAATGGGCTACAAGACCATTAGCAAGAAGTTTGGAGAAGGTGACAACTGTTGGTGCGATTGATTGGAAAGAGGGCTTGGGAGAACATGATGTGGTCAGATGTAGCCAAAATTAAGCTCTTTGGCATAAACTCAAAGCACCATGTTTGGAGGAAGAGAAATGCTGAGTATGATTCAAAGGACACCATCCCAAAAGTGAAGCACAGAGGTGGAAACATTATGGTTTGGGGCTGTTTTTCTGCAAATTATAAAGGACGACTTCACCACATCGAGGGTCCAATGGACCATGCACTGTAAAATCTTGAATGAGGTCCTCCTTCTTTCATCTAGAACACTGAAGATGCGTCATTGACAGTGACCTAAAACATGCCACCAATGCAACAAAGGAGTGGCTAAAGAAGAAGCACATTAAGGTCATGGCGTGGAGGATTGCAAATTCTTTCTTTGATTAAGTAAGAAAAACATCTTAAGATCTTGACAAGTCAAGAACACTCTCAAGGAATTAGGCAAATCACTATCAATGTCCACAGTCACGAGATGCCTTCATGAGAAAGAGAGCTTACAACAAGAAGCAAACCACTAGTTAAACTGAGGAATGGGAAAGCCCGATTAAACTTAACCAAAAAAAACAAAAAACAAACAAACATCTAAAAAAGCATGCACAGTTCTGAAAAAAACAAGAAAACTTTGGACAGATGAAATCAGAATGAACTTTTACCACAATGATGAGATGAGAAAAGTATGGAGAAGCAAAGGAGCAACTCATGATCCAAACCATCTGTCAAACATGGCAGAGGCATGTAGGCCTGTCAGGGGAAGTGGGTCATTACTGTCTAATGATGATGTGACTGATCACAGAAGTAGCAGGATGGATTCTGAAATATATAGGGCTATACTCGCTGCTCAGATTCCACAAAACTGATCAGATAGTGCTTCACAGTGCAAATACATAGTGACCCAAAGCATATTGCAATAGTAACCTAAGAGTTTCTTAAGGCAAATAAATTGGATATTCTTCAATGACCATGTCAGCGCCAGATCGTAACCCAGTAGAGCATGCTTTTCTATTACTGAAGACAAAAATGTAAGGCAGACAGACCCACTGTCATGGTCCTGAGTCTTTGACCCAGTGTTGTGGGTTTATTCTGTGTCCTTGTTTAAGTTTTTTTCTTACTTATGTGTTACTGTTTGTCAATTCCTGTTTTATTTTGCTACTCTCATGTCTCGTGCATTGTGTTCAGTTTTGCTTCCCCTTGTCTCATTAGTTGGATTCTGTTCACCTGTGTCTTATTTTCCCCAGCTGTGTCCTCTCTGCCCATTTACCTCATGTGCGTATTTAAGCCCTCAGTTTTTCTCAGTTTTTTTGTTATGTCCTCCCTTGTGCTGTGCAAGGGAGGAAAAAGAGCATTCAGTAATGTCCATGTTCTCTAGACTTCAGGCTGTCATTGGCTGCCAAAGATTTTCATCAAAGCATTAAAAACAGTGCTTATATTTAAAATTATGTCCCCTGACTTTTGAGCAGTGTTGGGGTCATTATTCAAAAAAATGTAGTCCATATTATTCTTTACTTTTCTTGCATTACTTTACTTAATTACTCATTGGGGAAAAAATTGTTTCAGTACTCATTACATTACTTTCACTTCACTCCATTACATGACCAGAAATGCATTATCGCACACTTATCGGATTGCAATATGAACCTAAGGCTACAGTCCCACACACTGACATATCCTTATCCTAATGAGGACACACATGCAGTCTTTCTATTAGTGTCTATGTACAAGCACAAAGCAAAGTTTAAGTTTAACTTTTAATAATTGTAACATTACTTTGGACTCCTACTTTTTTTTTTAATTTAACAGGTCAAGGGATTTTCAGTTGAGTTAAATATTCATATATACCACATACTATCATTACATAAATATATTGTCACTGAAATCATGATTATTTTAAGTGTCCATAGTGTCTGTCTTTTTCTGCCTCTCCATAACACACTAATTCAGTGCAAACTATCTCTACCACTGCTAGTGAGTATTCTTTCAAATTTAATGTGGAGAATGATTATTGACTCATTTTAGTAACCTTCCGACCTTCTTGTGCCACTACCAGTGAGGAATATCAAGTTATACACAATAATTATCTCCAAAAATTTGGATGCTCCTGGAGCTCTCCGTTGCCCTAATGATCAGCCTGCAAGGTATCAAAAATATATATTTAGAATTTGATGGAATACTCATAGATATTCAAGATAACCCTAGACTCATGCATTTTAATTTTGATGAGTCCATGAGCTTTTTTCTAGTCCCACACTGAGTGCTCCGTTTAGGCCCCACTACATAATAAGATATTGACAGAGGAAAATCATTTTATGTATTCCATACAGCATGTTTGTTTATTGCAGGGTGAACATAAACTGTACACCTTGAAGGAGTTAAGATAAGGGCTTTAGGAATCTAGTTTTGTTTTTCCTCTGCAAACAAACTGTGTGTACTGGAACTCGGACACAGAAAAGCAGACACCTGAGGCAGAGCAGATGTGGTAAAAGGCAGCTTAACCCTGTAGTCTGGCATGCATACAGTCAGCAGCAGGCAGGCAGTCAGAGCAAACAAACGAATCCAACAGATAAACAAATGAAACAATTCCACATAACTGGCAAGCAGCACATAACTATAAGTCACTTCAGGAAAATTACAGGCAGGAATAAATTAAAAAAGCCCCATTTATATGTGTACAAGGCAACATATACATTATGATTTGACACAAAGGACAGCTGCTCTCTTCAACTACTATATATGATGCAGCTGAAAAGGTGGTGATATCAGCCATTAGTATGCTAAGTAGACTAAACATGAGCAGCTAGTTTCCATGACAGTAGATGGTAAATGAAAAGCACTACACAACATTTATAATAATCACCAAGGCTGCGGCTAATGGGAGCCTAAAAAAAAAAGTGTGATACAGAAAGAACAGAAGGTTATTTGCAGGTGGGTAACAAGGAAAAGAAACATATAGCACTGAATAAAGAAGACTCAGAACATTTGGTCAACATTGTGAGATGCTCAGCTTTAGATCAAATATTGGTGGAATTAAGTGTACCAACTTTATATATATATATATATATATATATATATATATATATATATATATAAAATTTGTTTTTTGTTTTGTTTTTTTGTTTTTTTAAATATCAGTTTGAATAAATTATTTTACTCAAAGTGTGACTTCAACCATTAATATGCCTGAATGACTTTTTTTTTGGTGACCTGACATTCACTTTGGAGTTATATTGTAAATAGCTTAATTAATCCTCCAGTCAAGGATGGTCATGTCGTTGTTTGTTGCATCCATTTATTAGAAAAACATTTTTTTTTAAATGCCATTCTTTTTAATGATGCTATAACAGTGATGTGCAGTGCTTCCTTTTTTTCCCCATTCTTCTGCATTTGAATCATAATGTGCAGAGCTAAATGAACAGTACTTCTACTCCCCAAGTGGGATTTCTTTACAGGACTCAAAGAATGCTGCATAACAGCTCTCTCCTCACCATGTGAGCAGAAGCCATTTACTCTAGCCAGTATCACTGTAAATGAGACCTACTGGCAGATTTGCCCACTAAACCACGACACTGCAGAAAAGGGCCTTGTTATGCTTACCTTTGTATCATCTTGACCTCACAAATGCTTTTAGGGATATATTTTGACCTTCTGGCATTTTGCTGGGAACTGCACACAACAGCAATCTTTTATATCTGGGAACAATTGTGACCATGATTATTCTATTTTCACTTATATATCTCATAGTGACTTATGCACTTATTCATTTTCATTTTTACACTTTTTTTTGTTTTTTTCAAAATGTGTTTCTTACCACGCACTTAAAACAATGACATAATGTGGGATCTTCTGACAAGATACCTAATGTAGCAGACAAAAACGTGCACACCACTATCTACTTATTGCTCCAGATAAGTGATTCTAATTGAAGTTTAATGCATGGTCTGGGTGTTTAATTTCCAGGAGAAAAAAAATTATTTCTCAAAGGTTTTGTGTTGGTCACACTTTAGTGTGGTAATGTTTTCCTGTCAAGTGAAAGGGAGCAGCTGATGACTTTATATGTGTAGGAGGAAACAAATGGTAGTCTATTCTGTCAGGAGTTCAGAACAACCAAAATGTTAAAAGGGTAAAATAAATAAATAAGAAAGAGAAAATAAATGAGTCTTGGGATATTGTTGCTTTATTTATTACACAATGTAAAGGCAGAACTTTATTTGTTAGGTTATTCTCATCTGAGCTGGGCATGTTACCACAGCACAAAGCACTTGCAGACATCAGCCTGTGATGGATGCATGAATCCTTTGTTACTGCTGCATTTAATCTCTTTGTACCTAGCCTGCTGTTTTTAATTCTTATTAATATAAAGATATATTAATGCATTTTAAATTCACCTGGACAAAAAAATATATACTGTGACTGATTCTGCAAATTTACCTTCCATGACCCACAATATAGCTCTATAAGAATCCAGAAAGCTGAAGCATAACCTCCTCACAGCTCCCTTTGGAACTTAAACTCATTGGCATCAATTAGAGATAATCTTGTTCGGTGATTGGAGTTTAACGATTGGTCTGAGAGCAGTAAGAAAGAAAGGTAAGTCAGCGTCATTGAGCTTAGTGTTTACTGATTGACTCATGAAACCCTTTTAGCCCCTCTACTGCAATTACCAAGGAAACCCAATCCATACACATTATAGGTCTTAATATTCTAATTTAAATTCAGTCTGGTCAGACAGGAAATGAAATTACAGGGAAAATAAAAGAATTAGCCACTTTCCAATTTATTTTGCAATAGAAGCTCTAACACAGAGCATAAATACAACACAATCTCTTTTACATTTTTTGTTTTTTGATGGTCTATTTTTTTTCGAGCAAAATAATTATATTCTGTTTTTTTTTCTATTTTTTTTTCTTCCAGGAAGTAGTTTTGTGGTGAGCATGGGCAGCTTCTTGGATGTTTCTAATTGGCTAAATCCAGCAAAGCTAACTCTCTACTATCAGACCAATTCATCCACACAGTGGGTCCAGGATTACTGCGGCCAGAGGACCACAGAGCCCTGCGAACAGATTTGTGACCAGGACACAGGTTAGTGCACACAAGCATGCAGACACTGAGGTCTATTTAGTGACTGTTTCACTTATTAACCCCAACCCCTTATTTTTAACACAATTTTTTAAGTCTTATGTACTTTAGCAGGAGTGAAATTACAGGTGTGAGATAGGAGGCATTATAATAAGATCTCACAATGAATATTGTCATGAAAATGATGTTTTTCATGATTATTTGTATAATCATGAAAGGTGTTTGTATAACACCTTCGCAGACCTTGAGCCAGTTTGTTACTATTGCATGGCCTAAGTTAGTTAGCAAAAACCTAGAGATTTGTTATCAGTCTATACAGTGGTATGCAAAAGTTTGGGCACCCCTGATAATTTTCATGATTTTCCTTTATAACTCATTGGTTGTTCGGATCAACAATTTCAGTTAAATATATCATATAGCAGATGAACACACTGATATTTGAGATATTTGAGAAGTGAAATGAAGTTTACAGGATTTACAGAAAGTGTGCAATAATTATTTAAACAAAACTAGGAAGGTGCATAAGTTTGGGCACCCTTGTCGTTTTATTGATTTGAATACCTTTAGGGCTAATTATTGGAACACAAAATCTGTTTTGTAAGCTCATTGACCCTTGACCTACATACACAGGTGAATACAATTATTTACCTGTGTATGTTAAAGGGTTAAGGTGGCCAATTGCAAGTGTTTCTCCTCGTTGCATCTTCTCTGATGAGTGGCAACATGGGAGCCTCAAAACAACTCTCAAATGACCTGAAAATTGATTGTTCAACATCATGGTTTAGGGGAAGGATCCAAAAAGCTCTCTCAGAGATTTCAGCTGTCAGTTTCCACTGTGAGGAACATAGTGAGGAAATGGAAGAGCACAGGCACAGTTCTAGTTAAGGCCCGAAGTGGCAGGCCAAGAAAAATCTCAGATAGGCAGAGGCGAAGGATGGTGAGAACAGTCATAGTCAACCCACAGAGCAGCTCCAAAGACCTACAACATCATCTTGCTGCAGATGGTGTCACGGTGCATCGTTTAACTATTCAGCGCACTTTGCACAAGGAGAGGCTGCATGGGAGAGGAATGCAGAGGAAGCCTTTTCTGCGCACACACCACAAACAGAGTCGCTTGAGGTATGTTAAAGCACATTTGGACGAGCCAGCTTCATTTTGGAATAAGGTGCTGTGGACTGATGAAACTAAAATTGAGTTATTTGGACATAACAAGGGGCAGTATGCATGGCAGAAAAAGAACACAGCATTCCAAGACAAACACTTGCTACCCACAGTAAAATTTGGTGGTTCATCATGCTGTGGGGCTGTGTGGCCAGTGCAGGTACTGGGACTCTTATTAAAGTTGAGGGTTGCATGGATTCCAGTCAATATCAGCAGATTCTTGAGAACAATGTTCAAGAATCAGTGACAAAGTTGAAGTTGTGCCGGGGCTGGATACTTCAACAAGACAACGACCCTAAACACTGCTCAAAAACTGAGGCATTCATGCAGAGGAACAAGTACAATGTTCTGGAACGGCCATCTCAGTCCCCAGACCTGAATATTATTGAAAATCTGTGGTGTGATTTAAAGCGGGTTGTCCATGCTCGGAAACCATCAAACCTGACTGAACTGGAGATGTTTTGTAAAGAAGAATGGTCCAAAAGAGCTTCAACCAGAATCCAGACTCTCACTGGAAGCTATAGGAAGCGTTTAGAGGCTGTTATTTCTGCAAAAAGAGGATCTACTGAATATTGATGTAATTTTTCTGTTGGGGTGCCCAAACTTATACACCTGCCTAATTTTGTTTAGTTATTGTACACTTTCTGTAAATCCTATAAACTTAATTTCACTTCTCAAATATCACTGTGTTCATCTGCTATATGATACATTTAACTGAAATTGCTGATCCAAACAACCAATGATTTATAAAGGAAATCATGAAAATTATCAGGGGTGCCCAAACTTTTGCATACCACTGTAAATATAATAACAATACAAATATAGATGGAAATTCACGACAGCAATTTAACTTGCTATTATATACACAGGTTAAAAATATAAGTATAAAGCCTATTTCAAGGCATATTTAAAACCACGTTGAACTGTTGAGGTTGAGGAGTTTTATGGTCTTGCTCCTTTTTTTTATTATTTGCTGCTGTAGCAATTTGTTGTTAGCAAATGCAAGTAATTGCTAGCAGATGGATTACCATTAAATAAAAAAAATGGATTATTTGAATGGGAATTTCTGGACTCCTGCAGAATGGATAAATGCAAAGCCCAAACCCCTCTGTGTCCTCATGCTATTTTTGTCTAATCTAGCATGATAATGGTAACTGACCGTTTGCCCTTTTCAAATATACTAACAATTACTTGTTGGTTGCCACAGCTGCTAGTATTAATAACAGGCTCTCAGGGACAAGTCTTTTTCTTTCTTTTTTTTTTTTTTGAAGAATCCCTCATATGGGGGACAATAGGTTTAATTTACAGCATGTCACATTAATGTCACCATTGTTTAACAAAGTTTCAAACCCAAAATGAGGTATAAGGTACAGAAAAGCCAAATGAAATGTCCCCATATACTGTATGGACACGGGGGTCTCAGGAGGTTAAACCTAACCAGGTACTTTTTGTGACCCAAACCCACCTAATCGTCAAACAAAGCTCCCAAATTGGATTTCTTCTGGTTAAGAGTCATGGGATTTACACGATACCCCTTATTTCTTTTTACGTGGACTTTTTCTTATTTGTAAACAGTACAGATATGGCGCTTCATGTCCAATATTAATGCAGCTAGTAAGTCAAGGCATAGATGCCAAAGTACAGCATGTCAGAGATGTCAGTGGCTTTGCAAGTATTTGAGGCCCTCTGAAGGAGAATGTTTTGCTTTAAAATGGTATAAATGCCATTCTTATAAATTGTTACAAGGTATAAAGTGGTCACATTCAAACAGTTGAATTCTCACAAGTGACTGGCAGCATTGCTCAAATATAGCCCAAATAGAAATCTGAGTTTGTCACTGTTTGTATTTGTCACACTAATAATATTGAGGTTATCCAGCATTATTCTACACGTTAAATGAAAATTAAATTAAACACAGAATCAATAGATCGGTGGTGTGGTGAGCTTTTTATGTGAAACATTTCATATTTACTTTGCTGTAAATATCACAACTGTACTTGGACACTGAGCACTGAATAAAATCGAGTTGTTTTTTTTGTTGTTTTTGTTTTTTTCATTACGTGATGGAAAAAAAAAACTGAATTAATGTACAGTATTATTCCACATTATTTTGGGTGTCCTTTGTGTGTTATGAGGAAAGAGCGAGACGAGTCCAGTTGAGCAAAGGTTTGTGTAACAGTTTTTTAGTCCTTACATCAGAGCTCAGCACATGAGCCAACAGTATTTCTACTCTGTAAGCAGAAGCTCTCAGTGTCTTTTGCAGGAAAATCACCAGCTGCTGCTGCAGTTTGGATACAGTCAGCCTGTATAGTTTTGCACCTACATTTGCTGACATTAAAACTTCACCAACAAATGCTAAGTATGCAGCATGATGATATTTATCTTGCCTTGAGTGTCCTAATTCCCCTGAGTCTTCCATGCCCAAGTAGATAAAGTCTAAGCTCATTAGAATGGATTACATCTGTAATGTATGTGAAATTTATGTAACCCTGGTCAAGGACGTGTTGAGGGCTGATGCATAATGTATTAGAGCTCCAGATACTCAACTCAGTCAGTACACAGGAAGATGCCAGAGATGAAGCTGTACGTATGCATTTGTGAAATCTTAGTAAGTGCAGTCAAGTATTGCATAGGCATGCATCTACATGTTATATTTACTCATTGAAACCCAAGTACTTGAGCATTTTGACTTTATTAGCACTAGTGTCTAGTGCTGCTCTCATCTTTCTACATCTATTTCTCTTTTCATCTGCCCCATTTAGAAGATTATTTAATCAATGACAACATGCATATATGTTGTATCTCCTCAGGGCAATCATGTCCATCCAGAAAGCACTCTTCAAAGAAGCTTTCCATTTCTATAACTACAATAAAATTTAGTGCACTTTGACCCAAATATATATATATATATATATATATATATATATATATATATATATATATATATATATATATATATATATATATATTCAGATTGAGAAACTTGTTTAGCTGCCCAAACTGTGCCATACTTATAGTACAGTATTATACATTATAGTATAATCTTGGGAAACTGATTTATATTGATGACAGGAAAATTAAAAAGAAAATAAATTAAAAAAAAAAATATATATATATATATATATATATATATATATATATATATATATAAAAGAATAAACAGTCACTTGAATCTTATGAAATTTAAAAGTGAAATTCAAAGTTAAGGGTTTTATGTTGTACACACAAAAAATATATGTCAACAAATACTTGTTCTGCAGTGGCATCTAAATGTGTATTTGGCACGTTGGGGGTTCCGGAGATTTTCAGTTTTGAACAATGTGTTACTGTAGTGTGTTAAACAGTGTGTTTAACTATAAAACTACATTTCATTAATGCAGTAAACATGTTATATTTTACATATACTTTATATTGAATACGACAGATTCAGACATTTAAACCTGTGACTTTGATCATTTTTCCCTCAACATGTCTGCAAATACACCTTCACATTTTCCTTGGCCTCTATAAGAAGAAGGTGTGTTTTCAGCATGGTTCCTTGCAGCGTCTCTATTATGTCTATCAATCCTGCTTCAGTGCCATGTTGGATGACAGGCACTGTTGACTGCTAGTCACTATATCACTGTATTTGGATAATCAGTCATCTCTGCCTTCACCTTCCCTCTTTGATCACCCGCTACATTGGAGGTCAGTAGGCACGTGGCATGATGCAACATTCCCTGCTGTCTGATAGCTGCTTGAACAATAGATGGCTTTAATTAGAACTATAATAGTGGCCTATGTAGATACACCAGTATCGGTACCAAAAACAGGTGAGGATCTTTCAAAATAAATTTGAATTAGTGTAAGATACTTTTTCTGCTAATGCAACTATGATAATATAATGACTCAAGTTAACACTTAATCATGAAATGTTCTTGTTGGCCAAACCATTCTATATTAGGAGTTGTTGTAAAAACATTTCCATCTCTTGTCATGCATAACCTTAAGAGTCACAGACCTCCTGAGCTGCTTTTGTTTTTTCCTCATTTGAAATGTTTTTTTTCCTTGGCTCCTCGAGCCACGAGTAATTGGAAATGAAACTGCTGGGGTGTGTAACATGTACAATATACTGTACCCCTGGTTTAACTTTTCATTTTAAGCACATATTGTGCTTGTAAGTACACACACAGACACATACTTATATGCACACAAACACATACCGCTCGGAGAAAACACTTATATCTTATCTGCCCAAGGTCTTTGGCCAGAATGCCTTCTACAATATTATAATAAGTGCAAATAGGCACCAGAACAACAATACTTCTTTCCTGTGCTAACACCATGAACCTTGAAATTTGAAAATTATCCAGACAGCCAGAGAAATGATTATGATGACACCCACCATTTATAGCATCAGTGTAATGCAAGAGGAAGAGAGATGGTTTGCGCTATCAAGCACCTGCTATTGTTGTACAGACTCTACAGACTCAGACTGTGTACATTTCACATTCTTAATTTAGAACAGAAGAATGAGAGAAGTGAGAGAGAGCAAAAGAAAGAGGTAGCGAATGAGGGCAGGATGGTGACAAATTTTATTAGCAATTTTTAACTGGTGTTTACAGAGGATGTCATTATCACTAGGTGGTATAAGGCTGTGTGTCTGTTTAGACACCTGGCTGAAATGTACCGGGAAGGAACTCTGTGAGCACAGTTAGATAACTGTTTTCAACAAATGACCATTTGTGATCACAGTCGATTAGCTCTAAATTAGGCCTACGCTATGTTCTGATTATTCAACCATTTCTTTGGGAATCACTGAGTTAACACACTTTATCAGAGCCCTCAGGGAAAGACATAAATGAAAACACTGCATTTGCACTTGCAGTGTGCCTAAAACATCTGATCCATTAGGACACCATGTAAGAAAAAAAAGTTAACGAGGCACAATTAAGTGGAAAGATCTGTTCAAGGTTAATAAGAAAGAAAAAAGTCTAAACTGTGACATTGTAACACAACGTGAAACAAAATCAAAGCATCACATCGAACAAGAATTAAAGCTATGACCTTCTATGGGATATATGAACATAGTGTCTTTAAAAAATAATAAATAATAAGTAGCTCATAAAAATATATGTTAATGAGTGACAACACCAGCAACAAAACTTAAAATAGAGCAGATGGAGAGCATGATCCAGTGTCTCCCTGGAATCTGTTATCTTGATAACAGAAGCCGAGTGCACGCTGTACACCTAAAAGCAATTGCTATAGTGCATTAGCAGCTCAGTGACATTCAAGTTTAATAACCACACAGTCACAATATCTCTTCCTCTCAGTGAGATGTTTTTACTTTTGTCTATCTCCTCCCTGCCACACTTTTGTGATATACTCACTGTTGCTGTTGTTCCTGGGATTTCGAAAGAATAACTGCAAACCATTTATTTTCACTCTAAATCTTCTTTTTAATATGTTGGGACTATATCTGTCATGGGTTTTCAGATGTAGATATATACTGTGCATCAGACAAGGTATGTTGACAGCATACAGCAACATCACCAATCAAGATGAAAAAAGAACTATCACAATAGCTAAAATAAAATGATGGAGAAAGTTTGGCTTTCTCTTTGTAATCAAATCTGAAGCTAAAAGAAAATCTTCCAATTCACCGACTTCATTTTCATTCCTTTCAAAAAATAGCTATTTACAGAGATCTGTGCTGTCTCCACAGTTATTATTATGACCAAATATCTGCCATCGGGAACCATTTCAAGCAAACATGTAAATCAAAACAAAACATTTGTAATTACTGTTAGTAAGATGCACAAATCACTCATGTACTCCAATATTAACTCTCTTAATTATAGTAATTTTTCATCAATTTTATCCCAATGAGTTCAGCTGCATTTCTGCCTCAGTAGAAGTACTGATGTAGAAACAGGAAGATCGGTTGGAGCAAACGTAGCCTAAGTCAAATCTTACTCCATATCAGTCACATAATGTTAATTATGTAATAGTTTTAAAAGTGGTTGCTGTCATTTATTTATTATTTAGTAAAAAAAAAAAAAAAAGTCCTTTGAGTTGGCATAAGTGGGAAATGTGCTACGTGAATAAAGAAATAATAATAGAACCTAATATAATAGAACCTAACATTTGTCCAAACACAATACAAACTGTGATCTAAGGCATCAAGTCTGTTACATGACACAGTGCAAGTGAAGCATTCAGCTGCTTGACTCTAGACACACTTAACTAGCAGTTTGCTCAGCAACAGAACTCCAGCAATTTAAGGATTGAGTAGATTTCTGTTTTTGCATAAAATATAATAAAGGATCCTTCTGACGCAAACGCAACTGGACTACACTTTTTAACAACACCATGTGTGCTCTGTTTCCATTGCTTTGCAAATCTTTTAGCGATACATGTAAAAAAAAAAATAAAATAAAATAAAATAAAAAATAAGTTAGCCCAACCACTAACAGAATAATGGAAATGTTCCCATTTACTAGTGGACTTCAAGGGGAAATAAAATAAAATAATAAGGTTACCTCGCCAGAACGTAAGTGGTAACACGTGATGTGACTGCTTATGCACAAGATTGATTTTTCTAAGCGCAGCCTCTGGCAGTCTGAAAGAATGCAGTATAACTAGGTTAAATATGTATGTGAAGAGTAGCAATGGGAAAGTGATATGTGTTTGCGTGTGTTTGAAATGGATACATATTTGCCAGGGTGGATGAGTGGGTTTATCTTGAGTGGTTCCTGTTTTCCTCAGCAAAGCAGTAATTTTACCCCAAGCCGCAATGTTTCCCTAACTTTAATGAAGTATAACCAAACCTTAACCATTAAAATATGATATAACAGCTGATAAAACACTACTCTCCTGCCAAAAGTGATGTCAAATCAGAAAATCCATTTGTCTGCTCACTTCTTTCTTTGGTACAGAGCAGTATTTGTTTATAGGTAGTGGTTTACTGGCCATTAGGTGTACTGGAGCAAATCCTGATCAGCTGGTTTACTGCCAAAAAGTCCATAAAGGTTTTAAAAGGCCTGTCTGTCACTTACTGATCCCCCTCGATCTGCTTTTCATTCAGGGTATGCATGAAAGCATATTTTTTGCTGAATTTTGTTCCCAGTATATCCCTGTTTGAAGGTAAAGTTAAAACACAGAACTATGGGCTACTGTCGTTCATGGCATCTCTCATTTGTCATATTTAGGAAATGTAGTGTTCTGCGATTATTTGATCGAGTTAGTAAAAATTCAGTGCTGTGAAAATGTATTTGCCCCCTTCCTGATTTCTTGCTTTTTTGCATGTGTCACACTTACGTGTGTTAGATCATCAAATTTTAATATTAGACAAAGATAACCTGACTAAATGCAAAATGCAGTTTTTAAATGATGATTTCATTTATAAAAGGAAAAAAAAAGTTATCCAAACTTACCTGGTGCTATGTGAAAAAGTAATTACCCCTAAACCTAGTAACAGGTCGTTTCATCCTTGGCAGCAACAACTGCAATCAAGCATTTGTGAAAACTGGCAATGAGTCTTTCATATCACTGTGGAGGAATTTTGGCCCACTCTTCTTTGCATAATTGTTTTAATTCAGCCACAAAAACGAATGACCTGTTTAAGGCCATGCCAAAGCATCTCAATGTGATTCAAGTCCAGACTTTTACTAGGCCACTCCAAAACCTTCATTTTGTTTTGTTTTGTTTTGTTTAGGGTTTTTTTTTAACCACTCAGAGGTGGACTTGCCAGTGTTTCAGTTCATAGTCCCGCTGCACAATCCAAGTGCTCTTGAGCTTCAGGCAGAAACTGATGGCCGGACATTCTCCTTCAGGAGAAGCAGAACTAATGGCTCCATCAATTACAGCAAGTTGTCCAGGAACTAAAGCAGCCCCAGACGATCACACTACTACTACCATGTATGACGTTTGGTTTGATATTCTTTTTATTAAAAAAAAAAGTGTGTTAGTTTTATGCCAGATAGGTTCTATTTAAGTGATTTATTTATTCAGCAGCTCGGGCAGTAATCAGGCCTGGGTGTGGCCAGTGAAATGGAATTCAGCTTTCCAAAACATGTGGTTAATCATAAGGGTTGTGATACCCCCCCCCAAAAAAAGAAAAAATGAAATCATCATTTAAAAACTGCATTTTGTATTTGCTCAAATTATCTTTGTCTAATATTAAAATGTGTTTTATCTGATGTGATCTGTGACAACTGTGCAAAAAAAACAACCCAAGAAATCAGGAAGCAGGTGAATACTTTTTTTTTCAGAGCACTATAAATTTTTCTCATGGATGGATGGATTAAGCCTGCTCTGTGCAGTTCAATGATCTTTTATTTCAAATGGCCGTTTGAATTTTATGACTTTTTTGTGTGTCTACCTTTAGAAATTGAGCCATTTCAAGAGCTTTAGTTTTTCATTTAGTGAGGCCACACTAAAAAAAAAAAAGGCACTCTTGGACAGAATCCTGATGGTCCATCACTCCTTGACTCGGTCTCAGAACTATAATATCAACTGATAAATTATTAAACGTTAAGTGATAAAATTTGAATGGTCTAGCCAGGGTGGCCATTACACATTTTTCCAGGGTTATCCCTCTATACAGGTCAACAGAAAGCACTTATTTTGGGTGCACTGCTAATACAGAGGTTAGCTGACAAAATCTCTTGAATGTATACAGCCAGTTAAAATGCACTCGCCTCTATTTTATTTAATATTCCAGACAGCATAAATATCAGATCAAGACACTAATCAACCACTATGACTAATCTGATGAGCAAATTTCAATACTGAGAATAAAGTGATTTTAAACTTCAGTGCTAGCCAGGGAAAGCAGCATCAGAAATGTAAATCCCAAGCTGCTATGCACCAGCAAAAAGCTGCTGTGGCCCTGTCTGAATATCTCTGTTTGTTCTGTAGTGCAATCTGTCCCACCAGCTGTAAAGACCCAAGGATAAAAATGCCTTATTGAAGATGATGAAAGATTTGCACTAATACTGGGAGAAAACAGAAACCCAGTTGTCAGATTCTCAGTGGAATTCATGTCACTGACAAGTGCATGTACAACTAATCACATGTGTGTTACTGATTTGTCTTCTCAATGTTGACTGTATGGAGAATTAAGCACTTTGACAATCAATGCAGTCATAATGTGTGAAGTTTACTGAATGTAACCAGTGGAGATTATGTTTTATTTCATTTAATGCTATGTGACAACACAATCAAGAGCAGCAACCCAAACTTTACTCCCAAGGATGTTGAAGATCATGATTATAGTGCTGCAACCTCACTGCGTACTGTGGTCCCTCTGCAAAAGAAAGCAACATATCAAAGAAGTTTGACTTATTGGAACATTTTACAAAACCACAAGCTGGAAAGGAAGTGGTGTTTCACTAATTTATAGGAACTTCACCTAGCCTGGAAATATTTGATTGATTTGTTGAAAAAAAATAGCCCTCTGTGACGCTTGTACTAGATACTATTCATCATTGATAGAAGAAAAGAAAAACAACCCAAGGTTTCTTTTCATAGTTGGTCTGACAAAGAGCCATAACTCTGTTGACCTTCTATGTTCCTTTCAGTCATAATGATTCCATGGACTTCTTTTCAATTAAAGTTTTACCCATAAGAGGAAAAAGCCTTCCCACAGATGTAGCATCAGGTACAGCAGCTTTAGACTTTTATTTAAACTGCTTCTCTTTGAGTAATCTCTCTGAGCAAATCTCAATAATTACATTATCCAAACCATAAACATACCTGTTAGATGTCATCCATACAAGACTGTTCAGATAAGTATCACTATAGATTAATGCTTTAGTATTAAATAGGATTAATTTATCTTTTAAATTGGCCATAATTAAACTGGTACTTAACAAAACTACTTGATCAAGGTTTTTAGAGCAACTTCACACCTTCCTTTTATTTCTGGAGTTGCTGGAAATCAGCTATGTGATCATTTGCCTGCATACCTGCATGTCTTAAAACAGAAATGGCTGGATAACTTGTAATTTTATATATTTTTAGGTTGAAGGCAGTGTATTTGGGTGGCATGGTGGTGCTGTGACTAGCATGGTTTTGTCACAGCAAGAAGGTCCTGGGTTCTAATGTAAGCCGGGGCCCTTCTGCATGCATTCTCCATGTCTGTGTGGGTTCTCTCCAGGTATTCTGGCTTCTTCCCACAGTCCAAAGATATGCATATGGTTAGGTTAATTGGTGATCCTTAATTGGTTGTAGATGTGAGTGTGAATGTCAGTCTGTATGTGTCAGTTTAAAAACTCATCCGTGGATATTTCACTTCTAGGCTGGACTAATTGCAACTTCTAATTATTTTCTCCAGGAAGAATATTGGGACTACAAAGAGTGATTATATGGATCCCATATTAGCTACTCTACATAACCTGTTTAATCCAGAATGGAATTTCCTCCTCACACACAAAGTCCTAAATGATCAGGCCACATAATATCTGAATAAATGACCTCATATGGCTGCTGCCTTGGCCAGGTAAAAAAAAACAGAATTGATCTCAATAGGATTTCCTGGTTAGATACAGTAGAGGTAGATAAATAATACCTTAATATCCCAACAGAATGGTTTGCTTTCAGAATGCAGACTTGTGGTTCATAGAATTCCCAGAGGAGAATGTGAGGCAGACCCATAAGCTATGGGGCTCCTCTACCATTGACCCAGCTCTCAGTTTGGGGTCCTAAGACAGACACCATCTCTCCCTTGAAGATTAGGCTTTGATCTTTTCTTTAGTTTCCTTTTCCTTTTTCCTATAGTTAGGGCTGGATCAGGTGACCCTGAACCATCCCTCAGTTATGCTGCCATAGGCTCAGATTGCTGGGGAAATTGCAATTATCCACTGAGCACTTCTCTGTTTTTCTCCCCACTTTTCACTCCTTGTATGTTTACAGTACATGACAGTATTACACATCACAAACTTCTGTCTAACATGTCCTATTGTTTGTGTGTTGTCCCTTTTGCTGTTATTGGTCTCATCATTACACTTCTTTTCTGTTTTGTCTTTCCCCACGCAGCCCAACCAGTCACAGAGCAGACTGTTTATAAGGGATAGTCTAATCAAAGGGTTCTCTCTCTAATGCTGTAGGGTCTTTTCCTTTTAATATAAAGCATGTTGAGACAGCTGCAGTTGTGAATCTGTGTTGAATAAATAAAACTAATTTGCTGAATGGTTACAGTATGCATGTAATCTGGAAGAAAAGTGGTAGTGAACATACATCATGTTCACTTGTTACTGCAAAATCAACATAACACAAATTAATATGGGTACAATATTTCACTGAAAAGAATTAGCTGTAACATCATGTAACAGTGCAGTTTCCTGCTTGGTACATCTGTAATGAATGAAGAAATCAGGGTGATAAATAAATATCTGCTCTCTATGCTACAGGGGAATGTAGCTGTCATAGAGGGTTATTCTCCTGATCCTGTTCATAAGCATCTCTGCATTCGCAGCGACTGGGGTCGCAACGAAGGGTAAGTTACACCTACTTATTCGACTAATTCCCTCAGACTTTACAACTTTACACATGACTTCAGAGTCACTAGTACGAACACATCATTGCACTATATTAACTTTACATAAAATAAAGATGAAGTGTTCACTGTGATGTACTGGCTATGCTGAGCAAGCTTCAATTCTCTGCAGGTTGATCATCTCAGTATTACAATGAATGGAAACCGAGGTAGAAATTGAATCTAACAACTTACTACATGGTTTCGAAAATGGCCAATAATATAAAATATTAGCAATTTATAGTTAATGGGCTAAAACATGCCGTTGCAACCCGGCTTGACGATGTACTTGAAGAAGTAGCCTTTTCAGAGGGAATCACGTGTACAGATAGAAAACAAAAAAGGAAAGTTATTGGCAAAAAACAGACGTGCAGGACAAAGAATAAACGCATGAATGGGAAAGAAGTAAAATCACTGAAGAGTGGCATGACAGGGACCAGAATTATCCCTCTGACTCTGACCTTGTTTGACACTTAGCTGGTCAGACCCATCATTGTTCCCATGTCGTTATTCACCAGCGCCTGTCATCCACTGGATTCAGTCCAGTAACCAATCAAATGCCCATTACTTTTTCCTTTTTCTTTTTTTTAGGAGTAGCAGCCGACAAAGGGTAATCTTATACATCAGAAAAAAAAGAGACAGTTTAGATATTTTGTGTTCAGTTATGTTTAATACATAATATTCTATACATTGTACAATGATTTGGAATGCTCAACCGCAAGGCTTCATGCATGCAAAACAAGAATATAAATCAGAAGGTTTGATTGAATTACATAAACAGATTTAAATTTAGATGTAATTTTAAATTTCTGTTCCATTATTTAAAAAAAAATTGCTGATAAATCTCTTTGATCATATATTCCTTTTTGGTCCTTCCCCTGTCAAGTCCGTGGCCATATGCTAACTTGGAGAAAGGATATGACCTAGTTACAGGAGAGCAGGCCCCAGAGAGAATCTTCAGGTAAGACCCTTCTGGTGTACCTCCTCGGTGCTTGACTTGTGCTTGCCATCTGTGGACTCCGTGGACACACAATGAAATAAAAGCCGCATTTCTTGTGTGATCTTGTATGCGTATGCATGAGTGTGACAGAGCATGCAGATAAGCACCTGGCAGGCGCACATAGACACAGGCGGATTGACACACAAATACAACTCATGGTGGGTCTCTCTGAGTGTGTGTGGAGAATAGCCTAAGGAGCAGTCCCGGGTGGATTGCTTTAAAATGCTCTTACTGCCATTTTTATTATACTTCTCATTCTTGATGGGGTCATTGTGTCTGTTATATTTTTCAAGAAGTGCAAAGGCGAAAAGCTCAGTTTATAGAGATTTAAAAGGAAAAAAATGATATGGTCAATTCTTCCTTTAGTTTTACTTAACTGTCTAAATAAAGCATGGTAAAGGATAAGCTTTGATTTTATGAAATCTTTCTCGATATCATGCTCTCTACCCCTCCAGTGTGTAGGTAGGAACAGCTCTTTATCACAGTTATCTCACTCCTTATCACAATGACCTTGCAGTGTTAGTCAGCCACAGTTCACTGTAAGAAATGAGGCGCTAAAAACAAAATACCAAGCAGAACTCTGTTTCATATTTCAGTAGTTAAAAGCACTACAGTAAGTTGGAGAAAGGACTCGGGCACCACTGGCACACAAAAGCAGCAACTATACTTTAATGGATTAAGCACTGTGTCAGAGTCTGTGAGGAAAAAGAAAGACGAAAGGACACCACATACACATACAGTTGCAGAACACAAATAGATTCAGCCATGAACACGCTGATACAGATAGCCAACAAAGTGAGTAAAGATGAAGCAACAAAGTGGTTTTCTAGCAATTCTGTTTAGGGGAGGAGGAGGAGAAAAGACTCCACTGCTCTTCAGATGGACAGTCGGTCTTACGACAGTGAGAAGAGGAGCTAAATCATTACTGCTTTCACAGATAGGGAGCTTTATAGGAAACCAGTGTTGCATCTTACATTTTCCTTGAAAAAGAACAATGAAAAAATAAGCACCTTGTGATATGAAGGAATGAGGGTACCATAGGGAATGTCTTTAAGATATTCAGATTTTTTTTATTTTATTGTAACTTTAGTCAGTATTCTGGCAGCAGTGTTTTCTACAAGTTGAATGTTTTTCATGTTAAAGTTTGGAACTGTGATGCAAATTGAAAGAGTGTGTCAAGACTTGTGCATTTACACTTGGCAGGTCATAAGAGTTGTAAGTCAGCAACATTTAACAATGAAGAACGCTGCAAGATAGTGGTGAACGGGGGAGAAAATCCATTAATATCTTCTATGTGAAGTAAAATGAGAGACTAATGCCAAATAAGCAATGCCAACATGTTTGACAGGCCCTGTGTCTCTGGGAATTTGTAGCCCCGTTGTCTACAGTACCTGTCCAGATGCATTTAAGTGCTTTATGCAAAGCACAGCCATGGCTATCTGTCAGGCCATATCTGATGCTATTTTCCCCCTGCAACATGTCTACAGGGTTGCCTGTTATGGATATTAATCTGCACTCATAAGAAAGGTCTCTGGCAAAATCTAATTATTTTCACAGCACCTTGACCAGTGGCTATCAGCACCAGGTCACATAAACTGCATACATAAGCAATGAGCCACACTTGAATTTAAAGAGGAGAAAAAAATGTAAGTAGAATTTAAACAGTATTACCATTATATGCTTAAAATTATTTTTTGACTATATATATAGTCTCCATAATTAACTAATTCTTGCAGCATGATCCAAAAAAATGGAAAGAAAAATCCCCCAAATTTTCTTTAATATATTTTCATTGTTATTGCATGTGAAAAGATCACTTTGCTAATTCAGGAACATATCTGTAAATGGGTTTTACTCTTCTATTCTATCACATAATAAATTATGCATCAGACTTTCATCTGCATATTTTCCAGAAACCCTGTGAATTAATGCATAGCATTCCACGCCTCATCTGCATATTCTGGATGGAAGAAATAACTTTGAGAAATTACCCATCATGTATATTAGACTTACATAAAGTTCTACATGTGAGACCCTGACCAAACATCTCATATTTCAAACATATATCTTACATTGTTCTCATAGTATCTTTTTTTCCCATGTTTCTGTGTTTGCAAACACTTTAATGTGTGCTTGTGCGTGAAACAAATTGTGGTCATGTGACAGTAATGCGACTGACATTTATGTATTGTGATCATGCCAACACAGATCATTCTACAGTCTGGGCCAAGGGCTGTGGCTGCCAGTCAGCAAAAGCTTTGTTGTGCCACCAGTAGAACTGTCAATCAACCCCATTGCCAGCTGTAAGACAGATGTTTTGGTTACCGAAGATCCTGGGGAGATCAGGTCAGTCTCACTTAATAACGAGCTGTGTCCACCAAGTCTTTTTTTTCCCCTCAACTAAAACATAAAACTACCTAAAACATCCGGCTGGAAGATATTAAAAATCCTTTGGAAGCACAGCTTTTTCCCCAAGCCATTGTGCTTTGGTTTCTATGATATGAAGTATTGATACAGGTACTTTTGTTGCAAGTTCATGTCTCTAGCTGACTGATGGTTAGCTGGTAGACCCATGGAGAACAAAAAGTTTCTAGAAGCCTTATTTTTCATAGTCTGCAGATGCCATCTGGTACGGGTGGACACTCAGAGACCATCAATATCCATCCATCCTTTGTTGTTCAGTTGTTGTTTATCATTTGTGCAAATAGACTTGTAAAAAATGTATATACCAGCCACTCTTGTATGATTGACTTGTAAAATATCCTAGATGTTCAGCACCGTATGCTGCTGACATTCCAGTGGTGCTCCCACTGGAAATAATTCAAGGGGGGAAAAAGAAAAACTCTTTGGTGGACATGCTCTATAACTCAACAGTGTTCAAAGAAGTGTTGCTGTCAGGTTATAAAAACCTGCATTTGGGGAAAAAAACAGCACTTTAGAAAGTTGCATCAAAAATAATAAATGAATAAATTCAGGCTTTATGGAATTCTACACCTTGGATGAACAGCTGGAGTGACACAAGAATGTTTTAAGCTTTTTCTCTCACAAAAGATATTTAAGTCCAGGCACATAGTGGCACCAGCAGTGGTGCTGATGCCGATTGCTTTTTGGTTGATTTTGATATTAAAATACAGGTAAGCCTCATGAATGGGTATTTTATATGTATATGAATAAAAAGATTTTTGTTACTATTCAGTAAGTGCAACAAACATGAGTAAAAATATTTGCCCGCTTTGCTTAGAAAATCCACAAAAAGAGAGCTCCGATGAAAAGAAAAACCTGTTAAGAAATGAATCAGGTTGTTAAATCATCAGAAAGTCATTGATTTAGGGGTCTAAATAGACAGTCAAAGCAGCATTAAAATAATTTTTTATGCCCTAGGGAACTGAAGCATAAATCCAAACCTAGAAGTTCAGTCCAACTGCAGCAAATTATACTCAGTATGACAAACTCTCAACAAAATCCCTAAAAGTGACACATTATTTAAAAGATTCTAAAGTGCTTCTAAGAAATGACAAATCTGAGACATTTCCAGTTGCATACATATGTAAATATAGATGAAATAAAAACAATGTTCAGATATTAAGCTTCAAATGGTTTCCATGTAAATTACTTTTTACGTTCTCGTTCTCTCAGTCTATTTTCCTCTTCTTTGTGCATACAGAACCGGGTGAGTGCACATCTACAGTGACATACTGTATACATTCAGTAATGAATATCTGGGCATGATCAAGCATGTCAGCAACACTCAAAAATGAAAAGGCCTGAATAATACAGTGTAAAAAGAATAACACAGAGAAAACATATGCGTGTTCTACAGTATTGTTGATATTATTATGAATTCTTGAATATATTTCAACTCCTACTGAGCTTCAGTTGGTTTGTAAAATAAAAAATAAATGAAATAAGATTAATTGTCCCATCTTTAGCAGTTACGTTGCCTTAGCCTTTGAAGTAAAGATTCAGAAACAGTTTGAAGTAACAGTTGTCACTGGTGCACGACTGTATAAACTTTTGGCTTTTAACAATAGAACTGAAATGTCTACAATTCATGTCACGGTTCCATCTTCATAACATGAAGTAGTAATTAATGAGTAGTTAAAGCATGCTAGACTGATAAAAGCTGTAATCGTTGCAGATCGTTCATCTAACGAGCAAATTGGATATCAATTTAATGTTTTGTTTTTTTATTACTATTATTCGTGATGCAATCCTGTAGCGATTAGGCCTGTGGTAAAAAGATTGTTCCCAAATTTTTGATTATACCTTCCCTTTACTTAGCTGTATCAACATCTGAGGTATTAACTTATCTTATATATCTTGTGTGTGAACCATACATGCACATTTTCAATGAATCAAGTGAAACATCTGTGTTGTAGAAATTAATAATACTACAAAATTGTTTTTCAAAGGCAACAAGAGCATGCACGCTGAAAACAAAAGTGTGTGGAAGTTTATTCATACACTTCAGTTTCATATGAGCACTGACTACAGTGAACAAGACCAGTAAAAACCTGCACATCCACTTAGGTTTCACTAACAACGTCACTCTGGTTTCTTGGCTAGTTTTGCGTTGGCATGCTGTCTGTGCAGATGCTTGCAAAGATTGTTAGTGAAATGCAAAGCGCATGATTATATACTCACAAGGTCATGATGCTGTTATCTGTAAGGTTTGCTCAAGGGAAAATTAGTCTTCTGTAGTTACAACTTAGAAATGTTTGTTAGGGTGAAGTTTGTTAGACTGACATGCATTTGTTTGTTGCCAATGACAAATCTTTGTTTTTCAGTCATAAAATTTACTCAGTTTTCAGGGCATTATTTTAGGGAGAAGTGTACCGCTCCCAGACTGGGGAGCAGTTATTTTGGCTGACCAAAAAGGATTGGTGTTGGGGTAGTTCTGTCGTTCTGATAAGGTATCATGGCAAATTGAAAAATTAACTGCAGCAGAGTTCACCAGATTTTTTTTTTTAATAATTATTTTTTCTTTCTTTTTTAATCATTTTGAAGCTTTACATTTGTATAATTGTTTTTGTCTTACACCTTAGTATGACATCGACATCGTATGACAAAAGGCTTTAATATTGTGCAAAGTGTCTAATCATTCTGGCATTTCTCAAGCTGCCACAGATGCACCCTGTACTGTATGCTGAAAGTATGACAGGTAACACTGTACCAAAAAAGAACATGATAAACATAAGAAAATGTTCAATTTATCTGACTGATTGATTTTTTTTTTTAAATCTTCTCTGCAGTTTTGTTTTTGATATCAAATTTTCAACTAACTGTTTTGTAACACAAAAACCCTAAATTGTAATAATCACAGAGTACAAATTTTATACATTGCTGCGTAAATATGCTTTTCACAGGCTTTATGAAATTGCCTCAGGTGCACAAAACTCCCAAGGCAATTGTACACATGCTCATTTTGACGGAAGTGGGAGCATGCCTCTCGATTAATTAGCCAGGGTTTTTTCATTTACTTTGAAATACTGCAATAATCAGTGATGTGGGGTAAAAATGAGGACATGTTGTCGAGCAAAAACAGTTCATAGCCATATTTCTGCCACATGCTGATCCAATCAGATTCTGAATATTTATAATTGGATCCTGAAAGATCAGCCTTTCCATTTAGCCAAGAGGCAAAGCAATTATTTTAAAGCAATTATCTTCTTTGTGCATTTTGTTTTTCTTGACTGTAAGTGCCACTAGTTACTGCATGATGAATAGGCCTTGGTGGGTTAAGCACAATTTTAGTTGAAAATTGAACACTTCCGAGAGAGCAGGAGCTTAGCTTTTGTTTGCTTTGCAGCACAGGGGTTCGGTTACAGCAGCTTAAGGTGTGCGGCCCTATGCTCCACAGGGATCCAACAGGCATAGGGAAGAAAGAAGAACTTGGTGTTGTGTGCCTTCAACAAAGTGGCATTTTCACTTCCTGAAATTACACTTGTGGTTGTTTTTAGAATGCACATCCTGCCTCCCAGTATGAGAGCCATTGTTGTTAACTTCAAGAAAGCTACTCTATTAAGCTATATCAAACACATATTGCACATTAATCCTCAGAGATAGAATCACATCCATCTACTCTCAGATCCAACAGAGTTTCGTAGGACTAATCATTTTTTTTAAGAAAACCAGAAATTTTGAAATTATTTTAGAATAATAAGTGAATGTACTGTATTTTAGTTGATGATTAGTTTCCATAACTGTTAGAAAACCTGTCGCACTGTCATGAATAATGCAGGCAGCTCATTATCCAAAGCATTTTTTGTGGGACAAAGTCCCATGGGATCCTATGGGGTTCCTTGCTGATGTACTTTCCTTAAGTGTTTATGCAGGCATTGATGTAGTCAGTTAGTCGTGATAGAGCGTGTGTGTGTGTGTGTGTGTGTGTGTGTGTGTATATATATATATATATATATATATATATAAATATATATATATATATATATATATATATATATATACATATACATATACATGTATATATATATATACTCCTATTAAAATCTTAAGACCAGTTAAAAAATTGCAAGAATTTGCATTTTGCACTATTGGATCTTAAGATGTTTCAAAGTAGAGCTTCACAATGCTAAAAGAAGAAATCGGCGCAAGAGACAAAAATTTTTGAGCAGGGAATTTATTGAAAACTGCATTTACACTCAAACATGATTTTTTCAGCTGATCAAAAGTTTAAGACCATAGCTCAACCCCCCCCCCAAAAAAACTGTAATTAAAGTGTCAAAAAAAGGACTCAGTAATGAGTAGCTCCACCATTCTTTTTGATCACTTCAAACAATTGTTTAGGCATGCTTGATGCCAGTGTTTCCAGGAGGCTAGTGGGAACGTTGCTCCAAGTGTTGAAGATGGCTTCACGAAGGGCATCCACTGTTTGGAGCTGATGTCCATTTTTGTAAACTTCCCTTGCCATCCATCCCCAAATGTTCTCAATTGGATTTAGATCAGGGGAACATGCAGGATGGTCCAAAGAGTGATGTTATTCTCCTGGAAGAAGTCCTTTGCCAGGCGGGCACTGTGAACTGCAGCATTGTCCTGTTGAAAAACCCAGTCATTACCACACAGACGAGGGCCCTCAGTCATGAGGGATGCCTGCTGCAACATCTCCACATAGCCAGCTGCTGTTTGACACCCCTGCACAACCTGAAGCTCCCCTCCCCCCAACTGTGCCGTGTAGAAAACATCTCAGGTGGGATCTCCTTGTCATGCCAGTAACATTGAAAGCCATCAGGACCATCAAGGTTAAATTTTTCTCATCAGAAAAGACAACTTTCTTCCACCTTTCAGTGTCCCATGTTTGGTGTTTGGTAAAATGAGGTGATACCTGGACCTTACAGAGGTTGGTAAACCAACTCCTCCAGAATGGCACATAAATACATGCCATTATCAGAGGGTTTGCTGTATCTCCTGCAGCAGTCTGAAGAGCATGAAGACAGGAGACAGACAGTTATTCTAGAAGAGCTGGACAGGGCTTTAGAAGGTCCTTAACCTATCAGCAGAACTGGTATCTGCTTTTTTTTGTGCAAGGAGGAACAGGATGAGCACTGCCAGAGTGCCATAAAATGCCACTGGCATGAATGTCTCTGACCAAACAGACTTCACGAGGGTAGCCCGAGGGCCTGATGTCCTCTTCTGGGCTCACTGCACTGTGGAGCCTGACTGAAATTTGCCATAGAATACCAGAATTGGCAGGTCCACCATTGGTGCCCTGTGCTTTTCACAGATGAGAGCAGGTTAACTCTGAGCACATGTGACAGACATGAAAGGGTGAAGAATGTTATACTGCCTGTAACATCATTCGGCATGATCAAGTTGGTGGTGAGTCAGTGATGATTTGGGGAGGCCTATCCATAGATGGAAGCACAGACCTCTACAGGCTAGGTAATGACTCCTTGACCGCCATTAGGTTTCGGGATGAAATCCTGGAACCCATTGTCAGACCCTACACTGGAGAAGGGGGTCCTGAGTTCCTCCTAGTGCATGACAGTGCCTGGTCTCATGTGGTGAGAGTATGCAGGCAGTTCCTGGAAAATGAAGGAATTGACCGGCCACATGCTCACCTGACCTAAATCCACTAGAACACTTCTGGAACATTATGTTTTGATTCATTCCACACTGACCGGCATGCATACAAGCATATGGAGGGCACACAAACTACTGAGTAGCATTTTGAGTTGCTGCAATGAAATTACGGCCAAATGGTCTAGCCTGGACCAATCATTTATCACTTTGATTTTCGGGGTGTCTTTGAATTCAGCCCTCTGTAGGTTGATCATTTTCATTTCCATCAAACAATGTGGCATCCTTTCTTACCTAGTCCATATCAGTATAAATATCCAGCATGATTTTTTTCCTACTGGGATCTGTGTTTTCTAAGTGTCCCTTTTTATTTATTTATTTATTTTTTGAGGAAACTGATGATAAAAGTATCTTTCAATTTAACAATTTTTGACCACTACAGAGGACACGAGGGCTACAAAGGATATGTAAAATAAACCTAAGTGACATCCATGGTAAATGTCAGCTTGAACTTATTTGTCATGCTGTAATATAAATCTATTAGCCTTCTTTCAATTATTTATTTTTTTACCCACTTACTATTTCTCTGTCTTGTGGTCCTTAATGCAATGACAAATAAGTTTTAGATATCCTTGGGATTGAGCATCTGAATCACAGTAATTCATTTTTGTTCCTTATGGTTAAGCAAATTAGGGCATGATGAGCAGTGCTGCCTCAGATAAGCAAAGTCAAGGCCAGTCATGGCCAGAGGTAATGGCATGTTCTCTGTGTGTGTGTGTGTGTGTGTGTGTGTGTGTGTGTGTGTGTGTGTGTGTGTGTGTGTGTGTGTGTGTGTTGTCACTCTTATTTTCCCTAAAAGAATACAAATGTGAGTTTTAATGACACAAGATTTGCAATACAGCACAAATTTTCTGTAGAATTCAGGTGTGTAGACTGTCTAGGCCACTCCGTGACCTTAATGTGCTGCTTTTTTACACACTCATTTGTTACCTTGGTGGTATATTTTGGGTCATTGTCATGCTGGAAGACCTATCCACGACCCATCTTCAGTGTTCTGGCTTAAGGTGCTGATTCAAGATTTTACGGTACATAGCCCCATTCCTTTATTCCTATTATAGTTACATTTTACTTACCTTCCACACATAACCGGCATTTAAATTCAGACACTGCTCAAGGAAGCTTATTTCTGGAAAATATAAACACTATATTTTATAGCATATTTTAATACAGGAAACATAAAAAGGAAAGAATGTTATTCATCTTTGACCCTTAGTTCTGGTTCATTATTTGGATTTATTGGTTTGAAATTCATTATTCAAGAACTTGGGCATAAGTAGACTACATGCCACATTTAAAATAGCACAAAGTTAACCTCCGTGGACTTTTTTGTGTGAGTCAACCAACAAACACAAATTTGTGTTTTAGCCTTCAGTAAAGACTTTTTTTAATAATAGTTTTTGTTCAAAGTAATGTTGTCATGGCCCTGGGTCTTTGACCAGTGTTTTGAGTTTGCTATTTGTTCTCTTGTCTCAATAGTTAAACCTGCACATGTTTTTGGGGGTTTTTTTGTGAACAATCAACATTAAAGCTGCATTTTGAGTTAATTTCTTTTCTCCCGAGTCCTACATTTGGGTCCACTCCCTGTGTGGTACAACCGAACCATGACAGAAGGCCTTGACCATAATGAACCCAGTGAACACAGACTTGTACGAGCAGCAGCAAGCAGTTCTTTGCTTTTGAAAGAGACTGCTATCTGGAAGCCATTGCTCGCCTAGAAGTGTGAGTCACTCTTCCAAGAGACGTGTCTGACCTTCAGAGGTGCCACTGTGAAGGGTGGTCCTCTGTGACACCCCTCACTGAATTTTTTTAGAAATGTGCAACCCTGCAACTAGACATTCCTGTTGATTGCTTCTCCTCCGCCCAAGCCTCCAGATGATGCCTTGATAAGATGAGAGTGCACAGGTTCAGCCTGTCCCCAGCCACTCACTCTCCAGCCTCCAGTCTCCCCACTCTCCAGCTCCTCTCCATCCCTTCCACCAATGTCTCGCTCGAGGAGTGATGATGCCTGAGACCTGGGATATCTGGGGATTCCACCAGCCAACCCTTCTGCCTTGGCAAAGCCCAGAGATTTCACCTTGGTTCAGCTCATCAGAGGTTCTGTGCCTAGGCCCGTCTGAGGCATCCGCTGCCCTTGCCCCACAAACCCCCTCTTACTGGAGTAAGTGGGTTCCTCATCTCGGGCACCTCGCCAGCATATGCTGATGCTGGGCTACCTAAAGCATCATCCACCATGAGTAAAACAGGTTAATTGCTGAAAGACTCGCCTGTTCAAGTCAAGTCAAAAGCAATGAAGATTGAACTTTTATGTTCTTTGCTTCTGAGCCAGTCACAAATAAAACCAAGATCTTTGTTTCTGTTGCAGTTGCTAATGAAATTGAGTGTAATGCTTCTGAGTTTGCCACTAGTGAAACTGGATATTAGTTAATAATAAAACAGCATTCCATACTGTTGAGCCAGACAATTCCTTGGCTGTGTATTGTGCTCCTGAATGGGTAGAATTACCATCTTTACTTTCTGTTCATAAATCAGGAGATTTTGAGGTTTTGTTCTTTTATGTCTGGAGATTGAATGAGGCAACTGGACTTCTTTAAGTTTCTTGAAGACATTTCACCTCTCATCCGAAAGGCAGCCAGCAACTGTTCAATGTGTTCCACAGCCAGCACCATCTAACATTGCTAAATCTGTTACTTGCTCAAAGATTGCCAACAGTATTTCCAGCTCAGAGACTGTTGTGTTCCTGGCCCTGAGCCTACTTTTGTTTTTAACCCTGTCCTATTAAAGACTGTTTGTTTCCTGAGCTCTTTAAAGACTGCGTTTTGCTCCCCAGAAACTGCAGCCCCACTGGGGCACCCCCAGAGACTGTTTATGTCCCTCAGCCAGCTCAGTTGGAGATTGTTTCTCAACTAAAGACTGTTGTTAATGTTCCTCAGCCTGCATCCCCAGAGACTATTTGTAATGCATGTGTGGAGGCCCCTCCAGAGACTAACTGTTTCACTGCCTATATTGTGAGACTGTTGCTCCAACCAGGGCCTCACAAGAGACTGAGCCTGTCCCTGCTCCCATTCCTGTTACCAGGGTGAGGTTTGGCTAAGCTTCTGCATCAGCCAAATCTTCAGAGGAGTCAGCTGAGAGACCTACTGCACTGCCCCAGTCTTCACAAGAGATGACTGTGAGCCATGTGCAGCTTTAGTTGGTTGTGCAGCCTGTGTCAGAGATGCCACAGCCCCAGTTGTCGGAGGGGACTGCGCAGAGGCTCTGCTGAGCCAAAGTTGTGTTTCCAAAGTGTTTCCAAAGTTTCCACATCAAGACCCGCATCTGAGGCTTCCATGCTGCCTGAGCCCAAGCAAGTGCGTATGCTGAGTTGAATATTTGGTCTTGCTAGCTCATTAAAAACTTAAGTTGATCCTTATATTTAATTCCATACATGTTAATTCTTTTATTTAGTTCTCATACTCTCATAATTTTTGTTTTGGTAATTCTCTGACTCACTGTCCCCCTTGCTACAGTTTAAAGTTACCCAGTTATCCGCATTGCATTTCTACTGCTTTTTGTTCAGCCGAGGTTAGTATTCATAAGTGTTTCATGGACACCTAAATACAAAATAATTTGGGCTCTCCCAACTGATCTCAAACATAGGACTTTTGTCAGCAAGTAACTGTTAATAGCTTAGAGTAGTCGGTGACACCTCGAGCTAGTGATTAATGATCCCACTCGCTGTGATCAAGTGAACCATCAAAATGTGCCATTGCCAATAATTCAATAAAACTGCAAGAGTTTCAGACCATGAGAAAAGTGCATAAATCCACCTCCGTGCTCTCCAAAATATATGTCAAAAAATGTTTTACAGCTACATAGTCAAACCAAACAATTGATGCATCAATCTTTATTTTATCACTTACTTTTACCTGCTTTTTTCATTGACTAGATTTTTCCTCAGTGATTACAGAAAGTCTAAAGAAAATGCACTCTATTCAATGTCGAAAGTGCTTGATGAGAGTCAGCATATTTGTGGAGAGCCAGAGCAAGAGCATTAATCAAGTGCAGGGGCAGACCAATAACGGGCTCTGTAATCATGCTGGAGCAGCGCTCTAACTTTGAGCAGAGTCGCCTGGTCATTCATCATCAGGAAAAGCAAGAGGCAGAGAGGGAGATTAATAACAAGTACATTAGTCAGTGTTTAGATGCAATCATTGGGCTTCTGGGTCAAGCAACAGTCACAATGCCAAAAGAGATGATCTTGATTAGGTAATGATTTTGAAATGAAACAATATCACATGGTGGATATGAATGATTTGAAAATCTATATTAAATTTTAAATGAGCAAATGTTAAAAATGAGGGGATTTTTTTCCCCTTTTTACCCTTTTACCCTTTTTACCATTGCTTTTTTTAACAACAACTCTGACAACTTGTCTGCCTGACAAGCGTGTCTGTCAGGTCACTTTACCACTCGGGTTGTTTTATTCCTGTACCTAATGCAGTACATGCAGAATGTGGTTTGACATCATCATGCTAAAATGAGAAAGGCCTTGAAAATGCCTTCCTTGAAAAACACATCATGGTGTGATGTGTTACTTCAAATTACATATACATATCAAAACATTCGACATTAATAGTGCCTTCATAGGCATGCAGTTTACCCACACTACATGCTCTAATGGATCCCAGTACCATCACAGATGATAGCTTTTGCACTATGCTACAAAAAACTGGGTGATTTCTCTCTTCTTCAACCCAGACGATGGAGCATCCATGATTTCAAACAGAATTCCTCATCACAGAAATGCTTTTCACTTAAACTCAGTCCATCTTAAATGAACTTAGCTGCAGAGAAGATGATGGTGTTTCTATATATTGTTTTATTATGGCTTTTTTATTTTTATCTTAGAGTTTTAACTTGTAATTCTGGATGCACCCACTAAATGTTGCATTCCTCAGCCTGTTCTGTGTTTTCTACTAAAGGATCACATTTGCTTTTAATATTGTGCCACTGCCAGAGCCTGAAGATTGTGGCCATTCAAAATTGGTGGTCTGCCTTGTCTATTGCCTACTGAACTTTTCTGCATTCTCTGAATCTTTGACTGATTAAAGACAGATAATGAAATACTAAAATTCTTTGTGATTTTAAGTAAAGATAAATATTTCTTAACTTTCTGGCCACATAATCCTTCAAAGATTGGTGAACCCCTGCCTAAGTTGACCTCTTTCACCTTTAGGATGCTCCTTTTATATTCAGTATTGACCTCATCAGTTTCTAATTTGACTAATTAGTTTTCCATCTTAGTTGAATATGTTGCAGTTATTAAATTTTTCAGTATTTCAGTATTTATTTTTCTTTCTCTGGTTCATCTTGCATCATGATTTTTTTTTATCACTCTTTAATAAGTCTATAAGGAGAGCTGGTTAACATGCACCTCATACCTTACAGCTGAGGTAACTCATTATTTTTATCTGCCTCACCTTACCCACCCTCTGTTTTCCTCTGAATTACAGAGTCATTTGTCAATGTTTTCAGTACCTTGCAGAAAAAAAAGGAATGGATACTTGGATTGCCACGTGATCTGTATAATTCAGAAAAACTAAATTTGTAATTTGTTTGTTTCTTTTTTCCTTTTTTTTTTGGTGTGTATATTAACAATTTAGGCCAGCACATTAGCAGTACTATATTTCTCTGATTCTGTTAAGGAAGTGCTTAAATCTGTAAAGCAGCAGTTACTCAGCCAAAGCAAGGAGCTACCTGTCTCCAATAGGCAATTAAACAGACTTGACATTGAGCAACTCTCTTAGGTTTAAACTTGCCTTCCATCCTGTCCACTCAATATGCCTACATTTGTGTGAAAGAATAACTGTGGTGCATGCACGTGTGTGTGTGTGTGTGTGTGTGTGTGTGTGTGTGTGTGTGTGTGTGTGTGTGTGTCTGTGTATACAGTGATGTGGAAAAGTCTTGAGCCACCCCTCGTTTCCTTTTGGTTCCACATAGCCAGACCTTTTTGATCAGTAATCCTCCAGGCTTTGTGAAGATCTTTTAAAGTTTTCCTTTGGACATTGGCTGCTTTTTCACTAATTTTCAGTCCAGTCCTTTTGCCTGACCATTTTTACAGGAATGTCTTTTTTGTTTGTTTGTTTGATAAGCCACCTAATGCTGACCTATAAATAATGCAAGCATAAAAAGACACCGAACTCAAGGGATGAACCAGTGTTGTCTCTACACATAACAGACAACTTAGCAAAGAACCAATTTTATATTTATCTTTAGGAACTTTGTTACTAGCAGCCTGATGCAAAAAACATATAGTTCCTCCCCATTTTTTTTGTTGAATAAAAAAAAAATGCCAACGATAACACAGTTTGACAGGCATAAAATTTATTTTTGCACCAACAGGGTGATTCCCAGAGCGCTATAAACTGAAAACCTGGCAAGTTGGAGGCCTAAAACACTATCTGCAGGAGATGAACAGTAACTGAAAGTCATGTCCTTAAGAAATAGGGGGAAAAAAATCCAGCAAAGACCTGACACAGGATCTGAGCGATGCATCTGGCCCTTCAGTTGATCCATCTGCTGTTCACTGAAGCCTCATCGGAAATGGTCTCAGTGGAAGGGTAGCTGTCAAGAAACCATTCTTAAGGAAGGGAGACAGGGAGAAAAGGCTGAGGTATACCAAATTACACAAGAACTGGACTGAAAATCAGTGGCAACAGGTCTTATGGAGTGATGAATCCAAATTTGAAATTTTTTGTTGTCAGTATGTACAAAGGCGGTCAGGAGAGAGATACAACAGTGAGTGTCTAGTTCATGTGTAGAACATGGTGGAGACTCTGTCATGGTTTGGGGTTGCATTTCAACCAGTGGTGTTAAGGTGTCTTGTCAAAATTGGTGGAATTATGACCACAGAAATGTCCCATCAGAGTTTTACCCATCGTGCAATACCATGCAATACCACTGGAAATTTACAACGGATTTATTTTTCAGTATGACAATGATCCCAAACACACTGCCAATGCAGTAAAAATGCATACCTGGATAGAAAAATATACAATGGAACACTGTCAGTCAGAGGACTAGGCTTCTCCAGAGCCTGGACCTCAACAATATTGAAGCTGTGTGGGATCATCTTGACAGAGAACAGAACAAGCAGCCAACATCTTTGAATATCCTTCAAGAAGCCTGTAGAAATATTCCTAAAAACTTCCTGAAGAAATTGCAAGCAAACTTGCCTAAGAGAGTTCAGGCTGTGTTGAAGAATAAATGTGCTCATGCCAAATACCGACTTTCGAACTCACCAGAATTGTACAAATTTGCTTCTGCCTTATGTACCGTATTTCAAAGTATTTTTTTTATCATGTTTGCAATAAAAATCATTAATAACATATTGCACCTATTTCCTTTTTCCAAGTAAAATATGAAGAAATTAGAGGTGGCTCAAGTTTTTCACAGACTTGTAGGTAGGTGTGTATAATGGAAGCACACAAGATGCAAATGTCTTATTTCCCTACTTTGTACATATTGAGCGAACAAACCTGTACTTTTGCCTTTTTATGGTGGTTAAAAATATACAGACAAGTGAAAGAAACCAACACTAAATTAATTTGATTTGGCTTTTGTGTATATATCAGATCATCAGTGTATATAAATGTATACACCCATTTAAAAAAGGTGTACTTCAAAGCACATATTGATTGTAATACTGTGCATTTACAGTCGTATACAGTATGTTCATTCAAAAGCTGAGCAATCAGAGATTCTTTTAGTATCCAAGGTGACTCATGCATCCTGGACTATGGAGTGTGGTGATTGCAATCCGACATATTCAGTTTTTATTAATAACCAACCATACCCTTTAATTCATATTGCCCACTGAAGATCAGTCTGATGTTATGCAAGGTTTGCATTTTGTAAATTAAGGGTTATTGGGCCTAGTGGATGGTAAAAAAAGCTTCATCTTTGTACTTTTACTTACTTGTACAAGAAGTGCTACAATATAAGAGATTATCTTCAGGCACTAAGGTTCCCCCCAAAAAAGTTTTTTTAAAAGTCAGAGCTATACAAACTGAAACTCCAAGAAATCCCAAGTCAGCAAGAGTGTTTTAATTAGTTACGACTCAAAACATCATAGCACTCTTGATACTATTTTAACTGTAACATGCACAAATGCATTCAACAATTTGTGAAATAAATTTACCATTTAGCTTTGCTGCACTTTGGCAAACTCTTTCTCCATTGTTAGCGTGGAATTTTGGTTCGTGAAAGCCTACCAGCCCTTGTTACTTACCATCGAAAAAAATAAGCGCATATGCGCAAACAGCTGTAATAGTTTTTCTCTCTGCATTACGCAGCCACATGATGGTGACCCTCACATCCACCTGGAGAAAGTCCAACTGTGCAGCAACCAGCCGGTGATTTGTCAGTAGTACCCACATCGATCTGGCACATCTCACCATGGACAATTCCTGAGTAGGACCGAGTCCACCATCTATCAAGGAGTTGGTTCCAAAGCCAAAGCTGTGCATAATGGTGAGCCCAACTGCATTTTGTTGGTACCTCTCAACTTCACACACTAAATTAGGCACCTTCCCCAAAGGGTCATTAAATTCAGTGTTGTAATTGGAAGCTTCTTTGCCGCTTTCCCAAATGACTACATCTGTCCAGTCTTTGCCCATTAGGTATTATAGTGATCCCCACCTTCTGACTTGCAGGGTCCTTGGCTCTGGGTCTTTTTGTTTGCCCCAAGTAGATAATCACTGCCCTACTTTTCTTAAGCAAGGGATTGCATTTTAGGTAGGTCCTTTTAGGTATGTGAAGTGTATTTTGTCATATCATGTGCCAGAGTTCCTATCAGTTTATATATTTGGAACATTTGTATGAGTTTTTTCTCAGTAATTCCAGCAAACTAAATGTGGGCATCAGATTTAGAAAAAGATGCATCTTGTTTCCAGGTTGGTTTTTAGATTCCATTGGTCTGTTTATCTCTGATATAGGATCACATGTCAGTATCCCAATACCTAAGGCCAAATAGGCACCCTGATGCACCATCCAGAAGGAGCGAGGAGTAGCTATAAATAATGAACTGACTATAATTCAGATAGTGGAAAAATCAGGTAAAGCTCTAACTTTCTATTTAGGCTTTCCTCTAGTCCCTAACTTGAAAATCAGTTCATCACCAAAAGAATTAAACTGTCAATGTGGAGAGGTGAGCTCAAGGTCCTCTTCAAGGCTGCTTCTCTTTCTCTATATAATAACATTTTAAAACAATTAAATATCTTGGCTTTCACATCCCAATCTTCCACAATATGGAATATCATGCAGGTCAGGAGCCTATCATAGTCAGAATGGTAATGTTTTGGCAAATGGAGTCCTCCTCCATTCAAATGTACATCCAGGATGCATGGGCACTTGATACTTGTGAAGTAGACAAAAGAAAAGAAACTTGATAGCACTACACACTTTATAACGCAGATTAACCTAAAACTCTAAGTATCAAAATATCTTCAAATGTACCCTCAGTAAACAAAGAAATGTGCAAGTTTTTGGCTGCTGTGAAATTTCAAATCAAATGGTCCATATGTATATATAATTATATGGCCATTAATAAACTTAACAGCAAATAGCTGGAAGGATACTGTATATTTGGATATACATATACAATACATATAAAAATGAATTAAAATAAATAAATAAAATACACTCTTGATGCAATAGATTAACCAGGTTTCTTGTCAGAGCTCTTCTGGTTGACTTTTTATTTAAACATTCAGGATGTGTAACAGTGAAGACAGTGAGTCATTTGCTAGCACCACACTGTGTCAGAAACTGGTTGAATTTGCAAAGAGGACAGTCCCAATGTGTCAGGCAGTGAACCATAATACTACACCGCAAGAAAAATGTGCCAATTATTTTCCAATGTACCATACAGTGAATGTAACATGAAAACAATTATTAAACAGAAAAAAATCACTTGCTCAAAAGAGTTTGAGGTGTTAAACAGCATTTCAGATCTTAACAGCAGACACTATGAAAGAGAAATCATATTTTCTAAATGAAAAGGTAGGTAGTTGTAGCATCTAATATCCCGTCAATGCATTCCTGCTTACATCATTAAGATATTTTTAAAGATATGCTGTCAGTGCTTTTCATGAAGCATTCATACATTTTCTGAATAGTTTTAAGGCTTTGCATTTTATTTTTTCTTAAATTCGCTGACAAGGTCACAATATACCTTTTTTTCCCCATAAATATTTTACTCTCACTGCCAAGAGACAAATGACTTTTTGATGGTTTATCCCCACTTTAAAGACTGCTTACTTGGAAGATTTTAATTAAATTAACAACAAAATCAGTGTATCAATGATTGATTCGGTAACACTTCAACACACATGCAAAGACAAAGAGTCACAGTGACAATACTTCACAAACCTCCCTGCACAGCAAGTTATCTGTCTTCCTATCATTCAAATCTGGTTACTGTTTGTAAAGTCAAGTCACCCTCACAGCACACTGTGGTCCCTGTGGTCCCATTGTAAGAGATAGTGCTTTGTTTCTTTGCAAAGAAAAACATAGGGGTTGCTTACCCCTTCTTTTCCTCTGACAGTAGACATGAAGACATAAAGCGTATAGGCATGGTGGAGCATGCTAAGTTGAACAGAGCAGTGAGTTCACAATATTGGTCAAGCTGACATGTCCGATAAAAATGAAATGATCAGTATTGGAAATGATGGCAGTACCGTCAGAATGACACATACATATATATAAATCACTGGATCTCTAAGAAAGACTTTTGTTCTTGTTTTTTTTTTTGTTTTTTTGTTGAACTGTGATAGTGGCATGTCTCTAGGAAATGGACATGTTGATCTGTCTGGATGTCAGACATTCATGGTATGCAGAGGCCATCTCTTAGATCTTTAGTACAACCACACTGTTGACATTTCTGGTTTTGAGTGGAATATCTCATAAATATATAGTATATAGCTTATGATGGTGGCTCTGCAATTCACCCAGTAGAGTTCCCCAGGTACATTAAATGGACAAAAGTATTGAGCCACTAACACATTCCCCCTACAGGAGCTGCTCGGCCATGGAAACCCATGCCGTGAAGCTCCGAGTGCACAGTTTTTGTGCTGATGTTAAAGCCAGAGGAAGTTTGGAACTCAGCAGAGCATTGGCAACTTTTCTGGACTACGTGCTTCAGCGCTCTGCAACCCTGCACTGTAACTTTACATGGTCTGCCACTTTGAGTTGCTGTTGTTCCTAAATGCCTCCACTTTGCAATAATAATAATACCACTTGTAGTTGATCATGGAATATCTAGGATGGGGGAAGTTTTACAAAATGACTGAATGTGAAGCATGTTCAGTATATACAAAAATGAGGAGCAAAAAAGGAGAAAACATCTAAAAAAAAACAACTCTAAAATTTTACTTGTGTATCTGTTAATCTTACCCTTATTTTTAACCCTTGCAAGATAGGGTGGGTCTGAATGATGTGGCACTGAATTAGTTCAGAGCCTTCTTATTTACAAGCAAATTTTATATTTAAATTCACTGTGAATCCAGATTGCAATGTACTATATGTGTTATTGAGGCTTTACAACCATGTGATTATCAATAAACACTTTGTAGAATTCAAACGTTTAGTCTCCGCTGCCTGTGAAAATGCGACAAAAACTGATATTGCATTGCACTGTAGGTATTATTGAGGTTTAACAAATATGTGATTATCAATTAACACTCTGCAGAATTCAAACTTTTCAGTCTGTGAAAATGTGACAAAAAATGATTGACTTGGTTCCCCAGCAACAAACCATGACATGCAGGTTTTTTTTAGCAATTTTCAGTGCTCTTAATGAAAAATTAACTGTCATGTCTAGTATGTTAATTTTATTTATAATTTTTACCCTCTTGGAAAAACTGTTCAAAACATTGCAATTGGTCATTCAATGCAGACGGAAGGATAAAAGCCACTAAAACACATAAATTTTGACATGGATATCAACGCAGAATAGCTTCTTAATTGCAGTAGAAACAGCAAGGTTATGAAAGGCTGCTTTCCAGGCGGCAAAAGATTATGTTCGGCTGCTCAAGCATTCATCTTCACTTGTACTGGTGTGTCTTTATTTTAGTGTGAAAACACATGAAAAGACAGATGCACTTTTTTCTTGTAACCTTTACTTTCTTTCTGCTTTCTTTCCAGGGAGGAGGCTATGATGTCGACATACTTTGAAACAGTAGAGGACCTACTGGGCATCTTTTGGGCCTGCCCGTGACTGCTCAAAAGATAATGGTGGCTGCAAAAAGAATTTCAAGTGTGTGTCTGATCGACAGTTAGACTCATCAGGCTGCATGGTAAGCAGATGTCAGCAGACTTGCACTGCACCGGTTATGCTAGAATCAAACCTATAGTGAACCTACATTTATGCTTTGCATGCAAACATTAAGCCTTTTCATTTTCCATGTCTTTTATATATAACTGTGATATCTCCTGCACGTTCAGATTTGGGAGCATGAATCAAGAAAATGTGACAAACTATAGACATCTGCCTTCAAACTGCCAATGAAATAACAACTAAAATGGAAAATAAACACCACAAAAAAAAGACTATATGATTTAGGATCTTTAAATTATGAGTGCTGCACAGTAGGTTATTGTAGAGCTTTGCGATACTTAAAACACTCACTGAGAATTTCTAAATGTTTTTACATTACATCTCCTCTTTCATGTTTCTTTTGTAACACTGTGACTGATTGTGTATGCATCCAAGTATTTGCGCTTTGCGTTTTTTAAGTCCTTTTGCATGCAACTGTTATGCTTTTTTATCAATGGAATATGAATGTATATTGAATGACTTTATTGGTGGAGCTGTTATCCACTCACCATTTTTGCTTCTCAAGCATTAGTTAGATTTTAGATGTAATAGCATAAATTGCAGTGCAAAAGGAATACTGACAAGAACAGGGTAATGCTTCCAGTGCCAGGTTTTAGACAGAAAGGGGTGGACCTGAGTTTTAAAGTAATTAAATTGATGAGCCATCTTAATTGCTGGAGGATGGTGTTGTGAGTCATTAAGAGCTTGGATGGGGCTATAAATCCACAGGTCTTTTTTGGTTGTTTGTGTCGACTAAAGACAAACACTGCAGAGTATTTTTTTTTTGTTTGTTTGGTTTCCTTTCGTCTTCCTCATCTTTCAGCTGAAAGAAAAATACAGTTGCTTCTACTCTAAATTTAAAAAAAAATCTGTTTACAGTATTCATTAAAACCTTGTTAGGGACACTTTTACTGCATTTATTATACACTGATTACACAACCTGCAGTCATTTTGTCTGGCACTGATTACGAATGATGAATGACAAATGAACTGATTCATGACACTGTCATTAAGGAGCAATGTACACCATGGCTGACAGACTTCACCAAGGCACAAGAATACTTTAGTACTTTAATGAACATGTTTCTACATAAATCAAGTTATTCTTCCCACCCCCTTGGCCAGTTTCTCCCTACAATTTACCACTAATTTCATTACTGTGCCAATTAATCCATATTAATAAACCACCTCCACCCTTGACATTAGTAGCTGATGCTGCTTTCATGACGATTGTAGATTGTGTCACTGTGACCTACTGGAGTTCAAACCAAGCATCTGAATGGGAAAGAAAGGTGATCGAAGTGACTCTGAGCATGGCATGGTTGTTGGTACCAGACTGCCTGGTCTAAGTAGTTCAGAAACTGATGATCTACTTGGATTTTCCCACACAACCATCTCTTGAATTTACAGGGAATGTCTGAAAAAATAAATATCCTGTTAGTGGCAGTTCTGTGGGCAGAAAAAATGGCTTGTTGATGCCAGAATGGCCAGAATGCTTGAAGCTGACAGGAAGTCAACAGCAACTCAAATAGCAGCGCATTTTAACAAAGTTATGCAGAAGAATCTCTTCTGAATCTCTATCACTGACTCCTGTCAGCTAGAGACCAGTCAGCAACCCCCTGGCAACCTGGGGATGCTAGGAAAAAAAGTGAAATATATATTTCCTGACTGGTTGGCAAGTAGTTGCTGGCTGTTGTTGGGTGAAATCTGTTGCAAAGAGTGTGCTTCACCAAGAACCTCTGTGTAATTGCTTTGGTCGCTGCATAGTTTGCATGGAAGATGCTGATATGTTGCAAAGACATGCTAACTAACCACCAGGAGGTAGTGAAACTTAAAGTGTGAAACAGTTTGTTTCATTGATCAAATTCAAGTCACAGCTCTGTGCAATTTATTCCATGACTCTTTGTTGTTTTCACCTTTATTCTCAAACTGGATGGGATAATTTGTTTTGGATTAGTTGGATTTATTCTTTTGCTCTTGGGGGCTGTGAGTTTAGCTGAAAATGGACAGAATTCAATAATCTCCAAATAACAAGATGATTTATTTCTGATAAGACAAACAAAATTCTATTGTGAGCAGCAAATTTCTCCTCTGTGCTGTCTAATTCAAGCGTCTTTTTTCCCCCTCTGGACATCAATTAAGGGGATAGTCAGCTTGAGAACACTTCCTTTCAACTCACATTTTCAGAAACTATATAAAAAAAAATACACTGAAATAATTCACAACAGTCTGATGCCTCTGTGTGCCACTGATTAATACTCAGACAAAAACGCTGACAAAACCTTCAAAGATTAACTCAGACAATCACAGACACAGCGGTATTATTTGCTTCTCTTACTCTCCTGGATTGGTGTTATTTTAACCACCCTTGTCAGAATGGGCGCTAACACAGAGCACCAACATGTCACACGGAAGGCTTAAAATCCATTTTCAGAGCCAGTCCCTTAAGGCTGTCTGCTTCTTTTAAGACAGCTGAAATGCATTTGCAATGAATTTAATTCTAGTCAGCCCCACTATGAAAATTCTGGAGATATCAGTTATTCCATTTTAACTGTGCTGGCATTCTACATATTCTTAGAATGAAAGTATGTCACTTGCTTCCTTTTCTGTCATTTGGCTTATTAATCAAATTCAGTCCTGTTCACACCGGAAACATTTCTTTATTACATGCTGTATTTGTTGTAAGTAAAAAAAAGAGAGAGAGAGAGAGAGACAAAAGTGGGGAAAATTCATTTATTCTCCTTGCTTAAGTCATTGTTCAGTTAAATAGGAATGCAAATTACATGGGTGCAAAATAACCAAGGATCAAAATGATCAAGAGGAAACAAGACAGGGATAGTGAAATAATGCCACATTCAGAAAAGATTTTTCATGGAAGAATGTTCTATCAAAATTGCTGATAAAAACAGCAAACTGTTTCGCCAATGGGTGGGGGATGGGGCTCAAGTCAAGTCTGAGTCTCTGTAACCATGGCTTTTTTTTTGGTAATTAGTCATTCTCAAACTGTAAATTTGAGATCTGATGCATACAGTGCTTTTCTGTACTTTTGTTCTTTGCAGCACATTGTCGTATTCTTCTACAGTATCTGTCCTTGGAATGGTAATACGCAGAGGCTGAACAGATGGAGGGACATTAGTGGCATATTTTTCCTAAGATAATGTCCCTTTTGGGACATCTCTGGTTAAGTTACTTGGGTGTAGTGTTGGCAAAGATATTTTCTTTTTTGTTTTTTAGCTCCAAGCAGCAATCAATCTATACTTTCATTTTGGCCTGTTGTGTTATTTAGAAAAGACATAGATATTGTTGTCTCCATTGTAATTTTGACTTTTATACTGCCCCCCCCCCCCCCCAAATGCAAGAGTTTATTAAAAGATGTGGTACACTCGAAAAGTCAAGAATTAAATGATGACTTGTCAACGTGGAGCCAGATTTCTGCTCGGCTGCCTCTGGTTTGCATCAAACGTTAACAGGGAGGATAAAAGGCATCTCTACCCAAACACAACACTTGTGAAAACCCTCATCTCTCTGCCCAAAATCCCATCTAGGCTCCTAGACATCCATGGTCCTTACAAATAAACATCATGTCCTCCGCTGTTCTAATGAGTGCAGCTTATTTATACCTCATTACAACTGCATTTCAGTGAATCATGGTATAAAGCATTCAGTTCAGTCTGTTTTAGATATATTTACATGCATGATTTATCATCTTAATCTTATTTTTATGCTTGCACATTTACACATCATATCACAACTGTACTATATAAAAAGGATCAGCTCAAGTTTTTAGTAAAAAATAAAGATAAGGCTCTAATTATTGTATACATCTCATGCACGTGCTGTTAACTATCTCAGCAGGCACTGCAGCCAAGTGACACAAAACAATGGTGTCAGTAATAGACAATTACTTTTGGAGTATTGAAAGAGCACTGGATTTTTTTCACTTTTTGTAATAAAAAGAATACAATATTGATGTTACTTTAAATGAGTGATTCCACTGAAATGCTGAAAAAAAATCTGAACAGATTACACAATGCTAGTTTTCCAAACATCAGATGTTGTCAAAACTAAAGGAGTATGTTTACAGGCATCGCAGGCACCTACAGTATACCAAGCAGTAATTCGCGAAAAGGATACTACCTGGGATATCTCATTTAAACTCACTGAGGAATGTATTGCATCTTGCAAGTTTGTTTGCTCTTAGGGCAATAAAACTGCATAGCCTAATTTAACACATTTAAGCAGTAGAAGAGCTGCAGGGCATGCATCACTGCCATCTCTAAAGCAGATTAGCTTGTCAAATATGCTTTTAAATTATTTAATTTTTCCCCCCTGCCTATGATTGTGATTTAAAGCACTACTGTTTATTTTGTTTGTTTGTTTGTTTTTTTACTTCTGTTTTCCTGTGAAAGACTCAATACACATCTTTTAAAAATATTTTTTCTTTATTGTCCTCAGCTATTCACGCAGCCTCTTCTTTCTCCAAAATATCCTATGGCTACTAAGTACAAACATCTAGCATCTTAATTTTGACAAGATCATTATGAAAAAGAGTTCTAAATAGATTATACTCAGTTCCTGATTTGAGCTGAAGCACTAATGGGTGATTGGGGAAATGACTTGCATTCATTCAGAATGTTAATTTGGAGGGGTGATCTATGTGCAATATATAATGTGTAGATAGATCTACTACATGTAGAGCTATATGCACACTTACTTCACTCATTTTTCTGTTACTTTCTTCAGGCCTACTTACCCTGCCCTTTTACTCCATGAGGGATTATCAGGAGTGAAATACCATTCGTCCAATTCTTAATGTTGTCATGCAATTCTCACTTAAATAGCCCCCAGAGTACATACATTTGCTACCCTTGGTGTTTTACATTGATGTCAAGTGTCTACACTCAGGGACAAGAAAGATGCAAAGGGAGAAGACTGATATAAAAGCCTCAAATCCATCAGATTTTAAACAAGCAGTTGAAGCCTTTAAAAGACTGTAAATTCATAAATCCATTCCTTTAAATATTTCATATATTAAATAATATGTAAATGGCATACCATACCAGATTCCTTGTTTTAATTATGCATTTTTAATTAGTGATCAGCTGTCAAGATGATTTACTACACTGACAAAATTAAAGTCAAAAAGTTTATGTCTAAAAGTATCAAAGGTTTTGGTACTGGCTTGTTCTTTGTGTGCTGCCATCACAGAATCAGTTCAGAAGAACTGAGTGGAATTCATTTATCTTAAATACAAATTGTTCCGCTCCCCAACCCCTGTGTCTTTGGAGAGTTGTCCAGGCAGAAAGAGCAAGTAGCTCATGGGCTGCGCTAATGGCTAACCTTAAGAACTTTCATTCAACCACAGAGTGCTGCATGACAATTCTGAATTACGGATAGCTATTCCCACAGCTCTGTTCTAGTGTGATGAATGGCTCCAATCTTGTCTGAGACTAGAGTGCTCTTTTACTGAATGCTGAACATATAGGATTTTGTGTAGAACACACATGAACAATGCATAATGTATATTTTTCTTTATTGTTTTTTTGTGGTTCTCTTAGGAGATCGACAAATATAATTGAATAATGTATTTTGTAAAATCTGAAAATGTCTCGGGCAACATAAACAAAAATTAAAAACAAAGACATAGCAAAAAAAAAAGTCAGTGTACCCATATTGTTTTCATTTCATTTTCATATTGACACCACATAATATATTATAGCATAAATAAGAAATCAAATTAGGATTTTAAACATCTCATAACTGTAAGCAACAACCTTGATCCCTACTAAAAGGTCAGTACAGGTGGGTGATGATAGTGTAGGATTGTAAACTGTAAATTGTGCTCTTGGACTTTTGAGCACAGCTAATGCCTTTACATACAATCCAACAATCATCTGACTTTTCACCTCTCCTTTGACTAAGCTTAATGCAAGACAGACTATTTCTCATACTTACTTTAGCAATTGTTAACACTGTGAATAGAAAACACATCCTTGAGGCCTTAAGAGTTTGTAAAAAGAAGGTCACTGGACTTCTTTCAATTTTTTTTTGAACACATTTCACTTCTCATCTAAGAAGCTTCAGTTCTAAAACGAAAAGGTGGGAGAGTCCCAGGAATTTAAAGCCTAGAGGGGCTTCTTACCCTCAGAGGTTGTCAATGACCACCACTGTGGTACATCATCACATGAGCCAAGGTGTGAAAAAAGTGTGGGTCATTACCACCAGGGGTTTTGAGTAAAACCACTGTGAGACCTTGCCCCACCCTATCATGTGACCTATTGAGGTTAAAACCTTTTTCTTTCTTATTCTTCCCATTCATCTGACTCCTCAGGACTTGTCTTATCGTCTGCAGTTATTTGGCAGTTTAAGCTTTCCTAGTAGCCCCTAGTAGTAGTTCCCATTTGCCTGTGGGATTCCAAGGTGCTTATAGTCATCCTCAGTATCTGCAATGTTGCCTTCTGGTAGTGTGATCCCTCAGTTCTGACTACCTTCCCTCTCTTTGTTACCATCCAAGTCCACTTCTACAGTCAATGGCATTCCAATGTCATTGCTGTAGATCCTAGTGGATCAGTAACTCTATACCTCATTCACTGCTGGTATACAGCTATCATCCATGTAGAGGAGGTGGCTAATGTTTGTTCCATTCTGTAGTGTGTATCATAGCCCGTTTTGTTAGTGATCTGAGAGAGGGTTCAGCAGTGTGGACAGAGCATCTCCTTGGTAAATCCTGCACTTGATGATGACATGAGCAGTTGGATTGAAGTTGGCCTTTAGTGCTGTTTTCCACATCCCCATTTAATTCCTGATGAAGGCTTTTAGGCTCCTGTTGATTTTGTACAGTTCTAGGCATTCCAGGATCTATGTGTGAGACATTCAGTCATAGGCTTTCTTTTAATCAATCCAGGAAGTGCACAGTTTGGTCAGTCTGGTCCAGGTCTCCTGCTTAACCTTTGTCAGGTCAGCTGCGCTTGCATTCAATGTACTAGTTGCTCTTGGGGCTTTGTACTCAATCTCGTAGAGTGGTGATGATGACATCTCTTCCATGAGTATATATATATATATATATATATATATATATGTATATATATATAATCCCAGCTGGCCCCCTGTGGGCGGTCTATTTTGCTCTCTAAGCTCGGGTCCTCTACCAGAGGCCTGGGAGCTTGAGGGTCCTGCGCAGTCTCTTAGCTGTTCCCAGTATTGCGCTCTTCTGGACAGAGATCTCGGATGTGGTTCCAGGAATCTGCTGCAGCCATTCTCCCAGTTTGGGGGTCAGTGCCCCAAGTGTTCCGATTGCCACGTGGACCACTGTTACCTTCATCTTCCACATCCTTTCCAGCTCCTCTCTGAGCCCTTGGTATTTGTCAAGCTTCTCGTGTTTCTTCTTCTTTATGTTCCTGTCACTTGGTATTGCAATGGTATGTATATATATATATATATATATATATATATATATATATATATATATATATATATATATATATATGTGTGTGTGTGTGTGTGTGTGTGGGTGTGTGTGGGTCTGTGTTAAAGGATGGGTTTTAACTACTGAGCAGCTAGAGCACTAGAGCAGCAGCAGGTCAGACCAAAGCAAGGGGCATGTCTGCAAGGCACACTTTACTATACTTTGTGTGTGTCACTTTATGTCAACAAAGGTTAAAAAAAAATGCAAAAACTCTCTTACACTTGTTGCCGCCCCCACTAGTTGCTCTATTGTATTTCCTTTTGCTCGTGGTTTCACCATATTCCACCAAAAATCTGCAAAGCTTGTGACTTTGTGGTGACTTGCAAAAGCAGCAAACAATGGTGATATGTTGTATTTGATCCATGATAATAGATTTACAGTACTCACTTTATTGGCAGCCTCTGGATACCATGCTTTAGAAACGTGTCTCTTCTGCAGTGCTGATGGAAAACTAGAGCCAGTCCAAATGCAGAACATTGTCTCAGCATCTGTGAATGCGGGCAAAGGAAAAGAATCTTTGCAATCCCCCAAGTGTGGCACCTATTTATCCGATTTACAAAGGGCAAGTCTCCCCCTGAAAAATAAAATGACATGTTGTTAGGTTTGTGTTTCTCTGTTGGTCATGGGTGTGGATGTGACAGAATGTGACCTTGTCTGTCTATCACTGTTGGCGCACTGCAACTTTCCTCCCAAAAATGGCTGGGATAGTCATCATCCTCAAGACTGGGTAAGAGGTTTTTAAAAAATGGACCAATGTATATACACTCACTAAGCTAATAGTTTTAAAATGAGAAACCCAGATGCACTAACACTGACATGCCAATGGAGCAATTACCAAAATATTGAACAGAGAAATCTGGATTATGACAAAATGAGTTTATGCCTGTGCTCTAATAAGGATGTCATTACCCACCTATATGAGTACATAGCAAACAGTGTTTTCAGCTTTATTAATTAATTTTAACATTCAAAATTTCATATGTACATCATTTAAAGATGGATAAAATAAGTATTGAACACGTCACCAATTTTCTAAGTAAATATATTTCTGAATGTACTATTGACATGAAATTCCCATCAGATGTCAGCAACAACCCATTCAATCTGCACATGCAAAGAAATGTCCATAAATTAAGTTGCACTAGTCGTATGCATTTCTCAGGTGTGATTTTGGTCCATTCTTCCACACAAACTCTTCAATTCTCGAAGGTTCTGTGGGCACCTTTTATAAACTCTGTGCTTGAGTTCCTTCAATAGATTTTCAATTGTATTCAGGTCAGGTGGTTGGCTGGGCCATTCTAGCAGCTTTATTTTCTTTCTCTGAAACCAAATGAGAGTTTCCTTGGCTGTGTGTTTGAGATCATTGTCTTGCTGAAATGTCCACCCTTGTTTCATTTTCATCAGCCTGGTAGATGGTACATTTTTTCCATTCATCCTTACTTCAATCATATCAAGAGTGCCAGTGCCGTATGCTGAAAAACAGCCCAGCACTATGATGTTCCCACCTCCAAACGTTACTGTTGGTATGGTGTTTTTGGGGGGTGATATGCAGTGCCTTTTGACCTCCAAACATGGTGTGTATCATGGCATCCAGTGAGTTCAATTTTGGTCTCATCTGACCAGTTTTGCAACAACAAGGGTACAGAGGTCTTGCAAGAGCTCACTGGTTTTACCCATGATGAGATGTTTCTAATGAGACACCTTCTTATAGGGTATCAGTTCAGACTGAAATAGCTTATATTAACTTGCACTAAGTGGCAGGATCGCTTTCTAATTACTGATAGGTTCCAGCTGGTGTCATGACTTGCCATGCTTTTTTGCACTTCCCTTTCTTGATGTGTTACTTTTTCCCTGTGTCATTATTACACATAACTTAATTTATTAATCTCTATGGTTTAATTTGTTTGCATGTGTGGATCAGATAGGTTGTTACTGACATCTGGTGAGAATTTCATGTCAATAGCACCTTTAGAAATAAAATTGGTGACATGTTCAATACGTTTTTTTAACCGCTGTATTTCCCCTTAAATCCTACACATTTAAAAGCATTAAATGAAATGGCCTGTGTTTTAGATCTATTAGACAGTTAATGAACTTTCCCATTAGACTCCATACAATTCCAAACATCTCTTGGCATTATTTGTCTTCATCTTATTTCTAACTTGATTTATCTCCTAATGTCCTATATTGCTTAAGATTTATTTATAACAACCACATAATTTGTACAATGTGCCAAAAGGCTTATGCCAAAGAAAAAATTTAATTTCTGATCTTAGGCACCTTTCAAAAAAGATTATTACTTATCTTCAGTTTTTTGGACTAAAGGAGGATTTGAAACAGACATTCTGACCTAAAGAGGAAAATAAGATGGTCATTAAATGATAAACCCTTTATTTCGACAAATGCTAATGTACCGGACAAGCAAAGTTATTCATAACTGTTTTTTCTTAAAAGGCCCAATTCTACTGGATTAATGAGATGGATAGGCTCATTGGCAATCTTTAAGGAGAAAACAAGGAGAACATAACAGTGATGGTTAACGGTTATCTCCAGGAGGCAGAAATGCTAACTGTTATAGTCCTGGACAACAATATACACCACGTCTCTGTTCTTTTTCCTCTTACGTGGTGACCAGAAGTGAGCTGCCTGTGTGAGCCCCTGCCTGTCCGTCATGTTTTATAAATAGCAATACATAATTTTCACTTTAACTTCTGTGCAACTGTTATACAGGCATCTGACTAATATCAGTGAACCTTACTTAAGCACTTTTCTTTGTGCTTTCAAACCTATAAAAAAAACGAATTCACAGAGAAATAAACTCACTTAATTTTCTGTACTTTGATAAACATTTAGTATAATTGATATATATTTAAATGTATTTACTCGTTAGAAATAATACACAATGACAGACATTTTAGCTACTTGTCATTGTACGCCTGCAAATAATCCTACACTAGCACAAAACTTGAGGAGTCTAGATGAGTCAGTGTGCTCGTTAGTACCAATACTAACAAGGAAGAAATTACAGCAACACTTACAACTCCAAGTAAAATGTTGGCTGGCAAAACCAACACATTTTCAGCATGTGGCTCACATCTGAAAGTGTAAATTGACCACAGCTGAAACCTGTCAAATATTCACAGATGAGAATTTTTTTTCTGGCTGTGACTATTTATAGTATCTGAGGCACCACAAATGTTGAACACTGAACGTTGTCCGTCTTACAGACATGTCACTCTCCAAACAATATCAGAGAAAGCACATAGGTACTGTTGTCCATGCAATAAATTTCCAATGGCAGGTGGGCAGTAATAGTGGAATTGAGTGATCAGATTGATGGAGAGTGAAAAGTTGTGTCATACTGTATATTTGCGTATTCAGATCATATCTCAATCAAATGTTACAAGTCCATGGACAATAATGATTTGTTGCTTCTTACTGCAATAAATGAGGATGATGCCTCTTTTTTCAGCTGCGATATGGCCAAAAATATCCATTACATAGAGTTTCCCATGTTAAATTCAAGTAGTCTGCTAATCCATAATCTGGATTGAATCCAGGAGATTGGCACTAGTTCCTTGCCCTCCTTTTGATTCTACCTTTATATTTCATTGTAAAAACAGTTTACTTTGTTTAGTATCTTTTTTATTTTTCCCAACATAGCCTCACATGTTTGACTTTACAGTTATTTTTTCCATTTTAACATACTATATTAACACATTGGACCTAAAAATCACACATAATTTTTAAAAAAGACTTTTTATAACTTAATACAAATATGAGTTGTAATTTTAAAAAAATAATTAGATTGTCACGGCCTACAGCCGAGGCTACAAGGTGGACCCAAGTGCAAACACGGACAAGATGGCAGAAGCTGATTGCAAACGGTTTATTAACACCACAAGGTAACTGAAACCCAATGCCAGGAGCGGTATCCAGAAGACTATTCTTGTGGAGCACTAGTAAGGCGCACAGGAGGAAAACACAGGTGGCATGGGTGCATCTCTCAAGGCAGAGGAACAGGAGAGTTATTGTTTGCTTTACGGAAAAAGTGGTTAATGAGACAGTTCCGGAATGGCACAAGGGATCTTACTTGCAAGCAGGGGTTGCGTAATCTGTGGGAGGAGGTGTGTGGTTGTTTTGGAGGCTTTGATGTCTTCCAGGAGGGCAGGCAGGTGAAGGGAAGTAGTGAGGTGTCACCAGGAAGCATGGCGAGCAAGCAGATCCAAAAACACTGGTAAATGAGAGCAGGGTTGAACCTCGTAGTGTAGCTACTGGACATAAACAAAGACATGAGCACAAGGCAACTGATTCGCTCAGTAATTAAAGGGCTGGAGGTCACAATTGCAGACAATCTGGCGAAGACCAGGGCTCAGGCTGGGCCTTAAATACTGGGTTAATCGCTACAAAAGCCAGCTCTGACCACCAGTCCCGCCCCCTGAGGGGCGGAGGAACTCCATAGCATCTGCCTCCTGGAGAAAAAGGAGAGAGAGAGAGAGCACCACAGCAACAACACAGCATCCTGACACAGATTTCTTTTTTCTTAATTTAATTTTAAGTCCGGCAATGCCTCGGGCACTTTTCAATACAACTATTTATAGAAGAATCAGGTGTCACAATAAGATGCCACACAAATGATTTGTGCGTGACTACAACAAAAACAGTTCCTGTCCACCACAAGACAGAGGGCACATCACAGGCCTGACACTTCCAGGTGTGTCAGTCCTCCTGTTATACACCTGGAGACAGTGTTTACATTTGGGTCTGCCTTTGGTCTTTTTAGCTAGCATCTGCCTTGTGTTTAGTGTGTTGAATTCACAGCACACTAAGCACACTACATTACACACTAACACACTAAAATCTTTTAAATTTCAAAACTCTCTAATAATATTGCTGTCTCTCTTTCGCCCCATCACTCACAACTTGCAACTGTTCCTTAGCAACTAAATGCCACACGTTGCCATATAACATTTAACATTTTTCCACCAATAGAAAAAGGGGGTGTGATTTTTCTTTTTGTTTTTGGCTCACAAGTTCTTTCTATTAGCAAATATCCAATTTTTACCATTTCTTACTTAGTACCCTTAATACCAACTGTGCATCATTTAAATGCCACAGCCTCCCTGAGTATTGTTGCTGACCATGTCCATCCCTGTATCACCACAGTGTACCCATCTTCTGATGGTCACTTCCGGCTGGATAACACACCATGTCACAAAGTTCAAATCATCTCAAACTGGTTTCTTCAACATGAGTTCACTGTACTCAGATGGCCTCTACAGTTGACAGATGCCAGTCCATTAGAGCACCTTTAGGATGTGGTGGTATTAGAGATTCTCATCATGGAGCTGACAAATCTGCAGTTCTGACAATATGAACCAAAATCTCTGAGGAATGTTTCCAACACATTGTTGAATCTATGCCATGAAGGATTAATGCAGTTATGTAGACATATTAAAATATATAATAATCTAATATTCTAACATAAGGAATGTTTTATGAAACAATTAACAAATATAATTTTGTTATATTTCTTTAATTTGACAGTATTTGTCAAGAGTGTTTTCCACCAACGTTTTGGTTGCCTCAGCAGATAAGCTGAGCGAGCAGAAAAGTCTGACCTTTTTGTTTTGTTTGTGTAATAATCATCTTGTTTACATACGAGATGAATAATGCAATATAATTTATGAGAGTAAGCTATTAAGTCAACAAGTGATTTATTGTTAGTAATATTACATTTTAAATGGAGTGCAACTTTCTTATATAATACATCTGCTGCTTTTGCAGTTATGAATAATTAGTATTTCTTATGCTGGAGGAAATATAATTCATTTAAAAATCCACTTCATAAATTAAATTCTGTACTTTAAATTAACCAGGGAAATGGTTAGGGTGCTGGACCCATTGTTCTTCTTCTGAATTCTGGCTTGAGTTGAGATGCTCAGATGAATATGATTTTTTGTTTTGAGTTTGGTTGATGGGAACTAAAAGTTGAACTTATACTTCATAATAAAATGAAATACTACACCAACCCAGTGATAAAAGCTTGTGGTAGAAACAATTTACTCCAAGGTAAGATACCATTTTTTAGTGAGCCACTAATGACTTTGCTAATTATTATCCATCCAAAAAAGTCTCAGTTGACTTAATGTCAATTTGTAGCAAACAAGTGTGGCTATTTCTGTTCACTGGTTCATTTACAACACTTGAGTTTACTGCAGCACTGGTCCCAGGTTTATTATGGATGTTTTTCACACTTTTTATCAGCGTTGAATGGGCAAATTCACAAACAGAAATCATTTTAATTGCTGATACTTATGTCTCTATCTGTCGCCTCTGATTTTTCTCTTTGTGGCTTAAAAAAAACAACAACACAGGTCTCTGTGTAAACTGAATGGGCCTTTCTACTCAGGTAGTAAAATGAGCTGCAGCGACGATTCTAAGCTGCAATTGTTTAATTTTCTAATCCCATAAGCTCCTCCGCCTTTGTTGTGTTGTATCAGAAAATATAAGTGGCTTCAATTCTTCTTTTCTTGATTCTGTTCTTTCTGAAAGTCTTGCTGCCTACTACTCTTGTCTTATCTTCCCAGTCTTACTATCCCTCAGTACTTTCCATTCCTGATTAAAATGCACATTCTGACCTCTGTGTTTTACTCTCTTCTTCTCTATTCCTATTTGGTGTCTTCATCCTCACCCCCTGCCCGTCTCCCTCCCACCGTCTTTCCTTCTTTCCTTTTCTTTTAGTGTCCTGAGGGGCTGAGGCCAATGAAGGATGGCTCAGGTTGCTATGACTACTCCAGGGGCATTGACTGTACGGATGGCTTCAATGGAGGTTGTGAACAGTTGTGTCTCCAACAGCTTGTGCCCCTTGAAGATGACCCCAGTTCCAGCAATGTACTCATGTTTTGCGGGTGAGAATAGCTAGCAGTATAAAAAAGAAAAGAAAAGAGAGAAAGGCAACTGAAAGATGTCTGCAGGTTCTCAATAAATCTCCCTTGTGAAGTATTTTTCAGTAGTTTTATGAGTGATGTTTTGATTAGACAAATATTAATTTCAAAGAATATTGAATAAGAAATAACTAGTAAGTCACAGATAGATAGATTGACGATAGATAGATAGATAGATAGATAGATAGCATAGAATATAGTATGTATACAGCATAATCTGTATACACAATCATAAATGTGATCAAAAACTTACATGAATCTGCCCAAACAATTCAAATAGCACCTCCGATATAAATTCTGTGAATCTCAACTTTGAGATCTTGTTCACAGCATCTATCCCAGCTGCTATTTTTAGACCACTCAGTGGAAGTCCTATTCCATTCCCTTGGCACATGTGCCTGAGTGTTATGGAGGTACTGTGTCAAAACAGTGAACCTTTAACCTGATTTCCGTGTTATGGAAGAAGTCACAGGGAGGTAAGTCTGATGAGTAAGTCAAGATGCTATTGGTGTTGCCAAAAACACCCCAGTCTTGTCATTGCACTCAGTTCCAGCACAAGATGGCACATGCCAAAGTTCTCTGCATGACACAACATGTAGGTATGCATTGACAGTCTGATACTGGGGGATTTGTTGGTAGTGCACAACCTTGGGAATGTTGGGGAAAAAAAGACATGACCATGCTCCTAGTACCACTCTGGACACGACATCCTGTAAACTAGACTCTTTAACTGAAAACATTTTTAAACTCCTGCATCAGGTCAAATTTCAATTATGTATAATTTCTGTTTGGGTCACTTCACAGAACTTTTTGATTACATCTTATTATTATATATTATACATACTAAGATTTTCATTCGTTTGCTTGCAAAGTGCCAGCCTTCAAAAATTGCATCAAAGGTTTAAGCTGAATCTTCGACCATGCTTACCGTAGCTTAAACACTTTTGTCGACATATTAATCGCGCTCCAACTGCAACTAATCAATCACACTGTTACTTTGAAACCTGATGAAAAAAGAGTGAAAAACCTCCGACAGTGTGGCTCGTAGGAGTTGATAAAGATGAACAAATTTTAAATAGAAATGTCATTATGGTGGAAGAATGGGTCAAATGCAGGACATTCACCCATGAGACTTCTGCCATGAAGACCTGATGATAAACTTATCCAATATGAGATTTATTTACTCAATTTCCAAATGACAAAAATGTTTTAAGTCAATAAAAGTTAGAATGGTGTTCTGGGGCATTATTAAATATAATCATGTTCCAAACATGGCAGGTCTAAATCAGGACTACAAACAGACACCAGAACGAAAGGAAGTACGCCTGTGTTGCTAGCTTTAGGGATGTCCTTCCAATTTTTCTTTAAAGAGCTGTATTCTTTGAGGGTATTTATACTTCAAGACTCTAGTTGAGTTACTACGTTTGGCTGACCATTTTGGAACAAACTAATCTGATCATGCCACTGAAAGCTGCTTAATTCCTGGGAGCAGTGCAGCTCTAACTGACATAAAGAAAAGTTACTTGAAAACATGGCTCAGTGCATTTACTGAAACTTAACAACAGAAGCTTACAGAAGCATGAAGAATGTCCTCATTCTTCTTGAACTGTGTCTGGTCCACTTCTCTCATTTTCTCAAGAACATTTAGCCCCTTTATACTGTGGGCAAACATGAAAGTTGTGGAAGTGTCCAACTACCATGATACTCTGTTTAATTTCATAAACTTTTTTTTTTTAGCAAATCAAGATCAATGATGAATGGACAGGGTTTGTTTTTTTGTTTGTTTGTTTTTTTCTAATGCCTTATGAAATGAACAGATTAAATTGATCAAGTCGTCTGAAATGTGTTATTCTGTTTTGTAATTATGCAAACTGCTGGTTTATTGAAAAGGAAACAGATTTACCTTTATGCCAAAGAAAAATGCTTCTCCACCAGGTCTGAGTACTGCAAACAGCAGTTGGCATCTCCTTCCCACGGAAGTGAAGAGACCTGCACAATTGTGTGAGTCTAGTCCCTAGCCCTATCTAACAGCAGTGGCTGCTCAGCCTGGTCTGTAAGACAGGATTGTGCACAGAAGTGGAGGGTATAATTTTGACTAACTGCAGAGACTGCTGAATCCAGCACCACTGGAATCTGTTTTAAAATGGTTATCACTGCAGAGTGCCTGTGTCAACAAACTCTGCAGTGATAATTGCAAGTAAAGCACTTTGCATATGTAAAAAGCATTTTAGCTTTGACAGCAAGAAAACAATATAAATACGTATAAAGTGAATACCTGGAGAAATACTGTTTCATGGCAGTGGTTGTAATTAGCTGTGTTAGGGTGTTATCAGTGTGAGGGAATGCTACTGAAAATGGGTAAGATTTTGGCATGGTCGGTTTCTCTGCATTGGTCTTTATTTGTAATTTGTAAATGAAAGCAGAAACATGGGAACATATATACATTACGTCTTTCCAATCACAATCAACCTGCCACAGCTCAGTCCTCTGTTTAACATCTTGCCAGCAACTATCCTTTAACCTCAGCCGTAAACATGTTCTCGTGCGTCGCATATCATACATTGTATTGACAGTGTTTTCCTCCTCCTCAGATGCGTGCAGGAGTACAAGCTGGCAGGTGATGGGCGCTCCTGTCTCCTGCAGTCAGACAACTGTGATGGACCAAAATGCCCAAAGCAGGATGTCTACTTCAATGACACCTTGTTTGGTGAGATGCTGCATGGATACAACAACAAAAGCCAGCAAGTCAACTTGGGACAGATATTCCAAATGACCTTCCGGTAACTAATGTACAAGTACATGCATTACATTTATATGACTACACAGAATAATATTCATGTGTTATTTCTCCTTTTTGTGTGTGTTTTTACTGACTGTTGTGTTGTTCTTGCTTTTTCTTTAATCTTTTCTTTAAGAATCTTGTCTTGTCTTATAAGTTTGTGCTTTTTCTTTGACTTTTGTTGCTTTCTTATCAATTTTGAAAAAAATCTGTCTTCATATTATTTCCAACTAAACTTGTAGACACTTAGTCTTCCCTTGAGACCTTCTGTTTCACATCTGAACAGTTTTTCTGCATCTCGAGAGACACATTGAGGCAGCTCTGAGAATCAGTAGTCAGGTTTTGCCATTGGGTTGCTGCGTCTGTGTTTGCGTCAATGGTGTGTGTGTGTATCTATGTAGATATGTGTGTGTTAGAGAGAGAGAGAGAGTGAGAAGGGCATGAGAGTGTAATGGCTGAGTGAGGATTGAGACTTATCCCATGGCAGTTCTCCTTAAACTGTCAGCGCTCTAAAAACCTGGCTCACTCTGATAAGTCACATGCTGTCTGTGAGGAAATGCTCAACACTGAAAGATGATAGGGTCTATTTATGCACAAATACACCACCTATGGTAAACATGCTCAAGCTATATCTCACATTCTCTGTGTCTGTCATCATTATCTCATGTGCATACTATATAGGCACAGCCTTCAGCAGAGTTATCATAAAATACTGTTCAACTGATTTGCCCTATGGGTCATAATAACTGTGCTTAGTTCAGGGTCATGATTTTACAGCATATACTTTCATGAAACAGAGAGCAGTGTAACCTTCCCCCCTTTCAAAACTGGCTGATTTAGTTTAGGTCCAGATGGATTCCATTTGAATGCAATGAAACTTTCTTTCGGCATAGTCAAATGTGATTCTGCTGAATTCCACTTGTGCTCAGGAGAGATTCTGAGCACAAGGTAAGTGTTTCTAGGCTGCAGTTTTATGCCATTAATTTCACTTTATAATGGTCACATTATAGTCAAAGAAGCAATTTGAATAATGTTAACATAAGAGTCTTTGTAAGCTGTTTGTGTGAAGTCTTCTCTCAGAAGCATGCTATAATTCAGGTACTGTAATTTCACATAATTCCTCAGAGAATTCAGCATTTCAGTAATCCACAGATAAGTGCATAAAAAGGACACTTCTGCTTTAATATCCTTATATTCTTAATATAAACAGCTTTCAGACGAAGCAGTTCTAAATGCCATTAAGTTTCATTTATTTGGGATTTAACACTTGACACAATCGTGCCAGCAGCATCCTTGAAGATGTTATTGGAACATAGAGAAACTGCTAAGTAGCAACCAAAGGAATCAGGCTAATGCCTATATTAACTAGAGTGAGTTATTTTAAAAGATGACCAATAAACACAAGTCTTTTTCACATGAAATAAAATAAGACTCAAGCCCTGGTATACATTAGCTTTTTCATACCTTCAGGAAATGTCAACCAATTACCAAAGTAAACAAAATACGTCAATAAAAGTTGTGATGTTTTTCTCTGAGTTTTCTTTGGACCTCATTTTATAAAGTAAGAGGCTTCAGAGCATTCGTAGGACTAAAGAGCTATAAAGGAGGAATTGTTGGCATGTCCACAGCTTAAAATGGGAACTAAAGCCCTCAGGTTTCCTAAAGGTTTGAGAGGCTAAACCAGTTGGGAACTGCCTCTAATACACTCAGCAGGACACAGTCTGACAGATGAAACAAAGGCACAGTTTGGGGATTATAAATCCTGGCAAAGACGCAGCCTTGAGACTTCTGCCCTCAAGCAGTACGGTGCACAGTGGGTCCTCATCCTCCAGACTCTTACTCTGCTAGCTGGGTTATATTCAATACAGAAAGTAAAGACACATGTACTCAAGACAAGGACTCTCATGAAATTACAGAACTGAAACATTTAAACCAGTGTTAACATCTTGGCAGCCCTGAGACACGCAAGGCAAGCGATGAATGGCATACTGTATGCTTTTCACCTGATAAATTCAATATAAAATCATGTCACTCTTGGAAAACATGGTTAATTTTTTGGCTGTTTTTAAAAAGAAAAATTCTTAAAATCCTCTCTAACACTCACGTATTGATCAAAGCTTCCATTACAGCTGCAAGCAGTCTCTTAAAAATGAAGACATAGCCAAACAGTAAATTACCAAAGAGAAGTCACAGGACTATTAACTTTTACTTTTCCTGAATGTCTCACCTTTGCACAGCTTGCTGTTAGGTGAGGTCTGTGCTCGGTAATAAACAACATCCTGTAAGCATGGTTGTTTTGTTGTGCTCTGTGACAGTCATTGGCACAGTGACAGTGGAAAAAATCTTAAAAGGTACAGTCAATGTAGAAGTTAGAGTTAGAAACATTATAAATTACGTACACAATTCAACTCTAGCTGAGTAACTGACCTGATGATTTCTATAGAAAGATTCAGATTAGGTTTCCATACATTGGCAAGGTAACTGTAGAAAATCAACTGAATGATTACCTTTTAAAAGGGCCTTATTTTCAGTACTGGACATCAAGTAAAATGTCCACTCAGCCACAGCTCTCCATCCACTTTTTATTTCTTTTAAATTAGTTAGGTATTGTGGTTATGTATCTTTCCAAGAAGTTAAGGCACACTTTAGAGAGAACATTTATAGAGAACTTTTTCCCCCTGTTTTCCATCTCAGCCTTCATTTTCTTACACCTGTGCAATCTGCACCTGTGCTTTGAAGCTAGAAAAATTTCCATGCTAATTGCAAGATGCATACTTTGCTGCACTTATATGGTTCCCTGCAGTTAAAGGCACACTTGGCTGATTACATGCAGATGACAGGCAAAGTGCACTTCCAGGCTGATGTGCCTGTTTGGATAAAGAACGTACATGTCTCTAGGTGCAGAGTATGTCTGAAACGAAGCACAAAAAGCATTTAAATAGATCGACAGTACACGGTTCACTACTTTTTGAAGAGAAGCTAGAGGATAAAAGAAAGGTGTTCCTCTGTGTATCCATTATTTAACTCAGTGGCACATTCAGGGGAGAAAATTTTTGTTTAACCAGTATGTATTTTGTATGCACCAACACTTGACTTTCATCTTTGTTTCAATTTATTTCAGTTAATGATAGAAAAGTTGAGCCAGTATAAGTCTAACCAGAAAAGCTCAGCTCACAGGAAGTTAATACTTGCCTTCCAGTGTCTCTAATTAAACATGTGTATTATACCATGTTATCTTACTGTGGTACTTATTGTGCTTATCAAATCCACTGTGTCATTTGTCAAAAGAACATTAGCTTTGTCTTCATAATGACTTTGCTCCCATAGGAATCTACTTCACACTCTATGTATTTGTAGAAACATGTTGCAGTTTTTATTCTCATAATTTTCTACACTTCCCCCCACACCTTCTTTGATATGCAGATGCAAGCCTTATTCCACAGCCCTCCGCCCCATTATTTTTCTCACCTCCACAGTCTAGTGGTTCTCTGTCACATACACAATGCCCCATTCCCCTGCATCAGCACCTCAAAGTGAAATATTAGATGATTGAGATGAATTATATAAATTGAGTCACAGCTTCACAGGTCTGTTTTTTTTAAATATATATATATGAAATACATTTTGCATACATTTTGTATTAAATTGATCTCGCTTTGCACAGTATGTTGAGGTACGCCTGGGGAATGATTTTTGCATATTGCTGTAAAAATACAGAACTATAACAGAATATTACAATGTCATACAAGCATTCATCCGTGTGATAATATTACATGTGTAAATGAGGATTTGGAAATGTAAAAAGCTATGGAAAAGAAATCCATGTTTATATTTTATATTCCTCTTCCATTTCTGCATCTCATCAGACTAAAGGACAGATTTCCACTGGTCTAATTTCCATTCCTTGTGTTCCTTGGTCCAAGCCATTCTCTTCCCCTTGTTGTTCTTCCTTAGAAGTGGGGGGTTTTTTTTAGCAGCAGTTCAACCATAAAGTCCAAATTTACACAGTCTTCTCTGAACAGTTGATGTTGGGATGTGTGTGCTGCTTGAACTCAGTGAAGCATTTAGGTGGGCTCTTATCTGGGGTGCTGTTAACTTGCAGTTTCTGAGGCTGGTAATTCTGTCCTGTGCAACAGATGTAACTCTTGGTCTTCCTTTCCTGGGGTGATCCTGATGCGAGCTAATTTCATAACATTTGATGGTCTTTGTGACTGCGCTTGAGGATACTTTCAAAGCTCTTGAAATTTTTCGGATTGACTTTCAGTCCTTATGATGGACTGTTGTTTTTCTTTACTTAGTTGAGTAGTTCTTGCCATAATATGGATTAGAACATTTCTCATATAGGTCTATTCACTGTATACCAACTCTTCACAACACAACTGATGGTCTCAGACACATTAAGAGGGCAAGAAATTCAAGAAATTAACTCTTGAGGAGGCACAGCTGTTAACTGAAAGCCATTCAGGTGACTACCTCATAAAGCTGACTGAGAACATGCCAAGATGTGCAAAGCTGTGATCTGAGCAAGGGGTGCCTACTTTGAGGAACCTAAAATATAAAACACATTCTGGTTTGTTTAACACTTTTTTGTTTACTAAATCATTCCATATGTAGTTCTTCACTGTTTGGATGACTTTAGTCAAATGACATAAGAATAATCTGGTTATGAGCAGTTTAGGTAAATTTAGGTAAATACAACCTCACTACAAAACATGACATGTTAAAGTGTCTCATTATTTATTTAACAAAAGCTAGGCCTAAATGCAGAAGCAGTTTGTGAAAAATTAATTAGTTTGGGAAGGGAAGATCATTTCCATTTGAACTATTTGAAGTCCCTCGTTCTACAAAGAGAATGGTTCTTCACAAGTTTCCAATCTTCCCAGAAGTGGACGTCCCAGCAAATTCACCGGAAGGTCAGCCAATGTATTGCTCAGTGAAAGTGCAAAAAAGCAAGACAAGAGCTACATCTCAGACTCTACAGGCCTCAGTGAACATGTTAAATGTTAAAGTTCATGACAGTACGTTTAAATCAAAAGACTGAAAAACTGCATTTTCACTCTCGAACATGGCAACACAGCTTAAGTTTGCAACATTGCATCTGATCGAAGTGGAGATGTTTGATGATAATGCACCATGTTTAGTAAAAAACCAACATGTCTGAACACACACACACCCCGCATGGTCATGTAAAATTAGAACAGGGAAGCAAGCAGCATTCAATATCGTATTTCAATGGAGAGAACCAGACTCATACATATATACATTAATACACCACTGCAATCACCAAGTACCACTTAACAACTTGAAGTATACAAAGAGCAAATGGATCCTCACAGGTCATGCAATTTTGAACCTTTAAAACATCCTTACATCCATCCATTTTCTTCCGCTTATGCAATTCAGGGTCTCGGGGGGGCTGATGCCTATCCCAACTTCCATGTGGTGAGAGGCGGAGAACACCCTGTACACCAACAGTCTGTCACAGGGCTAACACAGAAAGACAGACAACCATTTGCACTCACAATCGCACCTATGGGCAATTTAGAATTACCAATTAACCTACTAAGACCCTGCAGGGTCTTCATATGGTGGCATTACATTTTGCCTTTGCTGCACTTTACACTTCATTCTGCTCAACAGTGTTTTATACTTTGTTAAGCCATGCTGACTTTGTTGTGTTTTGCTGTAAAATAAACCCTTTTTCCCCATCTGAGGACATTTTTTTTAACAAATATATATAAACAACCATGTAACAAAACACAACTTTCTGTTTAAAGAGGAAGCTTAGTTTATATACATACTGTATCAGGTCCATCTAATCACAAATATCTCAGGAGAAATTAAAGATGCACCACAAACAGGAGCTCAGGTCTCTGGAGGTTAACCTAGCCCCTCTAACTGCATGTCTTTGGACGGTGGGGGTGCCCAGAGAGAACCCACGCAGACACGAGGAGAGCATGCAGACTCCACATAGAAAGTCCTGACCAGATGGACCCAGGACCTTTTTACTGTGAGGCAACAGTGCTAACCACCACACTACCATGCACCTTTAAAACAACCATCCTAATTTTATTTTTATTTTTTTTTACAAATGATCCAAAATTCTCCCCTTGGAAAACAAATCTGAATTTAAATTGTATAATTAAAGTTTAAAAAGAGATCTGTTTTCAAAACTAATAATAAAATAAGATGCCCAGTGTGAGCCAAACAAAGTATACTAGTGAAAGAATACAAACAGTGGCAGCAGAATACGCCACCATGCAATGACCAACAGCAGTTATTTTTCCTGGTATTTCAAAGTTCTCGCCTACAAAAAAAATGCTTTTTATTTTTAATGAAAAAGCTGATTGTGAGTGCACTCGAATATTCAAACCATTAACACAGGAGCCTGACTCCACAGTTCTATATGGATCTGCTAATTGATTGTAGTAATTACTGTATAGCTTTCATGGTGTAGACTATACTTATTTTGAAATTTGCTGTAAAGATTTTTTTTAAAAAGCCCTGTGGCAGATTAAGTCAGTGTTTCATTAGAACATATATTACTCATGTGTTTGTCTTTTCATGGTATTTTCCCCAATAGTTGCTAGAGTAAGAATGTAAGAGTGCACTTCGGTGAACACAGTTAAAATTCTGGGTTGTGACAAGTGACAAGCAGTGATTGAGAAAGAAAAGGAAATGAAGTTTCACCTGCTTTGTGAAGGTGATGCTGTCACCCTTGTTCCTTTGATGCATAATGCTTTTTTTTTATTTTACAAAAAGGAAAAGATACAGAGAGGAAGAAACAGACAAAACCGCTTTTGATAAGTACTCTGTAAGAACTCGTCATCACTGCTCACCTCTCAGAGTAGGACGACACCACAACATGAATAATTTGTGAATCCAGGAGCCCGCAAAAATCTCAGGCATAAACATAGCTACATTTCCATGTTCCCCAGTAATTTTCAGTAATTATCTCCTTTGTGCGCACAGGGTAGCTTCTACTGGGGAGTTGAGTCAACAAACATTACAAGACAATTTCTTCCCATATAATAAGTAGCCATGAGACAGTGAGCCAGACTGCTGAGGTGAAGGGTTAAGCTGCTCAAGGTTGATGAGAAGATTCTTAATTATTTTCCAAAATATGTGCCTGCTCCTTCTTTCTTAAATTTTCAGCATAGTGTTTATCGCTTTACTATTGCCTGTGCACATATGTGTGTGGGTGTGCGTGGCAGAATTGTGAACTCACACAGAGTTATGTGTGTGACATGCTGGCATTAAAGCGCGGATGGTTATTTCCTTAGATACTTGGATAATTATATGTCTCCATGCATAATTATTATTACTTACTACTTACTTTTAATTACTTTTTAGTTTCTAAATGCCTTGGCACCTTTGTTGTATTCAAACAATTGGTTGTTTAAACAGATTTCATAATATTTTAATGTGTCTGGCTCATGAGAAAACAAATAGCTGCTACCACAGCTCGAGACACTGAAAATTAGAACTCTGTACTTTCTAAATTGCTGTATTGGCTATGGTGTAGATGGCCTTTCATCTACTCGGCCATAAAAGTTTGTACCATTTTACATTTAAAAACTGTTGTATAATGGTTTGTGGGTATTTGTCTGGAGTTTTTTCTCATTGCACTGGCTTGAAAAAGTGAGAGGTTGTCTGTCTCCCGAATCCAAACTGGGAGCTGGTTCCATAGAAGAGGGGCCTGAAAGCGGAAGGCTCTGCCTCCCATTCCATTTTTAAGGAACCACAGGCAAGCCAGCAGTCTGACAGCAAAGTGCTCCATTGGGGTGGTGTGGTACTGTGAAGATATTAAGATAAAATGGGGCCTGATTATTATAGACCTTGTGTGTGAAATTGTTGTGAATATATTTTTCTCTCTAATGATTAAAATTTTATTTGTGACGAAATTCATGACTTCATTACTATTTAAGGTGAAAGGAATACTTGGCTTGACAGAGCTCTGACACTGTCAGCATGGCTATAGCGCTGAAAAGAAACCCAGGGTTCTTCTTATTTTCTTCAATCAGTAATGAATAATAAGGGGTCCTAGCTGAGGGTTTTTTATAGAGCAAACTATTTTTACAGAGGGAGGTTAGCAAAAAAAGGAAGTGAAGATCTTCTAAATTACTAAGATCCCATTTACAGCTACAGCTTATAGGTTATCTGCTTTGAGGCACGTGTTTGTCAGTTATATGAGGGAGTCAAGCACTTCTGATTTGAGGCTTTCTTTTTCAGAGGAGCCACAGTATCCAGAGTCATATACAGTGAGGATGTAACGCCATTAACAAGATAATCGACCTCTGTGGGAGTAGAGTTTAGGTAGCTGCTCTGCACTGTGTTGGCACATGGCATTGAAGATAGCAGTGGAGGAATTATATACTTAAACTTATTTTCAGCACTTTCAGAAAGACATCTGTTTCAGAAAGACTGACTTTAAATTGCAGACAGTGTATTGCAATATAAATTGAAATGTATGTGATGTCTGGAGGTGGTTGGATCATAGTCAGGTGTAAATACAATCTGTACAGTTTGGCAACATTCTAAGTCCTCTTCTAGTATGTCAAGATAGCTGTTGAAAAAGCTGAAAACAGCCATTTTTTTTAATTCAATGTATGCCCAAACAGCAGCCTCGCAAAATGCTTAATTATATTAAAGTCTCGAGGTGCCATACACTAATGCACACAGATTGCTGTTTCCATATTCAGTGTATATGGGGTCTAAAAGGTTAGGTTATATCAAATCTGTTGTATCTTATATTGACAAATGCATTCCTTTTAAAAATATCTTTCTTGTGAACTCATTTTATTCATTATTGTCATCTCCGTTAGCTTTCACAATGTGTTTGTTCACCCGTGAAATGCAAGTCCTCCTTTTTTTATTTTAATATTTGACTGGTATAAATGTAGTTTTCTCTAAACAGCCAGGTTATTTTTGCTGTTGCATACGGATAAAAATAGAAATCCTTATTTCTTTAAATGCTGACTTCTTCAAATGAATTGATATCATTTTCTATGGTGCGTAAGATACCGAAATATTTAATCATTCGAATTTGATCAATAATTTGCATGCTAAGCTTGAAAGGAAGCACTGCTGCAGTTGGCTTCCTGGAAAATTTGACTCTTATACACACCTTGGCACCGTAGCAGAGGGAGTTTAGCAGAAAAGGAAGTGTAAGAGTAAGAGGAGGTACTTAAAGCCTCAGTGATTCCTCCATCTTTATGACTGAGTGGACATAAGGTGAGCATGTCTGGGAGACTGCAGAGGCTTTGTGTGTAGTGCTCAAACATTTGTGTGGGTTTGTATTTACCTTTGTGTGGGTATGTGTTTGCTTGTGTGAGCCAGTGCGCAGGTATGTGTGAATGTGATTGTTCCCAAGGCAGTCACTCTCTGTGCAGTAACTCACATGGCGAGGTAGGACCTAGTATCAACTAATATCAGAGAAGCTTGTATCCTACTACCTGCTGTTTGTTTAGGGAAAGCAAGAGGCAGTGATATGGGTTGAGAAAAGAAAAAAAGCTAAATCAAAATGGTAAAGCTGAGCAAAACTTTGTGAAACACTAGGAAAGAGTAACTGGGAGAAACGGGGTGGGTAGTAGTGCAGCAAATGCTGCTTCGTGCATGACGCAAGAAAGTAGTCAAGCGTCAGATGAACAGATTAAGTTAAATCATGTGGGAGAGAAGTACACTGCTCAAAAAAATAAAGGGAACACTTAAACAACACAATATAACTCCAAGTAAATCAAACTTCTGTGAAATCAAACTGTCCACTTAGGAAGCAACACTGACTGACAATCAATTTCACATGCTGTTGTGCAAATGGAATAGACAATAGGTGGAAATTATTGGCAATTAGCAAGACACACTCAATAAAGGAGTGGTTCTGCAGGTGGGGACCACAGACCACTTCTCAGTACCTATGCTTTCTGGCAGATGTTTTGGTCACATTTGAATGTTGGTGGTGCTTTCACACTCGTGGTAGCATGATACGGACTCTACAACCCACACAAGTGGCTCAGGTAGTGCAGCTCATCCAGGATGGCACATCAATGCAAGCTGTGGCAAGAAGGTTTGCTGTGTCTGTCAGGGTAGTGTCCAGAGGCTGGGGGCGCTACCAGGAGACAGGCCAGTACACCAGGAGACGTGGAGGAGGCCGTAGGAGGGCAACAACCCAGCAGCAGGACCGCAACCTCCGCCTTTGTGCAAGGAGGAACTGGAGGAGCACTGCCAGAGCCCTGCAAAATGACCTCCAGCAAGCCACAAATGTGCATGTGTCTGCACAAACGGTTAGAAACCGACTCCATGAGGATGGTATGAGGGCCTGACGTCCACAGATGGGGGTTGTGCTCACAGTCCAACACCGTGCAGGACGCTTGGCATTTGCCAGAGAACACCAGGATTGGCAAATTCGCCACTGGCGCCCTGTGCTCTTCACAGATGAAAGCAGGTTCACACTGAGCACATGTGACAGACGTGACAGAGTCTGAAGATGCCGTGGAGAGCAATCTGCTGCCTGCAACATCCTTCAGCATGACCGGTTTGGCAGTGGGTCAGTAATGGTGTGGGGTGGCATTTCTTTGGAGGGCCGCACAGCCCTCCATGTGCTCGCCAGAGGTAGCATGACTGCCATTAGGTACCAAGATGAGATCCTCAGACCCTTTGTGAGAACATATGCTGGTGCGGTTGGGCCTGGGTTCCTCCTAATGCAGGACAATGCTAGACCTCATGTGGCTGGAGTGTGTCAGCAGTGCAAGATGAAGGCATTGAAGCTATGCACTGGCCCGCCCGTTCCCCAGACCTGAATCCGATTGAGCACATCTGGAACATCATGTCTCGCTCCATCCACCAACATCACGTTGCACCACAGACTGTCCAGGAGTTGGCGGATGCTTTAGTCCAGGTCTGATTAAAGCATACCATTTTGTGCTGCCTGTCTTTTATCCCTTTATGTATGCTGACAACCTAATGCAGCTTCTTGCACTCTTCCTGGATATCTTTACCTTTCTGCACCTCTTCCTTGCTGGAGAATTGTAAAATACTATTAAATTTATAGTTATCATCTAAATATTCATTGTTAGCTGACAATGACAAGAGCTGGAGATTTTTTTAGAACCATTCCTTTAGCAAAAGTAGCAATAAAACACTATCATAACTCCTCACTATGCAGAAAAATTATATTACTAGAAAAGTGTACATAAAGTATCAAAAGTAAAAGAAATTATTCTGCAGAAAATCTCACAGTTGGCACCAAAAGTTAATGTCTCACACAGAAAACAATGCATTTGAACTGGCTGAAATGCCTAATTTGAAATTCAGGCTTTTTGTCCTTTCACACATCTACTTCACCAGGTAACACGATTTCATAACACTGTTCTAGTTCCACAAGCAAATCATACTAAATATATTATGACAAGAGCAAACAGTTTTTATGCACTCCCGTGCACCAGAGAAACTAAAATCCCATGGATTACTCTTTTAAGACTCCACAATCACTGGAATTACTTTTGTGTTTACATTTTGCACAGCTAATGTGGCTAACATTACCTTAAGCTTTGCCCACAGGTTTGATATTAGAGCCAATCAGAAATTATGAAGACCTTAAGATTCTCTGAAACCGATGAGTAGGAGTTGGTGTGGGTTATTGTGTTTTATCTTTTATGCTATACTGACACTCATAAAGTCAGATGACTTCTTTGTGTGTACAAAAACTAGACTGGGACTCAGGGTGACCGTTCTTCATGAATGCCAACCGCAGAATGGTCTTCCTTTTCAAATGCTCTACCTCTCCACTAAGGTTCACAAAATTGAGCAAGATAGTATTTACATAATCTAGCTGGCAGACAGACAGTCAGCACTAAAAACATACACCCATCAAAGCTTTAGCCTTTACCTGGACTCTTGATTTGGCAGAGGAATAAAGCCACTCTTTGTTCTGGGTCCAATTCACATTCAAACATGTAGAGTTGAACATCAGGGTTTTGTTATGTGATGGCTCACAGAGGACTGTGCCTTTACTCAATGTCAGACTGGGCTTTTGGCAGGTGTCCCTTAAAGCCAGAGGATGAAAAGAAGTACTGCTATATTTTAGCCCACAGTCTGTCATTTAAAAAAAAAAAAAAAAAATTATCCTGGTAGACCCTAAAATAAGATATGACTTACATTTCCCTTTTCTTTCTTAAGCTCACATCAATAATCATGATTTTGTTGTTTCCTCTTAATAAATATAAAAAGAAGATAACATGTTATCCATAGCCATAATCAGTCAAGAGCATGCAAATCTCAATATCCTCCCCCCCCTTTTTTTGTTAGTCATTTACTTTCTGTTCTCGTTCCTGGCTCAAGAGATTTGTGGGGGATATCTTGACTCAACTTGTCAGGCTCCACGGTGCCAGGCAGTGAGTACAGGGGCCACTAGAGGATGTCAGGTCCTCAGGCCATCCTCATGAAGTCTGTTTCTGATTGTTCCTCATTTCACAAAGGACCAGATATTGGTCCTGCCAATTGCTCAAGGACCTTCTATGGCCTGTCCAGCTCTCACATATAGTGTAGGTCATGTATAGTTTCAAAAGATGTAATGCTGTCTTTTTATGTATACCCAGTATCACATCTGTATCACCCAAAACATGATCATGTATTAACTATCCATCCATCCATTCACTTCCGCTTGTCCTGTTCAGGGCTGGAGCCTAACCCAGCTGACATAGGGCGAGAGGCAGGGTAGACCCTGTACAGGTCACCAGCCTGTTGCAGGGCCAACACAGAGAGACAGACAACATCCACACTCACATTCATGCTCTCATTCACACCTATGGGCAATTTAGAGTTTCCAGTTAACCTAACCCCAGTAAGTGCATGTCTTTGGACTGTGGGAGGAAACCGGAGTACCCAGAGACAACCCACGCAGACACAGGGAGAACATGCAAACTCCACACAGAGAGAGAGGGAGGGGCCTGGGCCAAGGTGGAATCAAACCCAGGCCTTCCAGATGGTATTCTGTGAGGCAGCAGTGCTAACCACCGCGCCACCGTGCTGTTATGGATATAAATCATTATATCACTCTGCATGCAATAGCATTTCATCTACTCAGTGTAGCAAAACATAACCCTGAAAATTTGTTCTCCTTCTATGGGTATAGATGGCCTACACAGAAATTAGTTGATAGACGTTTTCATGACTGCATAAAGAAATACAGGCTGCCAGATCCTGAAAATCCCTCTAGGAACCTGTTTTAAACTCTCTCTTAACTCTTCTCTCTTTCCATCACTCTGCCCTTGTTTTTAAAACTGTTTCCTGGTGCTTTGAACTTTCTCGTCATAAATTCTTCGTTAATATTAATTCATCAAGCTTTCATTTCCAGTTCCTTCCTTCCTTTCATCTATCTATCCATCCGCCACCCACTTATTTGAAGTTAGGTTCCTGTGGCAGCAGGCTAACCAGGGTATTCCAGATGTCTTTCTCTCAAACCACACTTTCCAGTTCCCTCCTGGGGATTCCAAAGTGTTCTCAGGCCCAACGAGATGTTTAATCTCTCCAGCAGGTTCTGGGTCTTTCCAGCAGTCTCCTCCCAGTCCAGAACACCTCAAAAAAGTCACCCGGTAGGCATCCTAACCAGATGCTTGAACCACCTTAGCTTGTTCCTTGTGACCAGCAAGTGGCTCTACCTCAAGATTCCAGTCACCCTATGAAGAATGACTGGGATCTCAGTCACTTGTATTTGCAACCTTACTCTTTTGGTCACTACCCAGATTTCATGACAGTAGTTTAGGGTTGGGATGTAAATGAACTAGTAACCTGAAAGCTTTGCCTTTCAACTCAGCTCTCTCTTGACCATGGCAGTCCAGTACAACACCCGCATTACTGCTGATGCCATAACAATCCACTGGTCCAACTCGTGCTCCACCTTCCCATTACTCACAAATAAGATCCCAAGATGTTTGAACTCCCTTGCTTCAGGCAGCCTTTCTCCCCCAACACAGAGGGAACATTCTACCATTTTCCAGCAGAGAACCATGGCCTCAGACTTGGAGGTGCTGACTCTCTTCCCAGTCATTTCACACCTGGCTGGCAATCCAGGGACTTTCTCAACTACCCCACCAACCTCTGGCAGTGCTGAAGGTCATGCTTTGATGAAGCCAGTAGAAACACATTATCCACAAAAATCAAGAATCTTTCTTGAGGTTCCCAAAGTGGATACTCTCCTCATCCTGTCCATGTAAATCAAAAACAGGATTGAAGGGGCAAACCTGATTGAGTCCACACCCACTGAAAACATGCTTGACTTCATGCCAAGGATGTGGACACAGCTCTTCCTTTGATTATACTGATGGTCAGGAACCCCGTACTCAGCTTTGACCTAAGGTGCTCTGGTACCAAGTACACTTTTGAATAATGTTATGTTCGAACATGGTTTTTGTTATGGCCAACCCCTGCCTAACACAGAAGTCAAATAACAAAACAGCACAATTACAATTACCCTTCTCTAAGTGTCTACATTGTTGCCTATGTGAGCATGGAAGTCTCCCAGGAGAACAATGGAGTCCCCAGGTGGACTTCCAAAATCCTACCCAAAGATTTCAGAAAAGCCGGGTATTCTGAACTGCTGTTTGGCAAATATGCACAGACAACAGTCAGAGTCTTACTCTCCAGGACTCGAGTTTGCACAAATTTGTCTCCCTTGTTTTATGGGGAAAACTCCATACCGGCAGCACTCAGCTGGGGACCTGTGACTATCCCCACATCAATCTAGTTCATCTCACCATGGGCCACTCTAGAAAAGGAAAGAGTCAAGACTTCTCGGTAGCCCTCCTGCACTTGTTCAGGTTACTTCCCCACTAGTGAGGTGACATTTCATGTCCCCAAAACAAGTCTGTGATGCTTAGGGTCCACTTGCCCAGGCTCCCACCCTTGCCTACCCACAAGGCCAGTTTTATTCAACTATATGAAATTTGCTTCATTGAGTATTCACCCACACTCATCCCTGCAAGGCTGAAATATAAAGGAGTTAATTACCACTCCTGTGATGTGATTTCCAGAGCATGGTTTACAAGATGCTTACTTAAAAAAAGGAGCACTCCACTTCAGTTATTCATATCAATCAGAAACATATCAATGACAAAATAGCAGATAATATAACATTTAATCAGGTCTTGATGTCAGTCATCTTGCTTTGTAATTATACTGAAGAACAAAAGAATGCAAAAACTGCCTTGCTGTCTTGCCACATTACTGCTTATCAAATATGAGATGATGAGATTGAGGGAAAAAATGTGATATGACTTGCCATTTGTGTATTTTATGTACCAGGATAGAAAATAAATGAAGGAGAAATTTATAAAAGCTGACCTTCTTATGGTAGAAAAAATAATGTAGTTTATTAATGGTGTTTAAATAACATATAGAAGTGAATACATGTGCCTCAAGGTCTTCTAAGTGAGTTTAAGATCTTGTTTTATTGAACTAAGACTCCCTATTTTTCAGCACAGTCCCAGGGCCACGTAAAGGTTTAAGAGATAGATTATTTCACTGTCTTTATCAAAAGGACAGAAAATAAAGAAATTTTTGTCTTTTTCTTGTTAAAGTGTCTGTCAAAAAAGAAAATATCCAAACTGTTCTATTTCTTGATTGCTGTGCCAAGTGAGAAAAGATAACCTCCCGTTGTAGTCTGTTGTCCTCTAATCAAATGCTCAGAAGTGCTTCTCTGCTTTCAGGGTGATGACATGACAGTCTTTTAGGAACAGGATTTTTAACTGCTGGTTAAGCTTCCTTGCAAAACTGTGGTGTCCTTCTTTGAGTTAAAATGAGGGGGGAAAGGAGATGGAAAGAGAAAGGGAGATAGAGAGGTAAATTTTTGCTACAATGGGTAAACACAAGGTTTGTAGCAAGAGAGAAAGTGGAATAATATAAAATTAGAAAGCTATGGCTCTAATCAGTTCCATAGTTAACTGGCCTGCATGCCCCCTTACTCTGCATTACTGAGCTTCATCTCTATGGTAATGCTCCTGGCCACCAGAGTTCATTTCTACAATTTCCTAAAGCAGGCCAACAGAGATATCGAGGTACAAAAAAGAAAGAAATGAAAAAAGCCATGCATGCTCACATTGTATTTCAGTTGTATACACGACTCAGGGGAATGAAAGTGAGGATGAGTGGTTATGTGTTGTGCCTGCATCTAACTCTGTGTGTGTGTGTGTGTGTGTGTGTGTGTGTGTGTGTGTGTGTGTGTGTAGAGAGAGAGAGAGAGAGAGAGACAAAAACACTGACTACGGTAACAGTTTTTGCTGTCAACGCCCTCAGCGTGTCTCTGCATATATGTAATTACCTGCACCAACACATGAATACAATCACTCACATACACTCAAACAAACTCCACAGTACGCTCTCACAGTATACTTCAAAGCTGCTTCATTCACAGCATCAACTCCCAAGCCTAATCAATATTGGCCATGACAAGTCACCCCATCCCCTCCCCTCAGTAGGAATCATTTATCAACTGAGCTGTGGCTGCAGATGTAATAAGAGATTGTTACACAACTCTCAAGATAAACATCTCTGATTGTTTTATTACACTGCAAATTGGCCTTTTTTGATGCTGCCCCTTAATAACTGTTTAATTTTTCATCCGGGGCCTGTGCCCTTAGTGACGCTGGGTGCTTTATCTTTGTTATTACTCATCTGACTGGCCCCACTCACAGCAAGTGTTTATTCAAATAACAGATATTACAGCTGTTCAGTATATTACATGCAATTGGATCCTCTACATTCCCAGCTCTCATAAATCTTTGATTGTGCATTTCAACAAATTGGTGGATATGGTTCTCAAGGGCAAATGTGACAGCATTTTCAAAGCAATGGTAGGGAAAAGGCTAGAAAAGAGTCACTTTGACTGATGCTGTGAGAGGATACATAAAAATTTTAATTCAGAGGTGAATGAATATAATTCATCTATGTTCATTTAGCAATGAATAAAGCTTCCTCCATCTTCCCCTTGTTATTAAAAGGGTAGCTAAAAACCAACTATGCAGTAGGTTACATGGATTACTACATCCTAGGGCTGGGCGATATATCTAGGTTTTAAGAAATATTGATATATTTTCATACACGATATTATGACACAAAATCGTTTATATCGATATAGTCGCGTTACAATCATACTTGTAGATCCACCAGTTCACCTTTCTCTTCTCGCAGTTTGTCTCTGCACAACTTCACACTGGCCCGCCTCTCTCCCTCACCGCTTCACCCGTAAGTCATGCAGGAAGCGACAGCATGGCATGTTGCCAACTTAGCAACTTTGTCACTACATTTAGCAGCTTTTCAGGCCCCGCTGGCAACTTTTTTTTTTTGTTTTTCACTAAAAGCGACTCGCGACAAATGTAGCAACTTTTCCCGGTGACGTCAGTGACTTTTGGAGAGTTTTGGAAACCTGAAATCCTCAGCTGTTGCCGTGTTTTGGATACATACAGCTTCTGTACTGCGTCCGTTCATACGCTTTGACATCGCCTGGGCCCCCAAGAGTCCCTGACCATACCTTAACTAGATAGCAGAGGTTGGTTTGTACCGTAAGTCACGTGACCTTAATAGCGGAAGTGGATCTTTTTTGCTGTGCATTGAGCGGGTGGGCCCGTTGCTGTGATACGTCAGCGCATATGTCTGCGGATTTACTGTCTAGAACCCTGCTGACTGAAGGATGGACCTTTGTTCATTCAGTCTGTTATATGTTTTGTTATTTGCACAGAGTACTAGATGTACAGGAGTACACACAGGAGGAAGCACTTTCCAGTGAAGTAGACTTCACCAGATTTGCTTTTAAAGAATCAGTCAGCCTTTTGCTATTTTGCTCTGTATCTTTTTTTAATAGCACAGCTGTGAGTCTTTTTTTATAGAGGAAAAAAGCATTAATTTATTTGAGGAGCATTATTATTTAAATATGCTAATAGTTTATTTTTGAGCAATTTCTCATGTACGTCTACATCTGAATGTTAATAAAAGTGCCTGTGTGATGTTTGGGACATGTAGCTTTGACTCAGGAGTGCCTTTTTGTTTTTACCTTTTGGGAAGAAAAATATTGAGATATATATTGTATATCGTCATTCAGCTAAAAGATATCGAGATATTACTTTTGGTCCATATTGCCCAGCCCTACTATATCCAAAGTAAAGGTAGGTTAAAGCTATTGTTTAAAATCAAATAGACAAATGTTGTGGACCTGTACTAATAAGCTACAAACTGTTTGCTATTGATGACAGTGAGAAAGAAAGAAAGAAAGAAAGAAAGAAGAAACATGTATTTATGTGACCACTCCCTTTTCATAGATAAGAAATCCCAAAGAAAGTTTGAGGTATCTGACATTGCTTTACTGGGTGTCTACTACACAACAACAAAACCTCTGCACTGTACTATATAATGGCTTCAGATCATAACTAGGTGAGGAGTCTAGCTGCTGTTTTCAGTTTTCTTGTGCAGTTGCCATTTTTGTATATCATCATTCAAAAATATATTTTGTGACAGAGACAGTTGTTTGGAACGAGAACTTCATCTTTTGCTTGGAATGTTCTTTTGTTGCACACTTCTTTTTCAAGCACAGCGTAATTATGCCACCCATCCATCCATCCATCCATCCATCCAAAATAAAAAAAACAACATGTTCTGTTCGTTTGGAAGGCATTTGGGTCAGCTTATGTTGTTTAAAATGCGGTACATATATATGGTATATAAATCAAATTAACTTAACTTGATATGACATGAGATCAGGTGACTGACTTGACTGATGAAGAATATTCCGCTTCTTTGCCTTAAGAAACTCAAGATTGCATTTGTAGTATGCTTTGGATCATTATCCATTTACACTGTAAATTCCCTGCAGCATTTGACCAAATCTGAGCAGAGAATATAGCCCAGTACACTTTAGAATTTGTGCTGCTACTTCTATGAGTATTCACATCATACACATTCACATCAAACAATAAACAGTAGCGACCCTTTCCATTGGACAGCCATACATGCCTGAGGTTATTGCTATCTCCCTGAGGGGTTTAGTTAGGTTTTTCAGGCCAGTAATGACCTCGTTCATTTGTCTTGACATCTCTTTGGACCTCACATTGAGAGTTTCATTGAAAAGCTACCAAATGCAAGTTCAACACTTAGAATTAATTCTTTACCTGCTTAATTTTCCATGCAGTAACAAGGGAATGCCCATGACACTGCTTATCAGTCATTTGTCCAGTTACTTTTGAGCTTTGGAAAATGGTGCACTATTTATATATATATATATATATATATATATATATATATATATATATATATATATATATATATATATAAAACATCCTAAACAGTTAATGCAATACTTAAAACTTTTGAATTGAAGATGGAAGTCTGCACTTCAATCACATCTCGATTATTTTATTTATAATCAGCTGTGGTGGTGTACAGAGGCAAAATTACAGAAATTGTGTTATTGTCCAAAAATCCTGTAGACCTCACTGTGTATCTTAAACCATATGAAATCACTGGCATGGAATCATGTTCCTTCTGTCAAATCAAGAAACTATTCTTTTCCTCTATATTTCAGGTAAAGGTTTTGTTTTTTGTTCCTAGTGTTCTTTCATCCACTCTGATACCCTTTCAGTTTACCCAGTGTACTGCAGCCCTTCTTGTCCCTAGCTTCCATAAATCCTCCAATACAACCCTCCCCCTATCTGAACTGTACTGGCACCCAGTGGCTGCTTACATTCAGATCAAAATACTGTTGTTAGCCTGCAATTCTACCGAACCCCTGCCCTAACATCTCTTCCTTCTCTGTGGTAAACTGATCATCACTGCCCTGTCACGACTTTTCAACCCCTTCTCAAGTTGGACTCTTCTTTTTTTTTTCTTTTTTTTTCCCCCAGCACAGAAGTAATCTTTCCACCTTAGACAGTGCAATCACTTCCTATGGATGCGTCCTAAAAACTCTCTCCATTGAACTCCAGCACTGTGCCTGACTGACCCTTCACATCCTTCATTTTTGTGAAACTTAATATATTTACAAATACCTTTACTTTCACATATTTCAAGATTTTGTGTAATGTAATTATACAGCTGGTTATTACTGCTGAAAACTACTGCTGAGGGAGCTGTTAATACTTTTGTAAAAAAAAAAATCAGCACATTAGAATAAAGTCTCTTCCAGACTACTCAATAATATACAGGGACAAAAATATGTAACAATATATAATACATATAAATTCTTCAAGCATGTGCACTGGCTTATACTTTTAGCCATTTTTTTCACACAGAGACAGAGCATCCTCTAGTGGCAAAGTTTATTATTGTGTTTCTTTCTGCTTTTCCTAACAGTTTGTTAGGACCTACAGCATTTATTGATTATTACAGTACAGAGCTCAGACTATGTGACTTTTACAAATGCACACTCACAGTGTAGTACTTTCTCTACTCCAGTGTTTTTCTGAAAGTGGTGATTAAAGTGTGGCAGGAAGCAGTTTAGTGCTGGATCGTTACACAGGACTGTATAAATGGACTATTAAACATTAATAGACTGATATTAAAATTTGGATGGGGAAATATTTTTGCCGTTACCTCAGCAATTTTTTTTCAACTATTGCCACTTAATATCTACATACATTTTTTTATTGACTGTCCCTTAGTTAGTAAATACCATACCATTCTTCTTCTTACGTGCATAAGAATTATTTTAATCTCACTCTTGTCATTCTAAGCTTTGTACTAACCATTTTTCAAGCCATTTTCAGGCATTTTTAATCAGTTAGCTTTTAATATTTTTGGTCTTTTTAGGGTTAATCTTGCCCTCTTAAGTGCTTTGATAAGCCTTTATGGGAATTCTTTGTGATGCAGCTTAACATGCATGTTATTCTAAATCTATTTTAATGTATTAATCGCAATTGTTTATTGGCAATGGTGAAGGCCAGGTCATTTGAAGTAGTTATTCAGTGTGCTGTAAATGCATTTTTAAAGTGCTCTTTCAGTTTTGACCCAAAATGGTTACACAACCTCAATTAGCAGCTGAGCTAGAACAGAGACTCTGATAATCATGATATAGCCTTTGTAAGCTTGGCACCAAGGATTTCTAAGTATATTCAATGCTCATTTCCTCTGGGAATTAGGGAATCTTTGTTAGTGCTTGCATCAGTCCACAAAAGCAGCTTCTAAATGAGTTGAAAAGACCATCTTGCAAGGTTTACAATTTACTGAAACAGTTAGGTTTCATCATTGTTAGGGGAGCTGTTCAACATCTCTGAAAGGAATCGTATAGGAGGGGAGGACATGTAATTCATGTAGTGAACATGCTGGGTTTGTGATTGGTGGGCTGCCACATGAGTGATTATAAGAATGGAGTTCTGAATGTCAAAGTAGGCACTTCAGATCAATGGACTCAGCCTACAATTAAGTATTTAGCCAAAAGCTCACATGTAAAATATTGGTAAATTGTGTGTGTTTTAGCATAAAAAGCAAAAATGAAGGGGAAGTAACTGATGTTATTTTCCAAATTATTCCTGTATTCAAAAGCATCATTAACTTAAAATATATTGTTGTTGTGACCTTAGGATCTCATCTCTGCTTTTTGTGAATGATGTGGTCCTATTGGCTTTATCAGGTGGTGGCCGGCAGTTCGTACTAGAGCGGATCACAGCCATGTGAAGTAGCGGGTATGACAATTAGCCCCTCTAAGTCTGAGGTCATGATTCTCAGCCAGAAAAGGGTGGAGTGCCCTCTCCAGCTCAGGGATGAGGTTCTGCCCCAAGTGGAGGAGTTTAGTATCTCAAGGTCTTGCTCACGAATGAGGGTAGAAGGGTGTGGGAGATTGACAGACGGATTGGGGCCACGGCTGCAGTGATGCAGCCGCTGTACCGGTCCATTGTGATGAAAAGAGAAAGTGAAGTGAAGCTGTTGATTTACTGGTTGAGCTACTTCCCAAACCCTCACCTATGGTCATGAGTTTTCTGTAGTGACTGAAAGTAAGATAAGCTAGATAGATAAGTTAAGGTTCATTTGTCACATGCACAGTGAAATGTATTTTGTACCTGCAGATGATAGTAAGCAGTAAGAATATATAAATAAGAATAAAAATAAGTAATTTACACATTGTAGAAATATATATAAATAAGAATAAATTATGTAATTCACAATTCTAGTCATTGGTTTTTACACAAGGGTATGTTATTGCAGCTGTGTCAGTAAGTGCATGGCATGGTACAGTGAAAGTCAAACAGAATAGAATATTTTACATAGTGAATAACAGTCCAGTTTAGGGTTTGGAGTTGAGGAGATGGTCAGCTTGTGGATAAAAAACTCTTCTTCAACCTTTCAGTCTTAGTCCTCATGCAGCAGTAACTCCGGCCTGATGGGAGCAGGGAGAAGAGAGAGTGTCCAGGGTGGTTGGGCTGTTTAAGGATCAACTTAGCCCTTAACCTGCACTGCTTTGTGTAAATGTCCTGCAGGTCAGGGAGGGTCGCTCTGATGGTCCATTCAGTTGAACAAATCACCCTTTTAAGGGCCATGAAGTCCTGTTTAGTGCAGTTTCCCATCCAGGTGCTGATGCTCCTACACAAGATGTTCTCGATAGTGCAGGTGTAAAAGTTCCTGAGCACCCTGAGTGGTAGCTTGAAGTCTCTCAGCTGCCTGAAGAGGTAGAGATGCTGTCTAGCCTTCTTCACAGTGTTGTTAATCTGATGAATCCAAGACAGGTCCAATGAGATGGTCACTCCCAGGTATTTGAAAGTGTCCATGAGAAGTGGATGGTAGTCCCTCTGCTTCTTCCCTGAAGTCTACAATCAGTTCCTTTGTTTTGCTGACAGAAGATTGTTCTCCCAGCACCAGTCTTCCAGGTGGGAGACCTCCCTCCTGTAGGCTGTCTCTTCATTGTGGAAGATTAGTCCCACAACAGCGGTGTTGTCAGTGAACTTTATGATGACACAGCGAGTACAGCAGAAGGCTGAGCACAAAGCCCTGGGAGGTGTTAAGGGTGAGGGCGAATGAGGTGAGGCAACCCACTCGTACCACCTGTGGTCTGCTGGTCAGGAAGCTGTAAAACTGATATCGCCTGTAAATACAGGTGCCAGCTGGTCAGTGCAGGTCTTAAGGACAAGTCCGCTAATACCGTCTGGTCCAGCTGCTTTCCTGGTGTATACACTTCTAAACAACCTATTCATGTCATGGTCCATCACAGTGAGTGTCTCCTCCCCTCTGGCTGGGAGTGCAGCAGGCTGTCAGCTTTCCGACTTGAAGCGTGAAAAGAAGTTGTTCAGTTCATCAGTCAAAGAAGCATCGGCACTCACCAGGACTGTGCATGGTGCTCTGTAGTCCGCGATTGTGCATAGTCCCTGCCAGTCCCCTGGAGTCAGACTGTTTTAATTGTTGTTCCAGTCTGCAGCCGTAGTGCTCTTCAAACATTGTATGAAGTAGCCTTGTAGTCCTCCATGTTCCCAGAGGCAAGCCCAGAGTTGTCGGCACCAGTGCAAGACCTCAGGGCAACGCGGACAGATTTATCCACCTACAGTTTCTGGTTTGGAAAAGTTTTGATGGTCCTCCTACGCAAAGTGTCATCAACAACTTTTCCAATAAATCCCACAACCATTTCCGTACACTCCTCGATGTCTCCGCTTACACTACTGCAAAACAGGTCCCAGTTGACTGAATCTAACGCACCGTGCAGAGCGGCCTTTCTTTGGTCAGTCCACTGTGTCACTTCTCTCACAGCAGGGGGTTCCTGCCTGAGCCTTTGTTGGTATTTCGGCATGAGAAGGATAGAAGTGTGATCTGACTTCCCAGAGGGAGGAAAGAGGCTTTACTATGGAGCTCTCATTGAAAGGAGAGTAGCAGTGGTCTAGAGTCCTCTCTCCTCTGGTACCGGATCATGGATACAGGCAGCAAAAATAAGCTTTCTCCAAAGAGTATTTGGCCTCTCCCTTAGAGATAGGGTGAAGAGTGCTGTCACTACTCCTCTACATTAAAAGAAGCCAGTTGAGGTGATTCAGACATCTGACAAGAATGCAATCTAGGTGCCTCATGAGTGAGGTGTTCCGAGCATCTCCTACCAGGAGGAGGCCCCAGTGAAGATCCCGAACACGCTGGAGAAATTACACTGCTCAAAAAAATAAAGGGAACACTTAAACAACACAATATAACTCCAAGTAAATCAAACTTCTGTGAAA
>JAMQGT020012263.1:207500-267315 GCA_024447675.2 Pterophyllum scalare | reverse complement strand
TTACTTGTTTATACTTCACTCTGTATTTAATCATTATTATTAATCTCTGGCTCTCTTCCACAGCATGTCTTTTGTCCTGTTCTCTCTCCACTCAGCCCCAACCGGTCGCAGCAGATGACTGCCCCTCCCTGAGCCTGGTTCTGCTGGAGGTTTCTTCCTGTTAAAAGGGAGTTTTTCCTTCCCACCGTCGCCAAGTGCTTGCTCATAGGGGGTCGTTTTGACTGTTGGGTTTTCTCTGTGTTATTGTAGGGTCTTTACCCACAATACAAAGCGCCTTGAGGCGACTGTTTGTTGTGATTTGGCGCTATATAAATAAAATTGAATTGAATTGAATTAAATACATTGCCCTTGGTTTGTCTGTGTAGATGTTAATATGATTATCTCTCCTCACATGAACACATCTGCTTTTCACCCCACACCTATCTAACAGATGCAATAATACAGGGTGGCTAATTATTGTTTTTAACTATGTAGTTCCTATGTAAGATCGAGAATGTGAACAAAAAGGTAACCCATGGAATTTTGGATTTTGAGCAGTGCTAGTATGTACATACTATGTTTTGATAAAGAGGCCTGCATCTGTTTTATGTGTCATACTCCTGCTGCCAGTTTGATGCTATTACACTCACAGTTGTTGGTGGTTATGTATCATGAGAATGACAATGTGCAAGGAAAGGCAGGAAAGAAAATATATACAATGCATATTTCAAAAGGTGTTTTGAAAAAATTCACGGAGAAGGAAATGGCCTAAACTTACAAACCAAAATGTACGGTGATAGGATACAGCAGCAGAAGACCACACTGGGTGCTACTCCTGTCAGTTAAGAGCAAGAAACTGAGTCTGCAATTTGCACTGGCTCTCCAAAATTGGGCAATAGAAGATTGGTAAAATGTTGCCTGGTCTGATGAGAGTCGATTTCTGCAGTGATCCTTAGATGGTAGGATCAGAATTTGCTGTGAACAACATGAAAGCACAGATCAATCCAGCCTTGTATCAGTAGTTCAAGTTGCTACTGGTGGTGTAATGGTGTTGGGGGATATTTTGTTGGCACATCTCAGGCAATTTAGTAGCAGCTGAGCATTTTTTAAATGCTACAGCCTACCTGAACTTCGTTGCTCGTAGTGGGCCCATCTTCTGATGGCTGCTTCTGACAGGATAACACACCATGTCACAAAGTTCAAATCATCTCAAACTGGATTCTTGAACATGACAGTGAGTTTTCTGTACTCCAATGACCTCCACAGTCACCAGATATCAATCCAATAGAGCACCTTCGGGATGTGGTAGAATGGGAGATTTGCATCATGGACATGCAGCTCATAAAACTGCAGCAACTTTGTGATGCCAGCACGCCAGTATGGACCTGAATCTCTGAGGAACGTTTCCAGCACCTTGTTGAATCTACGGCATGAAGAATTCATGCAGTTTTGAAGGCAAAAAGGGAATCCAACCAATTACTAGCAAGGTGTACCTAACAAAGTGTCAGGTGAGTATGCTACCTCTATTTGTTCTTCTATGTTAAGCCAAACAACCTCAATGAATCTTTAACTACAGTTACTTCTTGGATGTCTCAAATTTTCCTTCACCTCAAAATGAACAAAGCTGAGCTCCCTGTGTTTGGCTACAGTGGTTTTCACTAAGGAAGTCAGCAAACGTTCCCCCAACAGGCCAATTATCTGCTAAGAATCTTGGTGGTATTTTTAACAAGCATTTAAAACATACATTAGGAGCAGCTCAGTTTTCACTGCTACTTTCTTTTTATTAATTAGATACAACAGCCTACATAGCCAAGCCCATGCTTCTAGATTAAAAGTTTAAGTTAGTTTTGTAGGTGTGTATGCTTCTTGCTATCACATCCGGTGGTAATCCTGCACCAGCAGACATTGAGGAGCAGGCACGTGTCCAGATGTGTTATCCAAGTTCCACTGAAAAAGGAGCAGAAATAGGAACAGGAAGGGCATCAGATGAAAGAAACATCAACCTGGCTTTCATTTGAAATCTTACTGTCCAGCAGCATCATGGGCACTCAGAAGTGCGACACTGTACATCATTATAGTCCAATCCAAATCCACTCAGAAATGATCTTGATCAAAGACTTGCAGCTGTAATGCAATTCCTCTCATATGAAAACTAAACCTGGAGCTGCAGGTGCAGGAAGAAATATCCCCTAAGGTGCAAAGTGCAATATACACAATATTAAAAAAAAAATAATACAACAACAAAGCAGAAAGGGCACGGACAACATGTGCTTTCAGAGATTTTAACATCACGATATCAAGAAAAATCACAAACTTGTCCTTTGTCAAAAACTCGGTTTAAAGTCATACAAGGATACTGCTGAGAATATGCAGTCCCTACGTTTTTCATAGAGATGTTGGGTTTCATGTTGTAATGTTGTGATTCTGTTTTGTTGCATCATATCTCTAACATATTTGGCTTAGACCAAAAGGTAGTTTGCTGAAGGGCATCTGTGGGCAACAGTGAGGTGTGATGGAAGGTCCTTGTCTTTTTGCAGCTGCTTATCTGCAACTGGAGCAGTCACCATAGTGCTGGCAAGTGCAGGCTGATTCTTATCCCCAGTATCAGGTGGCCATCTGGTCTTTGGCATAACGGACACGTGAAACATAGCTTCATGAGTTTGAGCCACAAAAACAGCTGGTGTGCCAGTAAAGAGCAATTTAAAGGGATGAGAAATGGAGCCAATGTAGAAGTGCAAAAAACTGCACTTTTTAGCCTCATCCAAAATGTAAGTCAACCCCACATGCCCAACTGTACAGGAAAAATAATCAGCTTTACAGCTTGAGTGAAAAACAAAAAAATTTTTTTTTGTCTTAGCTTTCATGACAGCTACACTATGATGACTCGGCATGACTCACCTGTTCCAACGCTACCATTATCAGCAGTGTGATTGCTTTGAACGACAGGTAGGTGTTTACTGAGCTGCAAGCTGTCCGTTAGGCTTCACTTGAGTTCCTGAAGAATAGCTCTCCTTTGTGTTTGTTAATGTGATTGTCTTCCAAATAACAAGGTCTTTTGCAAGTTATTTAGCACTAAGTAGCAGGTATGCAGGTGTGCCATGCATCCATATAAATTTAGTTTACGGATGCAGCTTGGTAATCAACCTTGCTAGAGTCAGCTGCTAACCTCTAGTTCCAATGAAATAACAAAAACTAAACAGAAGCTGGCAAAGGGCATAATCTAAAGCCACTTTATGCCTCCTTCTGGTACCAGGTCCATGTAGAGATCAGTACAGTGTGGAGGCCATACAAGCTGGGTATATTTAAGTAAGATATTGCTGCCATGGCATAGTCATAGTGCTCTCTGTCAGCTTGTTTTACTCCGTGAAATGATTTGCCCCCTACTGTTTTTTTTCTGCCCCCTCAGTCACTTCATCCTGGTGCTGTGCCTATCTCTACATCAGGCCCTAGACACTGAGCTGCACTTGCTGCAGAATGAATGTGGTTACAAAAAGATGCCTCCCTGATCGCAACACTTGATGGAAACCTTTGAAACCACAGGCATACCATGGGACATACTAGTTGAGCGTTTCATGCTGTTCAGCTGATGGTGATGAGTCACCAAGAACAAACTTCTTTTGAACAAACATGGATGTAGACAATACAAGTTGGAAAAAAGTTGAAAAAATTTGACTTTGTGTTTCATGTCTTGAACGAGAAATGCCAGCATGTTTGTTTTCAGGGAGTCTTTAAAAGACTGAATAATAAGAATTTCTGATGTTATATTTGTAAGATGTTCTTGCAGTTGCAGCTGGAATGTATCCTCCTTTTAGGGAGTAGTTATTGCTATTGCATGGTTTCCATTGTTCCTGTGTCTTACATTTTGTCATCTTTTCATCAGAACCAGTGGAGGGCTGGAGTTGCCAAATAACCATCTGAGGAGAAATGATTGACCTGCAGAAATGAAAACATGTAACAGAGAACATTCCTTTTATCTAGGCTGCCTCTCGCTGTCTCTCTGTTACATACACAAAAATATGTACACGTTCACAGAGACCCACAAAAACTCAAACATACACACAGTTACTTTGTCTAAAACAGTGGTTCTCAAACTTTTTCTGTCATGACCCACTTTGCCGCATCAAATCTTTTCACGCCCCACGCAAACTGAACTGGTTTGGGGGTTGGGGGCGACTTTTATACCTGCTAACGGTTATTTGTTCCACCATGATAACTAATCCGATGTTGAACATTTGTTGCGCATGACTTTTCTCCCAGGTTGTTTGCACCCCACCTGTCATGAGCCTGTGCCCCACAGTTTGAGAAACACTGGCCTAAATGAATAGGTGTGGTGGATTTCCAGATTAATTTTTATGGAATAAAGATACTTCCAAAGGGAACACAGCAAAAATACTCATGTGGAACAACTTCTACCACATTTCTACCAACTTACGTATCAAACATTCAGTGTGCCGTACATTGGGTAAAAGAAACTGAGCAATCTGTAATGACCTCACAGAATTCCTTCACCTACATTTGGATAACCCTAAAGTGATTTCATGAATTCTGATGCCACATATCAGGAAACCTGCTTGTGACAGTTTAAATATCAATTTGACATCTTCAACTGCTACTTAGATGCAAAAAAAGTGATGTGATTAGCAAGACTGACATAAGCTTACATGGGACACTCCCCTGCATCTTAAAACTCCTGAAACAGATTCAGTGTTGGGATCTATCTTTTTATCTGAGGTATTTGAAGGAAGACACAAATGTGGACAACATTCATCCAAGATTGCCTTAAGGAAATGTTTGCTTGCTTAAGCTTGTTAAGTAGATGTAAATACTTATGGAATACTATGAGAACTGAATGGAAAATGCTCCAAGATTAAAATAACAGCTAATCATTAAGATAAATCACAACTTGTATAGAGGTCTTTCCTCAGTGCAGTACATAATAGAGGGGTGTTTTAGTTCCCTGGCAACAGAGCAAGACAAGAAAGGCCATCCCATCCATTTCCATAGGTGTGTGACCGTGAGGGAGCATCTGCAATTTCACATCAGAGAGGAGAGCAACAAGATGAAGAGGAGCCAGTGTCTCAGACAGAATCATATGCTGCTGTTTCTCTTTCACCACAACAGGTCTGTGAATAGTAACTTCTCACCTCAGGAAGCTGATTAAAAAAAAAGAAAGAAAGAAAAAAGAAATTCAGCCTCTTTTTACTCTTCATTTGCACTAGATGTTTTGTTCCAGTGAAATGAAGCAGTGGTGTAGTCCTTTCAGATTAATTTCAGATGAACATGTCAGCAAAAAGTTCTGGCCACTAAAAGAATTGAACATGCGCCAAGATGTGCTGTGCTAATGCTGGTGTTTGTGTTCAGGTAGAAATGACTTTGTTGAGAATGAAGGAGACTGGAGAGTGAGGAAAGAAATAATAAAGGACAGAAGAACCCTTGAATTACCAAAAATAAGTACAACATGGCGACTGGCTACTGAGAGTACCATGCTCATCAATACACAGACTTTTCTCTTACTCGTGTACTTAGTACTGTCTGGTTAACGCAATAACAAAATCTACAACACATTTTCTAAAGTTGCAGATTAATTCTATCAGTAATATACACTTGTAACAGTACATAACATATGACGTTCTGGCGACGGTATACTTACACTCATTAAGACCACAAAACAACTGTCAGAATAAATCTCAAAACATTGTCGAACACTTGTTAATGAACTAACATCACCTTTAGAACCACTTTAGTGATATAAAAGGAAGTTTTTCAGTACCTGTGGATTAACAGAGAGGACACAAAGGTCAGTGCCTTTGCAACCAGTGGCTTCTTCTTGTGTTCTCTGCGTTGTGGTGGGTAATGAAGATCGGACCACCGACGTGTTTTGGAGACAATCTCCGTTTATTTGCTGACAAGACAGTAATAAAACATCACAGTCCGGTTAGCGATGATCGCTTTAAGCCCCTATACAAACAAAACACACAGACATTATTGTCCACTGCAGTTGGATTTACCATTACTAGACTTTCCGAACTTTCACACACCGCTCCCACCGAATGCCACAGGAAAACGGGGAAGGGTGAGCACGAAACTGCTCCTTATAAAGGAGTTGTCCCAGAAAACCAAACGTAGGGGTACAGAAAACAATAACAAAAGAAAAGTTCTGCACACCAACTGGAGTTATACAACCACGTTAGGTAAGTTAAATAATCATTTTTGTGAAATTCTATACAAATAAACATGAAGATAACAGGTAGAGACAACTGTAAACTGTAAACACTATTAACAAAGAATTGGCATTGTTACACCTTGACCAGACCAAAGCTCATTTATTTCTGAGCATAGACTGAGCCTGTAGCTAAAGTCTCTAGTGGTTCCGCAGGAGCACAAGAACATCATCTACTGTCATAATAAAGTATAACCTAGGAACATAAAGTATTCGCTCATCTGCCTTCACACACATACAAACTTGAGTGACATCCCATTGTTTATCACATGTTGGCCCACCCTTTGCAGCTTAACCACTTCAACTCTTCTGGGAAGGCTTTCCACAAAGTTTAGGAGTGTTTATGGGAATTTTGACCATTCTTCCAGAAGCACATTTGTGGGGTCAGACATTGATGTTGGACAAGAAGCCTGGCTCACAGTCTCCACTCTAATTCATCCCAAAGGTGTTCTGTCAATGTGAGGTCAGGATCCTGTGCAGGTCAGTCGAGTTCTTCCACACCAAACCTACTCATCCGTGTCTTTATGTCGTTTTGTTTACCCTTGTGCAGTCATGTTGGAACAGGAAGGGGCCATCCCCAAACTGTTCCCATAAAGTAGGGAACATGAAATTGTTGGGGCGTCTGGGTGGCTCAGTGGTGGAGCAGGCGACCACATGCATCTGCCAAGGTGCGGGCAGCACAGGTTCAAGTCCTGGCCAGTGGCCAATGTGCCCTCGTGTCTTCCCCCGCATCCTTCCCCCATTCCCTGTCTATCTAGTCAATGCTGTCTATGTGGCCAAAAAAAAAGAAAAGAGTTTCTTTCACTGGAATTAAGGTTCCCTTAGTTGGAACCAACTCCTGAAAAATAACCCCCAAATAAACTTTACTCTTGGCAGCTCCTCCATCAGCTTGTCAGATGGAGAAGTGTGATTCATCATTCCAGAGAACACGTCTCCACTGCGCTACTTTGTGGCTGTCATTTCCAGTCACTTTTACTTTGTTATAATAGCTTATAATGGTTGACTGTGGAATACATCGATGAAACTTGTTTCACAGGTGACATCCTGTCACGGTACCATGCTGGAGCTTTATTTTATCCACCTGTGGCCATTGAAGTGATTGGAACACCTGCGTTCAATGATTTGGATGGATGAGTGAATACTTTTGGCAACATAGTATATAACAGTGTTAGAATATTTCAAAATGGTAAACAAAATTAGTGGAGTGTTTGCTTCTATAAAACTAAATGTAGGATTTTTCAACCTTCTGCACAGGCATCAGTTACCTCTGATTAAATCAGCATACAGAAAGTGGTGGTGGGGGCAGGAATCAAAATGGCTTGGAGAACCTTTTATGTAAGCAGCAAAAATTGGCCTGCACTCCTTATGTGAATAATTAAAATATTCTGTGAAAAAAGACTGATACTCATTAAAAACAACATTGCATTTAGAGCATCAAAATTGTGAATGAGAGTGAACTTTGAATCAGGACAAATGTAGCTGAAGTAGAGAGGTGTGAACACGTACTGAAGAATCCTTGCTTTTAATTTCAAATTTAAAAACCAGTTTAGGCCCAGATCTGATCATCTTCATACTGTCTTAACATGAATGTCCTTTTTAAGAATTCTGGTAATACTTCCTTGCTGAGATTTAGTGTTTTATGTATATGGCTAGAGACTGGCCACAAATGTGGTACGCCAGAGGCGGAGGAGAAGAGAACTCGTAGGCAGTTGCGTGTGGTAAAGGCAAATTTCAATTTGCGTCTTAACCTTCAGATTCAGAATATGAAAAATCATTTTTATCGTCTGACAAAAGGTTCCCCTTCAGCAAAGAAGCAAAAATGTGAATGAAAGAGATGACAAAACTGGCATCTGGATTAATTCTCTTCCTCTTCACCTCAAGCCTCATCTCCTCAAATTAAGTCGAGTCACAAACACATGAAAACGTGCATAAACATGCTTGTGTATTTGTTAGGAAAATAAGCTCTGTGCTAGTATAATAAATCACCTAGTTATAATAATCATGCTTATGTATGAGTTGTTTATCAGAATTGCTGTTGATGAGCAGAAAATGCCTAAGTGAGGAGGAAGAAAACCTTGTATGATCTTTTAAAAGTTACCTTGAACAGACTGTACTTCACCAAGCACAACTTGCATCTGGTGAAACTGTATCAACTGCCAGCTTCCTCCTTATCTGCATTCCTTCTGTCATATAAGGTCATGTGTTTGCACATAATCATGTGCATAAAAATGCTCCTCGGACCTTCCTTGATGAGCACATGCAGACAACTTCTTTGTGTCTGTATTCTGCTCCTTTCTTGCAAGAAATTAAACTCCTTGCCATGAGAGCTGTTTTTGTGCACCTGGTTCTTGATAGATGAAGAATATATTACTTGGTCATTCAAGCCGGAGTGTTTATTCTCTCCAGCAGCTCTTTCAGAGACATTGCTTTAAAGTTGTGTACACGCAGAAAAAGTCCTCCACCCAAGTCCGGTAGAGGGGTTGTTTGGAGAATTGATAGGCCAGCGACGGGAAGGGCTGGTGGAGAGTGACACAATCCAAAGAATCAGACACAAACCAGGCCACAAGACAACTCAAGGTAAGAAACAAATTTTATTAGGGAAAGAATGGGAACTCCGGGCCTGAAAGGGCACCATTGGAGACCTACGTTGTCGTTAAAATTTTGTGCACATTAAACAAGTTGAACGTAATTGTTCAAGTAGATCTACATTGGGAACTCTGGACTTTCAGTGAAATTAAAGCGCCGTCCGAGACCCAGGGCCTGCAAAAATAGTTGTCTTTAACCAGACAGAGTAAGTGATAATCTTAGCAGGTTCAAATTCCTAGGGAAAGAGTGTGAGTTGCAACTAAAAGTGTAAATATGCAAGCTTTTAAGGCGAATGAGTTAATGAGTGAGTGAAAGAATGGGCTGCTCTTGTAACAAAACAAAGGCTGAAACCGGCCACAAAATAACCGGTGACGCAAAGATGTTTAAAAAAAAAAAGAAGACTGTTAAAAAAGTAAAACAAATGCAAAAAGCTTGTGACAGATATTAAGGCTATAGCAAACAAAAGAGGGAGACGTCCCCAACCATAGTGGTGTAAAGTTGATGTTTAGATCAAGATCCTTTGTTTGATTAATACATCGGAGAACAGTAAGTCAGAAGTCCTGGAAACACCCCAAACTGTGTTGCATCATCTTTAAGATAGTGAAAAAACATTTTATTAAGCTGAACAGAAAAATGCAAAAACCAGTATTATATGCATGACTATTCATCTACTTGTTTTGATGCTAGAACATCAGGACACATGTACTTAAAATAAGCCACACAGAAGGTATTGTACGCACATGAATATACTATCTGTGATAACATTAAAACATGCTGTTAGGCCACTATAGAAGTATTTTAAAGTGTTAAGAATGCATGTAACCTGCTTCACTCAAAATGCTGCAACATTACAGGTTCATAGGCTTTAGTCTCAGCATCCTCATTTTTGTTTCAACATGTTGTGGCTAATATAATAATAATAGCTGATGTCATTTTGGACCAGAAATACTGTAACCTTCCAGGTGCTTACAAGGCTGCAGCAGCCCCACACCTGGGCATGTCTGACCACATCTCAGTGGAACTGATTCCTGCCTACAAGCCTCTGGCCTGCAGAACAAAGCCGACCACCAGGACAGTGCAATTTTTAGACTGAGGAGGCCTCCTCTGCACTTCAGGACTGCTTTGAACACACAGACTGGAGTATTCAGGGTAGGGTCAGACCTGGAGGAGTATACATCATCTGTACTGTCTTACAATCATCTGCACTGATGATGTTCTCCTTGTCAAGGCCATCAAGGAGTTTCCAAACCAGAAACCATGGCTGAACAGCACAGTACGGTCCCTGCTGAAAGCCCGGGATACTGCCTATAGGTCTGGAGATAGGCTGGTTTATAGCAGGGCCCGATCAGAACTGAAGAAAGGAATTAACCAGGCCAAAGTCCGGTACAAGCACCGCATTGAGGAACACTTCAATGGTAACAACCCCCGAAATATGTGGAAGGGCATCAGGACCTTGACAGATTATAAAAACAGCAGTCAACTGGCCAGCCACGACCCCACCTTAAACAGCTTCTTTGCACACTTTGACAAGTTGGGCAGCAGAGAGGCTACGCGTCTCCCCCATCTGGAGGAGCAGCACCATCCCCTTGTCCTGCACCAGGTGAAGTCCACCCAGAGGAGGATCAACACCCGCAAGGCTTCAGGACCGGACAAGGTGTCAGGCTGGACTCTGAGAACGTGCACTGACCAGCTGTCAGGAGTGTTCCTAGACATTTTCAATCTGTCCCTGTGGCTGGCCATGGTTCCTGAGTGCGACAAGTCCTCCATCATCATACCGGTACCGACGAAGACATCCATCACCTGCCTGAACGATTACCGGCCTGTTGCTTTGACCCCGATAATCATAAAGTGCTTCGAGCGGATTCTTCTGAGGTATATTAGAGACTCCATCCCTGCAGACCTGGACAGCCTTCAGTTTGCCTACAGAAGGAATCGGTCCTTCTGTAGCATCCCAACACCTGCAGCATCCCAACACCAATGTCAGGATGCTATTTATAGACTTCAGCTCAGCATTTAACACCGTCATCCCAGACAAGCTGGCGCTGAAACTATGTGAGGTGGGTCTGCCTGTGTCACTGTGTCACTCGATCAGAGACTTCCTCACCAACAGGTCTCAGGTGGTTAGAATAGGTGAGGCAATATTGTCCCCACTGGTCCTTAACACAGGCACGCCGCATGGTTGTGTGCTCAGCCCAGCCCTCTTCACCCTGTTCACACATGACTGTGTTACCACCCACCCCACCAACACAGTTGCGAAGTACACGGACGACACCACAGTAGTGGGTCTCATTTCGAACAACAATGACACCCACTACAGAGAGGAGAAGTAGCAGCTCACCCAGTGGTGTTCAGCCAACAACCTGGTGCTGAACACAGGAAAGACCAAGGAGGTCATCATGGACTTTAGGATGGAAACGGGATGGAGTCTCCTCTCAGCTGCTCGTGAACTTCTACCGGGCCACAATTGAAAGCGTACTCTGCCTCAGTGTGACAGTGTGGTATGGCAGCTGCACGGCACTGGAGAGGAAACAACTGGCCCGGGTGGTAAGAACAGCACAGGGCATTGTGGGCTGCCCCCTCCCAGACCTTGACTCTATATATGCAGGCCGGGTCAAAAAGAGAGCCAGAGCCATCGTCGCAGACCCCAGCCATCCGGGCCACAGACTGTTTGCACCACTTCCACCAGGAAAGCAGTACAGAAATATACAGACTACCACCAACACACTGAGGAACAGTTTCTTCCCCAGAGCTGTCAGAGACATCACCCCCCACAGCTCCATATAGAAACCTCACACTCCTCATCACCCTTCAGTTACTCACACTCAGATATCTCCCCCAACAGCAACACCCACACACTCACCCTGCCCCCCCCACTACAGCCACACACTGCACTCACCCCCCCCCCCCCCGCTGCCACACACCTACTCCCCTTTTCCTGCACGATTCTGCACATTTTATTCTAACTTTAACTTATTGTGTATTTTACTATTGTTTATGTACAGTGTATATACAGGGGTTGGACAATGAACCTGAAAAGCCTGTCATTTTAGTGTGGGAGGTTTCATGGCTAAATTGGACCAGCCTGGTGGCCAATCTTCATTAATTGCACATTGCACCAGTAAGAGCAGAGTGTGAAGGTTCAATTAGCAGGGTAAGAGCACAGTTTTGCTCAAAATATTGCACTGCACACAACATTATGGGTGACATACCAGAATTCAAAAGAGGACAAATTGTTGGTGCACGTCTTGCTGGCGCATCTGTGACCAAGACAGCAAGTCTTTGTGATGTATCAAGAGCCACGGTATCCAGGGTAATGTCAGCATACCACCAAGAAGGACGAACCACATCCAACAGGATTAACTGTGGACGCAAGAGGAAGCTGTCTGAAAGGGATGTTCGGGTGCTAACCCAGATTGTATCCAAAAAACATAAAACCACGGCTGCCCAAATCACAGCAGAATTAAATGTGCACCTCAACTCTCCTGTTTCCACCAAAACTGTCCGTTGGGAGCTCCACAGGGTCAATAGACACGGCCGGGCTGCTATAGCCAAACCTTTGGTCACTTGTGCCAATGCCAAACCTCGGTTTCAATGGTGCAAGGAGCACAAATCTTGGGCTGTGGACAATGTGAAACATGTATTGTTCTCTGATGAGTCCACCTTTACTGTTTTCCCCACATCCAGGAGAGTTACGGTGTGGAGAAGCCCCAAAGAAGCGTACCACCCAGACTGTTGCATGCCCAGAGTGAAGCATGGGGATGGATCAGTGATGGTTTGGACTGCCATATCATGGCATTCCCTTGGCCCAATACTTGTGCTAGATGGGCGCGTCACTGCCAAGGACTAACGAACCATTCTGGAGGACCATGTGCATCCAATGGTTCAAACATTGTATCCTGAAGGCGGTGCCAGGATGACAATGCACCAATACACACAGCAAGACTGGTGAAAGACTGGTTTGATGAACATGAAAGTGAAGTTCAACATCTCCCATGGCCTGCACAGTCACCAGATCTAAATATTATTGAGCCACTTTGGGGTGTTTTGGAGGAGCGAGTCAGGAAACGTTTTCCTCCACCAGCATCACGTTGTGACCTGGCCACTAATCTGCAAGAAGAATGGCTTAAAATCCCTCTGACCACTGTGCAGGACTTGTATATGTCATTCCCAAGACGAATTGATGCTGTATTGGCCGCAAAAGGAGGCCCTACACCATACTAATAAATGATTGTGGTCTAAAACCAGGTGTTTCAGTTCCATTGTCCAACCCCTGTATGTCTTTCTAAAAGGTGGCTGCAATGGAAATTTTGCTGAATGTCCAGCGACAATAAAGCAATCTAATCTAGTCAAAAATGTTCTTTTAATTAATTATTTTAAAAACAAATTTTGTCAACTTGGGTTAAAAAAGTTTTCTAGCAGGTGTGTGACAGATTCATGTTTTAATCATCTCAAATTGGGTTGTTTACACAAATGATCTTTAATATATTACATTTTTTTTTAAAGGGCCTCAGAAAAAAAATATTGACAGGTACCGTGGTCATATACAGGTAGGCAACTGAAAAACCATTTGTGCCTGTCGGTTGGTATTCTTTCAGTACATCGTTAGCCCTTTTTATTGTGTGTTTGTGTTTGTGTGTGTATACATGTGTGATATATTCACTAAAACATGTTTGTCCTAAAGCAACCACCATAGCTAGGACTATGTATTTGAATTGGGAGGGGTAAGAAAACAGAACTCCATTGACTCCAATCTGCAAACCTACTGATATCTAGTGATGAGATTTTACACACTATAACTTTACATTAACAAAGTTGCCTCTCCACCACCCCCACACTCTAAACTAAAAAACATTCTGACACAGTGTTGTAAAAAGTTTGAAACACATTTATGAAAAACAAGAACTGAAATTACCCTGGTCCATTATGTGGTCCTTTCTCTCCTCGTTTCCTTTGTGTCCTCCTTCTCCTCATTTTCTGTTCATTTCCTGAGTCTCTTGCGGTCCCTCTGTGTGTTTGTGAACGGTAGACATTGCTTCCTCATCTCATACTCTTCCAGCCCCTCTTGAATCAGTGTGCATGCCTGTAGCTCATCAACTCATCCTCCTGTATCATATTTACCCAAGTTACCCCAGACTGTTCTGTTAGATATTATGTTAGTTAGATTAGGCCAAGTCATTTGCTCTGATGGGTCGATCCATTACTCTGTTATGATTTATGTTTAGACTTGCCATTTCACAGCAGCCTGCCAGCTTGCCTGGGTTTGTTTGCCAGTTATACTAAATGTGTTCACCTGCCTACCCTCTCTCACTCTGCACCCATTCTGCTGTCACTCCACACTCACTCTGATTAACCAAGCCTATTTAAACTTACACTCACCTTACTACTGCAGTATTCACAATAAAAACATTTCTAGCTTCAATCTGTGCGTGTTGCCACTTGGTTCCATCAGTGCTCATCTCCTTTAAAGCCTTTCAACTTTGGCTATTTACAACAAAGCAAAAAACCCCAAAACAAACAAAAACAAGCTCAACATAGAAGAGTACGGGACAGTGAGAGGTCCTGCTGATGTGTTTTTGTTGTTGCAGTTTTTTTTAAAACCCAACCCATGTCCTTTGCTTGTGAACATTTCATCACACTGTCCTCTAGTGCTTTTCACCTTTTACTGAGCTCTCAGCTCTACTTTTGCTCTTGTCTTACACCTTACCCAGAGGACCGAGTTGGACCCCCTTTTGCACTCAGAACTGCCTTAATTCTTTGTGGAAAAGATTTAATAAAGTGATGGTAATGCTCCTCAGAGGTTTTGGTCCTTAGCATCACACAGCTGCTGTAGATTTGTTGGCTGCAAGATCCATGATATGAATGAATGACATGAACCCCCCATTCCAACATATCCTAAAGGTGCTCTATTGGACTGAGATCTGTGGAAACCAGTGGTGTAAGGTGAACTCATTTTTATTTATTTTACATGCATCTCAACTCTTTTTTTGTATCACCAATACTATTATAATCTATGCTGCACATGGTTCTTCACAGAGCCTGATGCCTTCTTGCTAAATCTAATTTCAAATATATCCCCAAAAATGGTTGCTTTGGTTTTGGCAATCATGCCCAAAGGAATCTCGCATTATGCTCTTGTCTGATATTTGTAATGTCCTGTGTGGGCTGAGGAACAAATATAGACTGAAGAGGATAGCCGTGCCAACCTCCCATTTAGCAATCAAAACCAAACTGGTGTCCCTCCAGCCATTGTACCCATCAATGCCATACATGCCCACCCTAGAACTCATGTTTACAACAGGAAAAGATATGCAAGAATTGATCTCTAGGCAGTGTGTAAATGAATAATGATATACCCAAAACAACTGGTTTGCTGGGGTCTGTACATGCTACCAATGATTTTTGAACTGGCCACCTCCAGGATATGTAATAATCTGCATCACCCACTGAACACATCTCTGATCACACCATATAGAGATAATGGGCACTTATCCCAGAGACACAAAATTCAGTAAACTCCACAACTCCACCCCACTGACTGGATGGGCAGTTTGGGTTTAAAGGAAAATAGAGATAACCAAAGCACCCATACATGAAAGACCTCAAAAGGCCTGGTGTTAATCTCAGCACAGCTTTATTTTCCTTGAGGTAAGGAGGGCATTAAATGGAGGATTATGATAATATGGACAATAATGAATGTCAAACAAATGTAAGGAATCAACCTCTGACTACTTTTGCATTCACTACAAGCCATACTACAAGCAAAACTGAACCTAAGCCATCAGCAGAACATGGTCATAGATGTATTTTTTCTCTTTCTTTTTTTTCAGAGCAGTAAATATTGTTGTAACATATCATTCTATTCAGGACTTGCAGGATTTCAGACATCTGACTCCACTGCTCACACAAACTTCAGAAACCACTCGAGTTCTTCTAAATGTGGAGTTTCTCTCCTTGTCACATTCTGTTGATGGCTTAGGCTATTAAGTTGATGGTTGAATCACACAAAACCCATCCTGTCAGCAAGACTTCACAGTCACTCTGTAACAGTTGGTGATATTGTATCCAACATGGTGGGACAAGTTCTTTTTTAATAAACTGCCCTAATTCTCAACTAATGCTGACATGGCACTAAAATCTATCCACAATTAAAAGCATGAAATGGCACACAAAATATTATCATAGGAAACAAATCCTCTTGGACCGGCTCCTCTCCGGGACCATCAGGTGCTTCATTGAGTAGATGAAGTCCAGATGAAGTCCAGCTGTTTTCAGTATTTCAGCACTGCTTTCAGTATTCTTTGTGTTGCCCTTATTATTTTTGTATCCAAGAAGACAGCAGATTTCTCCACACTGCCCTACTCCCCCAAAATGCAAATGCATAAACCAAAACAGACCTGTGTTTTAATGAGCACCCCATTCTTAATCCATAGGGTTTAATATGATTTCGGCCCCATTTGCAGCTACAACAGCTTCAACTCTTCTGGGAATTCTTTCCACATATTCGTGGAGAAATGCACAGAACTCTACAGGCCAGACAATAGCACCCTGATTGGACCCACTACACTGGTGCAGTGTCTCCTGGGGTGCTCCTGGTGCACCACAGTGTACAGCCCTGGCAAGTTCTTTCACACGAAACTCAGTCATCCATGTCTTTATGGACCTGCTTTGTGCACTGGTGTGCAGTCATGTTGGAACTGGGAGGGGCCATCACCAAACTCTTCCTACAAAGTTGAGAGCATGAAATTGTCCAAAATTTCTAGCATTAAGAGTTCATTTCATTGGAACTAAGGTGCCGAGCCCAACTCCTGAAAAACAATATTCAATTCAATTTTATTTACATAGCGCCAAATCACAACAGTTGCCTCAAGACACTTTATATTGTAAAGTAAAGACTCCAAAATAATACAGAGAAAACCACAACAATGACCCCCTTTGAGCAAGCACTTGGTGACAGTGGGAAGGAAAAACTCTCTTTTAACAGAAAGAAACCTCCAGCAGAACCAGGCTCAGGGAGGGGCAGCCCTTTGCTGCATGTGGTTGTGGGTGAGGGAGGGAAACAGGTCACATTGTGAAAGAGAGCCAGAGATTAATAACTAATGATTAAATGCAGAGTGTGGTATAAACAGAGTGACAAAAGGTGAGTAAAGAAGAAATAGTGCATTTTGGGAACCACCCCAGCAGCCTAGGCCTATTGCAGTGTAACTAAGTGAGGGTTCAGGGTCACCTGATCCAGTCCTAACTATAAGCTTTATCAAAAAGGAAAGCTTTAAACCTAATCTTAAAAATAGAGAGGGTGTCTGTCTCCTAATCCAAGCTGTGAGCTGGTTCCACAGTAGAGGGGCCTGAAAGATGAAGGCTCTGCCTCCCATTCTACTCTTAAGTATCCTAGGAACCACAAAGTAAGTCAGCAGTCTGAGAGCGAAGTGCTCTATTGGAGTGATACGATATTATAAGGTCTTTAAGATAAGGTGGGGCCTGATTATTCAAGACCTTGTATGTATCATAACCTTAGTGTGTGAAGAACACTCCCCATTTACATGAACAAATTGGAGTCTATTAGCTAAATATGATTCAAACCACCTCAGCACAGTACTTTTAGTACCTACAGCATGCTTTAATCTCTGTATTATAACATTATGGTCAACAGCATTGAAAGCTGCACTGAGGTCTAGCAGGACAAACACATATGATTCCAGTGTTAGAGGCCATAAGGAGATCATTAGTAAGCTTCACTAATGCTGTTTATGTTATGACTGAAACGCTTCAAATAAACCACCCCACACCATAATCCCCCCTCCACCACACTTTACACTTGGGATAATGCAGTCAGACAAGTACCGTTCTCCTGGTAACTGCCAAACCCAGACTCACCCATCAGCTTGCCAGATGGAGAAGTGTGATTTGTCACTCCAGAGAACACATCTCCACTGCTCTAGAGTCCAGTGGCGGTGAGCTTTACACCACTGCATCCAATGCTTTGCTTTGCACTTAGTGATGTAAGGCTTGGATGCAGCTGCTCGGCCACGAAAACCCATTCTATGAAGCTCTGTTCTTGAGCTAATCTGAAGGCCACATGAAGTTCGGAGGTCTGTAGTGATTGACTCTGTAGAAAGTTGGTGACCTCTGTGTGCTACATACCTCAGCATCCACTGACCCCACTCTGTGAGTTTACGTGGCTGAGTTGCTGTCATTCCCAATCATTTCCACTGGAATTTGCTGAGCTCCTGAGAGCAACCCATTCTTTCACAAATGTTTGTAGAAGCAGTCTGAATGCCTAGGTGCTTGATTTATACACCTGTTGTCATGGAACCACCAATATAAACACCTGTGTCTTCTGGCTTACACCTGAATTCCATGATTTGGCTGAGTGAGTGAATACTTTTGGCAATATAGTCTGTAATCACAGGCTGAAGATTTACACTCTTTAACATCTATGGACAACCTCAGAATAATCTATGCTCTGATTTCTTTTGAGATTATTTCTCATCATGTTCCTTGGAGGAGATTTAGAAAAAGAACTGAACAATTGAAGCAAAAACAGAAGGAAGTTTTGGCAATTTGTTTTGATGTCACAGCCCCAGAGAAAAAACAAAGAGAAATGTGGACACATCACTGGTTGAGAGAATTAAGAGAGCACAGCTATTTGTTGTTAGCAGTTATTCATCTGATAAAATGTAATTATTTTCATGAGCTTTCCCTCTGGAGGTTTTCTGGACTCTATTTTGGACTAAAATCTGCCCATCCTCTGCAGTCCCCATTGCTGGTTTTTCCCACACTATTTCTGCAACATCTGTTGTGTCTTTCCTTTTGGCCCTCTCATTTAAACTACTTCTTTTTTAGTTTCACGGCTGTTTAGTGGAGTGTGGCATTTAGACCAGAGTAACACCTGCCTGATCTTTTTAATGATCCCTATTCTGACTCTGTTCATGGCCCACAAATAATAGATTAACTTTTGGCGTTCAGCTACATTTGTTGGCAGTGAGTCTGATGCCCAGTCAGACAGGACTACAGAATGATTCCAGGATGTGTGGCTACATAGTGAAACCACCATAAGACATAGCCATCGGATGATGTGGAAACCCAAAACACCAGAACACTATCTTCCAGCTTCCAGTTGCCTCAGAAATCGCTGACCTCATCCAGAAATCCAAGCCCTCCACATTTCTGCTTGATCCTGTCCCCACAGTTCTGGTCAAATCCTGCCTCTTCTCACTCCCCTCCTTCATATCTGTCATCATTCACGGTTCTATTACTGCTGGAATTTTTCCCCACTCTATCGCAGGCCCATCTCTAAACTACCTTTCATCTCCAATATACTTGAAAAAATTGTTGCTTCTCAATTTCACTCTCATTTAACTCAAAACAGCCGGTATGAACAATTCTTGTCTGGTATCACCCAGATTTTTTGGCTATTTTTGTTACAACATTTAAGAAAGGCACCACTGTCACATGCCTTGTTTAAATTAAGGTTAGCCACCTGTAATCCTATTGGCCTAAAAGTGGAGACACCAGGCTCCTTTTCTGCAAAATTATTGTGCCAACAGTGAGAAATCCTAATCTTTGGATGGAGGCTCCTTGAAGCAGTTAATATCATGTGCAAATCACCACTATAAAAACATTACAGTCAAGTGTTCATACACGTCTTCTAAAATTTCCAGATACTTTGAAAACTGCACGGAACTGCTGACAAAGGCCTGCAGCATACAGTTCTAAGTATACATACATTATCTTATATGACAGGTTGTTTCCTCTCTATGGGAGAATAACAGTGGGGAGCAGTAGCAACGTCAGTGCCTCCCTACTAACGTCAGAGAAGGTAAATGCATGTTTCTAACACTCACATTAAGCATAGCTTGTACACATGGACTGAGGAGCTGCCACCTCCACCAAGGTCTGAGGATACTCCCTTTTACTTTATACTACAGGCCCCATCTGCCATTTACAGCTTGATATATTTAACTACTTGCATTTATGTAGTCTGAACTTAAATCATGCCACTATCATGCAATTTGTAAAATTAGTTGATGCATGGGGATTTTCTCAGGATTTCACATGAGTCAGAAGATCTTCAGTCTGCCGGTCATATAAGATACAAATAAATAGTTGCAGCAAATCTGCAAATCACTATTGTAGTCCTAATAAAGTCAGTTGAACATAAAGCATCAACCCTGGCTTTTTCTTTAATGGGCAATCACCTGAGCCAACTTAAAAGAAAACATTTTTTATTTATCCAAAGTATTTTTATTTAACTCATGGTGCATACATCAAAATTTAGGAATATTTTAAAGATTGTTATTAAATCACCATATACTCCAATAGTAGTGTGTAGGTCAACCAGGTGTTTGACTTATGTGAAGTTGCACAGCATTTTTATCCCTTATTCCACACGTTGAGACAATCCCACATTTTAATTGTCTTTGATTTTCAAAAGTCAGCACTGCAGGACATTTTGGGCATTTTATCTAATGGCTGTGAAAAAAGCAGCAGAGCAGCAGACATTCATCTTGCCTGGCTTTATTCCTCGTCTCCTCTCGTCTCCTCTCCTCGTCTCCTCTCCTCTCCTCTCCTCTCCTCTCCTCTCCTCTCCTCTCCTCTCCTCTCCTCTCCTCTCCTCTCCTCTCCTCTCCTCTCCTCTCCTCTCCTCCTGTCTGTTTGTTTGTGTCCATCTTGGAAACTCTGTGGCTTGAAAATAATCAGATTCATTCCCAGAATATTAACCTGCCTGCACACTTGCTCGCCTGCTACCTAGGCCCTTTTAGCTCGGCCAGCTGAAGATCTTGTTGCAAATGAGCTGCTGTAAATAAATCTTTTGAACTGTTACTGTATCTGCTTCTTGTTGTGACAACAACATGGCACCATTCCCTGCATCCAGCTAATTCAAAACTCAGCTACCATATTGCTTCCATCTCACATCCAAGTTAATTCAACATACTGAGAAATCTAAAAGCAATGAAATCCAAAACACAGGGAGACAAGAAAAAATAACTAGGGACATGCAGGAACACGAGGGAAAACGCAAATACACACTAAATACACACCAGGGAGAAAAGGGTGAGAGGGTACAGGTCAATCACACACTGTGAGGGCTGGCGAAAAAACAAAGAAGGAAGTAAAAATACAATGGAAAAAAAGGATTTGTAGCACAAAGATTACAAAGACCGTGTAAATAGTAGCAGGTCAAGCACTGGTCTCTGTGTGATAAAGTAAAGCTGTTTTACATGAGGTGGTATCATTGCAGAGAACAAATTATCTTTTGTCCGGGAGACTGAAGAGTATAAGCTGACCTCTGAACTCCTCCATAGACTTTCATCTGAGAGAAGCTGAGCAGCAACAGGAGACTTTGCAAAGTGAACCTCAGGAGCTCACCTCCGTATTCCTTCAGTGCACATGCGCTCGAAAACCCCCAGGAGTGAGATATGTGTTTATAATCCACTTTCTTTCATTGCAGCAATAACTTAATAGGATATTGACACATTTTACAAAAAAAAAAAAAAATCCTAAATAAAACCCCCCAATGAATTGCTGGTACTTTTTTCTGGCTTTCAAAATGCAATGTTCCAAACACTCAAAATCCCATAAAGCTTTGATTCATCAATGAAGTATTAAATTAAAACAAAAGAAATGTTCTGCTTCAGTTTTCCCCCAAACCATTTCCTTGATCTAACTACTCACACTTGACAAAGGTCATGATCAACTTAACATTTTGTGTTTCTCTTTGACTGCACAATAACATTACATTTGAAGCTAAATGTCAGAGATCCACCTCTGCTGACTCTGAGCAGATTATCCAGATGACGTTAATAATCATACATAATAAGGCTGGCTGGTAGTTCAGTTTGACACAACTCATCACAGACCTCTGACTCCAATTATGACCTCACACTTTCTCACAGGCTGGTGAGTGAGAATGCAGCTACGGTAACTCTTGAATGCAGACACTGTATGAATTAGTCTTCCTGACAACATCCTTAACATTCATTTCTAAAATATTTATGATTCTTCTAAAATAAGGTGTCATTTGGACACTTATGTTGCTTTTAATGCAAGCTGAGATTGTTTTGAATGACTGTAAACAATTTCCAAGACAAGATAACTTTTATAGTCCTGAGTCCTGACTCAGTTGAGGTTTTTTTGTTTTGATCTTTGTTTACTAGCCGTGCTAACCAGCACTGCTGTCTCACAGCAAGAAGGTCCTAGGTTTGATTCCATCTTGGCCGGGGTCTTTCTGTGTGGAGTTTGCATGTTCTCCCTGTGTTTGTGTGGGTTTTCTCCAGATACTCTGGTTTCCTCCCACTGTCCAAAGACATGCAGTCAGTGGGGTTAGGTCAACCTGGTGATTCTTGAATTGCCCATAAGTGTGAATGGTTGTCTGTCTCTGGTGTTGGACCTGTGAGCAGGCAGGCCCACCTGTACAGAGTGTACCCTGCCTCTTGCCCTATGTCAGCTGGGGATAGGCTTCAGCTCCTCCTGCGTCCCTGAACAGGATAACTGGAAGAGGATGGATGGGTGACTTTTTTCAGTCCTGGTTCTTGGTTTATTTGTTTATAATTTGACTCCTTGTATTTTAGTTTGTTCAAACCTCCCCACTGTCCTCTTGTGTCTTGTTGTCAAATCTTTGTCTCTGTTTAGTTACTTTGTGTTTTATTTTGGCAATTCTTTGTCTCTTGTAGTTTATCTTTATTTTAATTCATTTGTCATTGATTAGATTTGCCTGTGCCTTGTTTCCCCAGCTGTCTCTCATCTCCCTGATAGTCTTTCTCTGTATGTGTGTGTGTGTGTATGTGTGTGTGTGTGAGAGAGCGATTGGCAGATATAGTGACAGCAACATCAACCCATCATAAACCTGACATAGATATGACGCATCTTAAAAACAACAACAAAAATTAGTATTTATCCTGATAAATGTTATTCTGTTGAATTTGGGACAGGGAAAACATGTTTAGTTTCTTTGGGGGAAAAAGTCCATTATGATATTTTAGCATATTCTATTTAAGTAAATGTCTGGTCTGAGAGATACTGACACCTCCTTCTGGGCTCTGTTTCCAGGCATCAGAGAAACTAGCCTGTGATGGGAGAATTAGCCTTATTAGCTCGGATTTTAGGGCTCACAGTAGTAGTATGATAAGCATGGGAAAGCTGACAAAAAACAAACAAACAAACAAAAAAAAGACAACAACAGTTATGTGTGTACAGTACCAGTCAAAAGACCGTAGGACACACTCACCCATTCAAATGAATGAATAAGTGTGTCCAAACTTTTGAGTGGTACTGTATGTCTCTCCCTCTATGTCTGTCTATCCGTCTGTAACTCTGTATGTGTATGCATGTATATACATACATGTATATATATATATATATATATATATACATATATATATATATATATATATATATATATATATATACGAAAAAAAGAAACCCAAGAAAGAAGAAGAGAAAGAACAGGAACCATCATGGAAGGACAGAGCCCCTTCATGGCATGTACCACGAGAAGATAGAAGAAGTGGCTGATATAGAAAAATCCTACCAATGGCTGGACAAAGCTGGGCTGAAAGACAGCACACAGCACAGAGGCACTAATCATAGCAGGACAGGAACAAACTCTAAGCACAGAGACCGATAGAGGCTGGGGTCTACCACACAATGCAAGACCCCGGGTGTCAGGCTGTGCAGAGATGCCCCTGAGACAATCCAGCACATAACAGCAGGGTGCAAGATGCTAGCAGGCAGCACAGTATTTGGGTTTGACAGGAAAGTGCTGAAATTATTGCCTGAATGTGGCTTGTGGTGTAAATTGCTTTGAGTGGTGAGAAAGACTAGCAAACGTCTAGAACACATGTCTGTCTAGAAATACAAGTAACTGCAGTTAAGTATATTTAAACACTCACACAGGAGCCCACAAGGGAACTATTCCATATATAAATCTAATATACAATATACTAGATTATATGATATTATAATAACATAATCTTGAATACAATCTAATATTTACACAGTGAAAAATAAGCAGGTCACAGAAAGCATATATCAATTAATTAATTACTTCTTTGCCAGCTTCGAGTCACCCAGACCTGCTACTCCAGCGATGACCCACCAAACCTCCAGTCATCCTACTCTCACCCTGCAGGAACACCAGGTGAGGCATGCACTGCCAGACCAGAAGGAGTACATGCTTCACACATGCACTGATTATGTCAATGGGCTCTTCAATGCTTCTCTGTTACTGGCTGACGTTCTGCCCTGTCTAAAGGCAGCCACCATTATCCTGATGTCAAAAAGAACCATCACCTCAAGCCTCAACTACTATAGACCTGTGGAACTGACATCTATGGTCATGAAGTACTTTGACTTGTTCTCCAGCACCACAAAGCCTGCTTACCTGAGGGCAAACTGTAACTTGACAGAAGACATTATCACCACAGTCCACCCAGCCCTAAACCACCTGGAGCTCCTAGGCACTTATGTCAGGCTGCTGTTCGTTGACTATAGCTTAGTGTTCAATGCCATAATACCTGATATACTGATTGAGAAGCTGGGTAACCTAAACTTCTCCAACTAGCTTGTGGATTGAGTCAGTACTGACACACATTCAATATAAATTTATTTTGTTATGTCCAGTTATTCAGCTTTTTCTCTCTCATGCTTCATGTTGTGTTTAACCTCTTGACCCTGCACATAGTGGAGATGCAGGGCGTGTGGGACCTCCCTAACAGAGGGAGTCCTGGTTTCTGTCTTGATACCTTCGTCTCCAACACCGATGAGACTTGTTTGCCCTAACTGCTACAACAACTGTGTTTGACCTGTATAGGATAAACAGGATGGGGCTGAACAATGTAGCGTGATATGTCTAAGGTTTTGTATAAGTAAGGTCTGTCTCCTTTGTCTCTTTGAATTCCTCATTGCACTGCTGCATTCTCTGCATTGACCCAATTCCTTCTTGCAAGAATATATTTTCAAAAGACAACTCTGGCACTAGACGTTTTTTTACTACATGCACTAAAATTTCCACAACACACTTTATTTTCTGAACTTCCTATTTCTTGTCTGGTTGAATGTCACAATAAAAGATTCACATATAACATAATACAAACACAATTTCAGTGGCAACTTATTGTTCTTCTTTAGCATATAAAACATAACAGAAGAGAACAGAACTGAAACTGTTAGTATGCTCATCAGTATTGGGTCATTACTCAAAAAAATAATCTATTGCATATTACTCATTACTCACAAATAAAGAAGTCATGCATTGCATTAGCTACTCTCTGAAGAGAGTAATTTGTTACACTACTGGCTACATTACTTTTGCATTACTACAGAATGTGACCAGAAATGCATTCCCACATAATTACCAGCTACCAACATAAATGTTTATTTTAGTGTTTGAGTATGAACATAAAGGTGACACCAGAAAACAAAGTTGAAAACTAGCCCATAAAGACGTCAAAGCAATTGTGTTGGTATGCCGGCAGTCTAAGTTAGCAAAGAAAAAAGGTCTATTCAGGGAGGCGGAAAAACAGTCTTCGGGGCTAAAAGAAGAATTAATATGCCGTGTCTTTGATGGTATATTGGTATGTAAGAAAACCACCAGGACTGCTTGCTATGTAAATATGAACCGCTGCTGAAGAAAAAAGATACAGAAATTACAGAACTGCAATGCAAACTGGATCAGCAGCTTGGATTGCAATCTAATGACGTTATGCAGAAACTCCACAGATGTCAGTGGGAGAGTCGCCACCTGAAAAAGCAGTTCCTGATAGCACAGGGACTCCAGCTTATGTTCATCAATTCAATTCATCACTAATTACAGCCAATGAAGTATTATTAGCCACTGTGGTAATTTATAATTTAATGCAGTTTTTCTTCAAGCTCATAGACCTGAATTAGTGCCTTTCATTTACACACAAAGAGCACAGCTGGTCAGCCAGGGATCTTTAATTACGTTTCACATGACATATCTGCTAAATGAAAGAACCTACAGAAAGTCAGGTTTTTAGCATCTGAAGAATGGCTAAAACTGAAGGCTTTGCTTATCAGCGTAAGATAAGGAAAAACATTTCCTTTTTCATTTTCAGCCTGCGTGTACCACAATGGCCTTCTAACAGGCAATCAAAACAGAAATGAATATCACTACGGCCACCTTTATGTACTTAAGTACTGCAGAAGCACCTGTTTTCCTGTGAAGACTCTGGGCTGCTTGACTCACAGATGATGGTGTGTCTGTGTGTCATCGAGTATCAGCTCTGACTGAAGGACTTTAAGGTTCTCCTTCACTTTTTCCAGAGTCTCACAGGTCTGAACATGTGAAAATTGGACATTTAGATAATGAAAATGATACATTTTCTTTTTTTTATGTCACAGTAAACAACCGACTAACCTGGTTTGGAAATGTGATGGTAAGCCAAGATAAAACTCCACCTCCTCACTGAAGGAGGAAGCTACTCTGATCTGGCTCCCACCTCTCCACCTATCTATCAGGTAGGTTTTGAAGTGTGGCCAACAGTATGCTGACAGACAAAAGCACATTGCCAATACAAGACACCAGGTATGCACTGACATTTGGATCAGATATTGGTCCAATATCAACTCAAATAGAGAGATGGGGTATCAGGTCACAATGGGCTAATCTAACATAGGATCGAGAAACTGCAAACAGTCGGCAGTGTGGATACATTTGACTTTTGTTAGACTTAACACTTTTTTGGACACCATTCTGTGTGCTTGCGCCTTGAGGCAACGGTTTGTTGTGATTTGGTGCTGTATAAATGAAACTGAATTGAACTGACTTGTGGTAAGTCAACAAGTTGTCAACTTGATTATTGTGTTCACGTCATCAGTCTTTTGCCAGTTTGACCCTGTGTGTGAGCAGGTGCACACACAGTACAACTGAGAACAGAGAAAGCAGAAACTAGCAAAATGACAGCAAAGCACAATAGAGACTGTCACTCAGAGCTTAAATGAAAATAAACATACAGTAAAAACATTTGTTTTTCATTTTATAGTACAGCTTATTAATGAACAGTGGTTATGTATTGGTACTCAGTGTCAGCAGATACCCAAAGACAAATGATCTGTATCAGTATAAATGGCAGTACTTTTGACCCTCAAGTCAGGGTGGTGGCATGTGTGTTGGAGTGCAGGTTGTTCACCATCTGATGTTCCTCGTAGTATATCAACCAGGAACCCGTGGTAGTGATAATCACTAATGCAGTCAATGCCAAGGAGAGTGAACTCCACCATGATAACACTGCAGGGGATTATTATATGCAGTCACAGTGTGGTGCTTTCCATTCAGCACTCATGAGATGATAAAAGGCAAGGGACCTGCCCTCTGGCCTGCTTTAGGTTGAGATGAAACAGAGGTGACCTGTCCTGCAGTGACCTGCTGTGCCTCAAGATGACCAAGGACCTCCAATCAAGGGGGAACTGAATGCTGACCACCAACCCCTAACATTCTCTCCCACCAATGTCAAAGCAGTGCTGAGCAGGATCAACACACACAAAGCTGCAGGTCCTGATGGTATCCCTGGATGTGTGCTCAGAGCATGTAGAGTGGAGCTGGTGGGTGTCCTGACAGACTTATTCAACCTGTCCTTAGCCCATGCTTCAAATCTACCTCCATTGTGCCACTACGAAAACATTCCTCCCCAGTGTGCCTCAATGACTACTGCATAATCTAATCTAATCTAATCTAATCTAATCTAATCTAATCTAATCTAATCTAATCTAATCTAATCTAATATTCTTCAGGGGAGGCTTAGTGAGTTTAGTAACTGGATGGAAACCAATTTGATGGATGCAAGCCACCTGCAAGCCCAATTATGTATAAACGCTTCTCTTACAAGTAAATTCAGCCTACATAGAGGATACTGACAAGGCTGCCCACTATCTCCCTTTTTGTTCAACTTGGCCATCAAAACCCTACCTGATGCAATCAGGAGGAGTAAAGAGATTTCTGGAATTGATCCAGCAAAAACTAACAACAGAATCTTATTAAATGCTGCCAACATCATCTTATATTTGATGAGTCCAGAGAACTCAGTTCCAGCAGTATTAGATCTAATTGACAAATGTGAATGTGAATTTAAACACTGGAATCTACTTCCTGTTTCCCTTTTGGGCTTAATTAATGTAATTAAAATGAATTTACTAACCCAGCTTAGTCACCTGGTCCAGTCTCTCCCTCGTTACCTAGACAACTCATCAAAGGATTAATCAATCGGGTACGAAAACAAGGAGCTGCCCACTGGACAGATATCGAAGAAGAACTTTGCCTTCCTGTTCCACTGACCGCTCTATGATTCATAACATTAACACCTTCCTTTGAATATTAGGAACCCATGTAATCTATAATACTCTATGGGCCTGGTGAGATGTGAAGAAAAATTGCGGATCTGGTACTGGAATGTTGATATTAGCTCCTCTAATCCTCTAACCCAGACCTGCCACCTCCAATCAGAAAATCCTTGCTCTCAAATTGAAGAGAATCTGGCATCTATCAGTTTCAACAACTATATGAAAGAGGTCTTTGAAAGAGAAGCAGGTAGGTGACGCTATGCTATAGTAACTCGAGACTTCAGGTGAATCTCTGCAGTATTGTACATGGCGGCGCGCCACAAATGTTTCAGTGATTAGTTTTTTAGTCTTATAATAAAAATATATTTCTAGCTACAATTAAATTAATTTCATTACTCTGGAGGACGGTGACAAAGATCTGAACAGTTTGCAGCATTATATTGATGAGTGTTTCGAACAAGTCATCATGGGGAAACCGGACAAGACGCTGACTCCTTCCAGCAGCAAAGGAGCTCCATCCACCCAGAGAAGCCGCCCTGAAGGCTCCATCGAGATGGCTTCTCACAGACCAGCACCGTGGTGGACATTTTGGAGTCCATAAAAAAAAAAACTGTCCAGGTTTGATGCAAGTCTGGCCTTAGTGGAAATCCTACACAAAGAGTTTCAGGCTCTGCAGAAGTCTGTAGAGTTCAGGCAGCAGCAGGTGGAAACACTGGCTTTAGAAATGCTGTAATCGAGGGAATGACCCGGCTCTCAGAAGAAAATGAAAAATCAAAGAAACTGTCATCGAGCTTCAGGAATAAGGGATAACTGGTGTTTTTGGGAATATCAGAGAAGCCTGAAGAAGACTAAACTACGGTGAAAGAGTTTATTCAAAATCACCTGAAGCTCCCGGAGGACACCATGAAGACCATCACCTTCCATCGGGTCCACCACCTGGGATGGAAGCAACCAGACAGACAGATTGTCGCCAAAGTTGAACATTTTAAGCAAAAAGAGCTAGTGAAGAGCCTCTGGTGGGAGCTGAGAGGAATGGACTTCAGCGTTAACAACCAGTTTCCAAAGGAGATCCTGGAGTGACGCAAGGTCCTGCTCCCCATACGAAGAATTTCATCCAAGGAGGCTGCCGTGCTGTCATCGCGGTTGACAAACTTTATGTCAACAGGCAGCTTTAATGCGACCAGAACACCACTCAATGCTGATCTTTTCCCCTGTTGTTTAAATGACTTTGAAATGGGTCTTTTGTGTTTGCACTGTTTTATTTCACTTGTCACTTTTGATTTCGTTCTGTTTCTGTGGTCAACTATTTGTTTACTTCAACTTCAATGCTGCAGCTTGCTACACAAACATACAGCACGCATGGACCAACATACAACACACACCAGCATACAACACACACACACCGGCACACTCCACCACGTAGTTTAAAGATGAGTAGAGCTGCAACAATTCCTTGAGTAACTTGAATAATTCGACTATAAAAAATTCTTGATACAAAATTTGTTGCTTCGATGCTTCGGTTAAACTCTGCAGCGCTCAGGTGCATCCATGTAAGTGGAGCATTTCTCCCACATTAGCAGTATTAAAATTCTCTGTCCCTGCGCCGAATTTCTATCATTTGGAAAAACGACCCATTAACACAGAGAGTATAGTCGCCAATACATTTTTCCATGCCTCACAATGCTCTCTACACCCAAGTGTATGTGTGTGTGTGTGTGTGTGTGTGTGTGTGTGTGTGTGTTGTGCTCACTGTGCTAAGAATTTCAGCTGTTAGCTACCAGAATGGGATCACAATCGTGACAGTTTGCGAGTGGGCTATTGGCACTATTGACTGAGCGGCTCCTTCAAAATATTTTTTTATGCTGTCCCTGGTAATAATAGACCTGCAATAGAAACATATTTAGGAAGATGCCTGTGAATATGAATTATTACAACATTAAGCTCATGCAGCCACCCAGATTTTCCTCAAAAACACTGATAACACAACAGTAGCAGTTGTTTTACGTGCAGTCTGTGTGCACATGTGCAGCTAATGCAAAGAGGCGGAGCCATTACCAAGACGGTTAGCTCAGGTGGCATGAAAGGAAATGTTTTTCTAGAGTCCAAAGGAGCAACACTTGTTCCTGTAACCACCATTAAAACCTTTACTAGAAAATAGTTGGAGGAGACCTTCATCAACCACCTGATCAGCACGTGTCAACGTGCTCCATCCACCACTGTTTGTTTCACACTGCGAAAAATCTGCAGTAAACTACTTAAGTTAAAATATGCAGATGAACTGTCAAAACTGACAAAAGTATTCCAGTGATGGATGGAACCTGGGTTCATGTGCTGTCCCTTGTGGGCAGGGTTTTCCCCTTTCTAAGGGCGGTGCAGGTCATTATGGCAGCTGTTTATTTGAACCTGGAGACGTGGTGCATGTGTGTGGAATTCTCTGGGATCATGTGGTGTTTAACCCTGATCTTCCTGGAGACTGATTTGGATGGCCTAGCGTTCCTTTTTGACTAAGGTAAGCCATTGGGAGACTGTTCCTTTCTCAGGTTAATGTGGAGCTTAGTCCTAAGGGTTATGTTCAATTTGTAGGAGAAAATTTCACTTCCCTTCAGACTAACATTTATAGTGAACCCTGCTGACTCTTCTCATGTCAGGGTGGGATCATAATTTGGAGGCAGGTAACAACTGCAAGAAAGCAGTCCTACTTGTTTAATATGTGCACTGAAGGACATATCCTGGTCAAAAATGACTCCAATATTTTTCAGTGTTACTGCAGGCCAAGGTATGAAATCCAGAGTGTGTAGTTCGACACCATTTCTCCATGATTTGTCGGATTTGCGTTATTTTGATGTGAGTCACTGTCCTGGTTCTCCATTATAACGTGTGAGCGCAAACATAACAGCACTTACAGTTGGCGACAGTTTGAAAGTACTCTCCTGTTATTTTTTTTATTTGCTTGTTTGTTTGTTCAATTAAATAGCAAAGTTAGTTAATCCAAGTGCCTGCTTGATAAAATCTGGACAACTTTAGTAGTCAGTGGACTGATTTTATTAGCACTCACAGTGTTGCAAGATGCAGTCATAAAACTTCACAAGTGTGTAGTTGAAAAGACAAGGAAGAATCCCTTCAGCGATCGTGTGATCAGTTATGTTGGCAGGTGTTGTGGGTGGTGTGATTTCCATTGCAGGATTGTCGCCAGTCATTACCATAATTAACCACCGAAGTTCTTTTTCCTCTTTCACAACTGATTCACATGCATTACAAGCCTCCACAGCAGATGCTATAACGTCACTTGAAGGAAGCAGAACAAAATGTCAAAACAACAACATAATGTCACCTTGTATGTATACAGTATATAGGGATAGCATCCATCTGGATGTCCCCCCAGGTGACCTCAATAGGTCACTTGGTAGAATGGGGTGAGGTTCCACCCAAAACCACAGATTGTGGTGTGCACACTGCCCCTTTCACATCTTGTTGCATCTGATTATGAATGTGAACAGTAGCGAATCACAACCACCTCCACTGGGGTTTAAATACCTGGGTCTCTCCACCATCTGGTTCGAGAACCGAAGAAGCCTTTCAGGTGAGAGGTGAAACGTCTTCAATATACTTAAGGAAGTCCAATCACCTTCTTTTTAAGCTCCAGAAATGTTTCCAATATCTGTGTACTATGGTGAAATGCACAGTAGTGGTTAAAAGCTTCGACTGCTTCAGTTGGATTGCTGTTAAAAGAAAAAAATTATATTAATCATTTATTGTCCTTCCACACATTCCAGTCCAAGTCATAAATCAGTCCATGCATTCAACACCTAATTTTTTAACAACTGGCCATTTCTATGTATTTATTAAAAGAAAATAAACTGGCACATAATATTCACACCATTAGTTTCATGTGCAGTGCACCGAGTACAGGTGCTATCTGAAACAGAAACTCAAGACTTCCCCCATAATATTTATTCAGGACAGGCATTGAAAAATCTTCAAAGTCACTTTCAGGAACATCAGGTGACTAAAAAAGGATCTGCAACAACCAGTTATATAAATTTAACAGGATGGAACAAGAAAAAGACTTTTTCATTAAGTCCAATTATTTATTAATATGTCTTTTACAAGAAACTGATTGATCATGAGATTTCCAAACAGGAAATACCTCTTGAAAAGAATATTTGAGAATGAAATACCATGAATAGTAGTCATTAATGCGGTTAAATCTTAAAAAGGGTATGTGTATTCTGCCAGAAAGGTGCTCACAGTTTGGCTTTCACATGTTCAATATTCTTTTCTGACTCACTGGACACAAAGAACAGCTTACCTGGAGCTTTTCCCCATTCCCTGTATTATCTGTGTGCCTCCACACTCAATGTCCTAGCAGTTCTGGCCATCGCTACATGGAGTCCTGGGAGCCATTTCTCAAGGAGAAGGTGGTATCACTGAAGTTTCATCAACAGTAGTGTGGTGGAATTTCACCTTTCCAAATGAAAAAGATCACAATAAACCATTAAAGATTATAACAAATTTAATATCAGTCAGTTTGTATAACCGTACAAAATCATCAGCACACAGAGGCAAAGTAAGACCCCCAGTCAAGTCAAAATAATGTTTGGTCAAACAGGGACAGAGTTCATACTGCTTAACAGCTGCAGAAGTCTAGCCAACTAAGCTCTACATACAGACAGTTCTTATAGCAAGACAACTGGGGCACTTGCATAAGCACACATACACACACACTGTTTACACAGCTTATTACCCCCCAGTGTCTTATGTGTATATTTGGTTAACCTATGCTTTTAGCTGATCTCTGCAAAACATGATGGTACGAGGAACAAGCAAACTAAGTCAGTGAAAGTTCATTTAGGTATTTTCCCATTGCAAGTAGCAAGCTTAGTAAGCAAGCTGCATCCGCAAACTGTACAAGTGCTACAGACACAAGTGTCTGCTAATTAGTCCTGAATAAAAGAATACCTGAATTTCATTTTCCAAAATGGAAGCACAAACTTCCTGGATGGCCTATGTCACAGCAGGGTATATTATTTACCAGATAGAAACTACACTACAGTACAAACACGGCTGAGGAGTCCAGTTCAGTGATTTAAATGACCTAGAAGATAGTAATCAGATACAGCTGCTTGTGTCAGGAACATATGCCAGTCGAGCTGGCTACATGCTAACTTTAACTCATTCCAAGTTAATGGGTAAAACAAAAGTCACCTCTTGTACACTTGTTATGAGGAAGGATATTTTCTATAGAAATCAAAACAGTTTTTTGTGCCTGGCTGTAAACCTTTTTAAAAAAATGCTGTTAAGTTACTTATTTTAAGCAAGGGAATTGACTTTTTTTAGAGGCAGTATTAATTTGCCATTCCAGGCACTACAAATTTTCTCTTATCTGCATTTGCTTTATTTTTCAGTCCCAGAGGTTGCTGTTTCATTGTGCTGCTTTTGAAGGGATAATTCTTCTTGACAATCTGCTCTGAGACTTTTATCATTTACATTCTAGGCTGTTTTCCTTGGGTAATGAATGCCTATATAACAACAAACAAACAAACAAACAAAAAAAAATACCCAAAACAAAATGGAGCCTCCAAGGAAGCGATGCCATAATTTTAAGCGCTCTTATTTCATTGTTTTGGTTTAGAAATTCTTATCTCACATTATTGGATTAATTCATACTAGAAATGAGGAAAAGTGAAGCCCAAATATAAGTAAAGGAGACTATTTTTTGTTTTGTTGCCTGTGGACATGCTGATGGATGTAAGGATTCATGATCATACTTTGAGAGGTAATACTTTTGTCCATACAGTGTATTACAGATTGGCAGAGAGTGCTGTTGGATTGTCTTATATTTATACTACCTTCAAAAAGAAAACAGTTCTAACCCCATGGCTTATATGGAGCCAGATGACTCTACTCATGTTTGCCGGGGCTGTTTTGTTTCTTATTTCACAGTATCATTGTAACCTCTGCTGTTGTGCATATAAGCATCTGAGCTAGTGGGGTATTTTTACTTTCATTTTTTAATTGTTCAGACTATTCCTTTCATTCTGTGTTTTCACAACATCCATTTTCTAAATATGAAAATCACAGTGTACAAAAAATGTACAAGAACTTGAACTCCAGAGCAACCAAAAAGCAAGCAGATGGTTGCTTATTCCAGTCACACTGCTAGATTTTGACAACTCACTTTTGTCCCCTGTCCCCACATTAGCTGCTGCCAGATGACAGTATGCTGTCTATACTTGGACAAGGTTGGAACAGCTAAGGGTGACATTTTCTACCTTCATAATTTTCTTTCATAATGAGGAGAAAAAAATAGAATTACATGAAAGCAGTTCTGATATATGAGTATTTTTTTGTAGTGCCAGAGGAAGCCTGTGGATTTATGCAATGTCTGCAATCAGTAACCCACATTCCAGCTAACAGCATGTGCCTGTTTGCTGGCCATTTCCATTTACAGCCACTGCTTCTAATCAGGGACCGTATCTAAGTCTTTGCCTTCACATTCAACTTTTTCAGCTGACTGACAGCCAGCCAGGGTGTTTTCCTTTTTGGAATTGTGGATTAGTAGTAGGTGCTGTTTGTTTTTTTCTTTTTACGAAGGAGTGCTTTAGCTCTCCCTCTGGATTTCTGTTGTTTCTTTTGTCTTTTGTATATTTGTGTATCATATTTTGGTTCTCATTATGATAAAACATAATGGATCCTTTAGTTATGTTTTTGGAGAGGAGTAAGGGTGTTACTATCCAACAGTAATAAAGATATTTATCTAGAATAGCAGGTCTCCAGTACATAAGAGACCATAGTTCAGTCTGTAATGCATTCTAAATGCATGAAATTTGCTGCATCTTTTAAATAATTTGGGTGACAGAGGGATATTGGGGACACACTGATCCCCAACCAGAGTGCAGTCCGTGCACATGTAACAATGTGTTTGATGCTGGCTGCCTTGTGTTTAGATAAGATTTTAAAAAAGGAAAAATGACTGCCTTCATGCCACTAGCCACATGAAGAGGACAATATCCCACTGTTAAGTGATGATGTAGAATTCCATTTGCGGGTCCAAACTGTCGTGTGCTCAATATGCCGCAATGCTGTTTTCCTCATTGTTTTAATCGATTTGAATCAAAAAAAAACACACACTCAGCTGTCATTTTACTGCTTTCCAAATTCTTCCAGCAGTCTAATGTTGCTACAGATTGAGAACAACAGACTAAAAGAAGAGAATGAAAACGAAAAAAAAAACACACACACGAAAACAATTGGAGAAGCAGAAGCTGACTTTTTAATTCAGTCAAATCTATGAAGACCCTGAACAGTACTATACTGGATTGCCTGATGCCATGACTGGCTTGTCTTTAGAAGCCCTTCTTTCCAAAGTTGAGCTCAATTATCATTCTGATTGGACTGTCCAAATGATGCCCCTAATTGAGCAGTTATTTCTAACCCTAATGAAGCTCAGACTTAATTGTGGTCATGTAGACCTTGCAATGAGATTTACAGTGCCTTGCGAAAGTATTCGGCCCCCTTGAACTTTTCAACCTTTTGCCACATTTCAGGCTTCAAACATAAAGATATAAAAATTTAATTTTTTGTGATCAACGACAAGTGGGACACAATCGTGAAGTGGAATGAAATTTATTGGACGTGTCAAACTTTTTTAACAAATAAAAAGCTGAAAAGTGGGGCGTGCAATATTATTCGGCCCCTTTACTTTCAGTGCAGCAAACTCACTCCAGAAGTTCAGTGAGGATCTCTGAATGATCCAATGTTGTCCCAAATGACTGAAGATGATAAATAGGATCCACCTGTGTGTAATCAAGTCTCTGTATAAATGCACCTGCTCTGTGATAGTCTCAGGGTTCTGTTCCAAGTGCAGAGAGCATCATGAAGACCAAGGAACACACCAGGCAGGTCTGAGATGCTGTTGTGGAGAAGTTTAAAGCCGGATTTGGATACAAAAAGATTTCCCAAGCTTTAAACATCTCAAGGAGCACTGTGCAAGCAATCATATTGAAATGGAAGGAGTATCAGACCACTGCAAATCTACTAAGACCCGGCCATCCCTCTAAACTTTCATCTCAAACAAGGAGAAGACTGATCAGAGATGCAGCCAAGAGGCCCATGATCACTCTGGATGACATTGCAGAGAACTACAGCTGAGGTGGGAGAGTGTGTCCATAGGACAACAATCATTTGTACACTGCACAAATCTGGCCTTTATGGAAAAGTGGCAAGAAGAAAGCCATTTCTCAAAGATATCCATAAAAAGTCTCGTTTAAAGTTTGCCACAAGCCACCTGGGAGACACACAAACATGTGGAAGAAGGTGCTCTGGTCAGATGAAACCAAAATCAAACTGTTTGGCCACAATGCAAAACGATATGTTTGGCATAAAAGCAACACAGCTCATCACCCTGAACACACCATCCCCACTGTCAAACATGGTGGTGGCAGCATCATGGTTTGGGCCTGCTTTTCATCAGCAGGGACAGGGAAGATGGTCAAAATTGATGGGAAGATGGATGGGGCCAAATACAGGACCATTCTGGAAGAAAACCTGTTGGAGTCTGCAAGAGACCTGAGACTGGGACGGAGATTTATCTTCCAACAAGACAATGATCCAAAACATAAAGCCAAATCTACAATGGAATGGTTCACAAATAAACGTATCCAGGTGTTGGAATGGCCAAGTCAAAGTCCAGACCTGAATCCAATCGAGAATCTGTGGAAAGAGCTGAAGACTGCTGTTCACAAACGCTCTCCATCCAACCTCACTGAGCTCCAGCTGTTTTGCAAGGAAGAATGGGCAAGAATTTCAGTCTCTCGATGTGCAAAACTGATAGAGACATACCCCAAGAGACTTGCAGCTGTAATTGCAGCAAAAGGTGGCGCTACAAAGTATTAACGCAAGGGGGCCGAATAATATTGCACGCCCCACTTTTCAGTTTTTTATTTGTTAAAAAATTTTGACACATCCAATAAATTCCATTCCACTTCACGATTGTGTCCCACTTGTTGTTGATTCTTCACAAAAAAAATCAAATTTTATATCTTTATGTTTGAAGCCTGAAATGTGGCAAAAGGTTGAAAAGTTCAAGGGGGCCGAATACTTTTGCAAGGCACTGTAACTGCAGCACAGCCACAGTAACCAATATTTTTATGACACTTGTTAGTGCACTGTGTGATATTTTGTATGTTGGCATGCTGTAAAACAACATCCCCTCGAGAGCCAAGCATCACTGCCAGATTGCTTCTGCTGATTACCTTACCGTTGGATTGTACACAGAAGTTTCTGTCTCTAACACTGAGTCATTTGTACAGCCAGTACTAAAGGCTCTAACTGGTGTGGCTCCCAATGTTGTGATAACCTTCACCAATGACTCATATGGTGGGAGCCTCAGACAAGGCCATAAACGCAGACTGTGGAGTTCTGCAACATCTACACCCAGGTGACACGGTCCTTGCACATGAGGGTTTCACAATTTGGGACATCCTGCCAGAGAGGGTCTCACTGAACATTCCATCTTTCCTTATCAACGGACACACAGGAGGAAGTGAACAACAACAGGCTGATCTCCTCACATGTTGAGCGTTCCATTCAGCGGGTGAACCTGTTTTCAATTTTATATCACATCCTGCATCACTTCAGAAAAAACATTAACAATCATTCTATTCCAGCTTCTTCAATCTTTACTGTGGCAGGAGACAGGTGCCCTTTGACTGATTATTTGTTCACTGATTTTTTTTTTACTTCTTGAATTCATTTTTCTATATTTACAAATAACATTGGTATCAGCAGATATCCAAAGCAAAAGTATAAATATTAAAAATGAACTGGAAACAGTTGGATCCGTGCATCCCAAATGCAGATATTAAATTACAGTTCTGATAAAATGTTGGGCAAGAAAACTTCTCAGTAGAATGTTTCCAAAGTTTTGATGTTAACAGCTAAGTTTACTCTCTGTTCTGATTCGAGGGGCCATCAGAGTTCAACTTTTCCAAATGAACTCTCCTTATTGAATACTATACTATAATTACTACAAATATATGGTGATACTGTTAGAATATTTGCAACAGCAGAATATAAAAGACAGAATATAAAATATTTAAAATCAGTTCAAACTTATACATCAACAGCAGTAATATCAATCCAGAAACATCAGAAATAACACTGACAAGGTTCAGTTTTATCCTTGATACTAAGCAAAATTTGCTTGCAGCGCAATGCCACTGTGCTCATGTCTTTTCTGTCTCTGTGACCGTTACCCACTATTTCAGCTGGTGTTCTGCCCAGTCATCAGCTTTCTTCTGTAAAGATGTGACCATAGAGTGACACATGCCTTTTTTGAGTGAGTTCAGGTCACTCTCCCCTGTGTGAAACTGAAAAATAACTGGCAAAAACTGATATTCTCCTTCCACCAGCTTCATTATAAGTAGTTTTCCATGTTCACTGTCACTGTAGTTCTTTTTCTTTGAGATTTCCATCATATGCCACCAAAGTCTGCATAGCCTGTGACCATGTGGAGCTCTGTGTGCATATAGCAGCCAGCAAAAGGTCCAGTTTTTAATACCTCCGGATTAAAGCTAGAGTGAAGAAAAGTGTCTGTTCTACAAAAGCAATGCAGTCCCATGTAAAGTGGGGTCCCTGGTCACCTTAGGAAGGCTTGGATCCAGATCCCAGGTCCTGGGTTAGTTGCCCGGGTTAGTTGCCCAGTGTTCTGAGTTGTTTGGACTTTGAGTTTTGTTCAGTAGGTGTGTTATGGTATATCTTGTATAGGATTATGTTAAGTGTATTTTGATCGTGTTTGCAGTTGCTTAGTCAGTTCTCCCTCAGTATTCCTCCCTCCTTTGTCAAGTCTTCTGTGTTGTGTCAAGTCTGTGTGTGTGTTACATTTGGTCACATCCTCTTTAATTTTGTCAGTCTTTGTTCTCTAGTTCTCCTGTTCTGCTCCCTGGAGTTTTGTGTTTTGAGAAAGACTCTTCATTAAAACCTAAAATGTCATGTTTGTCTCTGAAGTCCTACACTTGGGTTAAAATTCTGCCTGCCATACTGCCAGCCATGACAAAATCCTTGGATATATGCATATATGTATGAGTATGTATATGTGTTCCTGACAAATAAGGTCTGAAGAAAACAATGGCAGCTGTGATATAGGGAACATGAATATAGGAACTGTATCAGCTCTATCTGGTGCACAATTTTAGTACACATACGTGAGTATGATGATACACTAATACTTTTGGGAAGTGGAAGTGGGATAGAGGGTGGGCAGCCTACTCAGACACTGTACAGAATGATTGTATTTAATCTAGGAACCCTTAAATGTTTGGATATTACCTTCTTTGTGCTGCCATGAGCCTTGCTTCTGCAGAATAAATTCCATCACTTTTAGTACCTACTTTTTTAAAAAACTGATACTTGTATAATTATCAGGTCCTTTTTATTTCTGCTTCTGTTATTTACATACATATGATTTTGAAGAATTTAAATAAGTGGATTGATACATAACTTTATTGTCATTCAAGCTATACACAAGTCACTTCACATAGGATTTTGTTGCACTTTCTCACAACTACAATGCAACAAAAGATGTACTGAACAATAACAAAAAAGGTATGATAAATATGATAACATCTATTACACACACAATAATGAGAGAGATGTTTTTTTTATGAGCGACACATTGTGGAATGAATGATAAAGGCTTGACAAGGTATCACCCCCTCCCTAATTTCCCTGTATTCCCTCTATTATAAACAACTATCTCTTCTATGGTATTTAGTCATTCTCAGAACAAGCACACATAAAATAAGGTGCACATGATACCAGACCACAGAATAGTTTCCACTAGCAGCAAAGCATCCTCCTTATCAAGTTGACGTTTGAGATTTTGGAGATGAGGACAGTGGTTGATGTCTACTCTCCTTTGATTTGTCTCTTTGAAAACAATCCATGACCTTTGGCTGTTTGGTTTGAAAACTGACACACAATCTGCTGTCCCTTGCAGTCTACTCCATTTGCACATCAAAGATGGTATTGCCAGCCACCAATAAACCATTCCCAGAAAACAAGTCTTTTTATGGGCTCATCATCTTGGAGCCAGTAAATCTTAAGAGTTCTATCTAACTATCTATCTAACTATCTAATTATCTAACTATCTATCTGTCTATCTTCTGTCTGATTTCTCCGACTTTTAAATAATTTAGTGCTCAGTTCAGATAAAATAATTATACTGTGTGATTTTAACAACCACTTAGATGCTGAAAAAGACTCAACTGGCTTCTTTCAAAATGTAAATAAGCCCACCGACCACTTTAATCAGACTCTTGATCTTGTTCTGATATATGGCATAGAAACTGAGCATTTAATAGTATTCCCTGAAAATCCTCTTTTGGTCTGATCATTTCTTAATAACATTTAAATTTACAATAATGGATTACACAGCAGTGGGGAATAAGTTTAATTACAGCAGAAGTCTTTCTGAGATTGCTGTAACTAAGTTTAACTATATGACTCCTCCACTATTATTTCCTTCAGTCACATGTGCCAACACAGTGCAGAGCAGCTACTTCAACTCTACTCTCACAGAGACTGATTATCTCATCAGTAGTTTTACATCCTCACTGTGACTCTGGATACTGTGGCTACTTTGAAAAAGAGAGCCTCAAATCATTAGTGACTGAGTCTCTGGTATAACTCACAAATACTCAGATAATCTATAAGCTGAAGAGGAAATGGTGTCTCACTAATTTAGAAGATGTTCATTTAACCTGGAAAAAGAGTTTGTTGCTCTTTAAAAAAGCCCTCCATAAAGCTAGGATATTATACTATTCATCACTGATTTAAGAAAATAATAACAACCCCAGGTTTCTCTTCAGCACTGTAGCCAGGCTGAGAACGAGTCAGAGCCCTGTAAAGCCGAGTATTCCTTTTATCTTAACTAGGAATGACTTTATGAATTTCTTCACAAATAAAATTTTAATCAATGTGTCTATTAGACCCTATTCCTACAAGACTGCTCAAAGAAGTCCCACCATTAATTAATGCTTCAATCTTAAATATGATCAATCTATTTATTAATGGCCTGCGTACCACTGGCCTTTAAGGTGGCAGTAACTAAACCATTACTTAAAAAGCCCTCACTTAACCCTGCCATCTTAGCTAATAGTAGGCCAATCGCCAACCTTCCTTTTCTCTCAAAAACTCTTGAAAGAGTAGTTGTAAAACAGCTAACTGCTCATCTGCAGAGAAATTTGAATAGTTTCAATCAGGATTCAGAAATCATCACAGTACAGAAACAGAATTAGTGAAAGTTACTGATCTTCTTACAGCCTCTGACAGTGGACTCATCTCTGTGCATGTCCTGCTAGACCTCAGTGCAGCTTTTGATACTGTTGATCATAACAGTTTATTACAGAGATTAGAACATGCCATAGGTATTAAAGGTACTGCACTGCAGTGGTTTGAATTATGTCTTTCTAAAAGAGTCTAATTTGTTCATGTAAATAGTGAACCTTATTCACACACTAAGGTTTATTATGGAATTCCACAGGGTTCTGTGCTAGGACCAGTTCTATTTAAATTATACATGCTTCCCTTAGGTGGTATTATTAGAAAGCATTGCATACCTTTTCTTTGATTTGCAGATGGTACTCATCTCTATCTATCCATGAAGCCAGATGAAACACAATGAATATAGCCCTAAAAATCTCAGAACATTTTGTCTAACCTTATGCTTACTCTGAATGGCATTACCTTATCCTCCAGTAACACTGTGAGGAATCTTTAAGTGATTTTTGACCAGGATATGTCCTTCAATGCACATATTAAACAAATACAGTATAAAGTTTGGACACACTCCGTGTGGGGTCTTTACCTCACAATATAAAGTGCTTTGACGCAACTGTTGTTGTGATTTGTCATTAGTGTGTCATACTATCATCTGCAACCTCCTCCCATTCCCTCTGATTCTTCACCAGCTGCATCAAACCTCTTTGAGTAGCCAACTCTGCCACATAAGAGACCTTGCTATCTATCGGTGCCTATGCTTCAAGCCAAACCTCGGCTACAGTATGGTTTTTGGTTTAATTGCCTGGTGCCATAGAACTCACTGTGTTCTCTCTCTACCCTTTAAATCTGTCTATTCTTTCTCACTTTCTGCCCCTTGCTTAGACATCCCTCAGCCCATCTACCATTGCCAAGTTTAATGCTTCAGCTTAGGGTAACTTCCTGTTATGCCCGACTTCTCTTAGGAAACCTCTGCTTTGCCTTAGCTCATTGCTTGACTTCACCCGAGGCTCAGCTCTCTCTGTGTTTAACTATCTAGTAAACTGAAGCCACATTATTATAAACATTTTTTATGCCCTATTTGTTATTCGTTTGTTCTTGCATTGTTTAGTTCAGTGCTTTGTTTCACAGAGTACTTACAGGGAATACATGGGCTTGGAAAGCATCTGAAAAATGACTGAATGCACTGCTCAAACATGAGCATCTGCTTTTTGTACTTTCAACTCAGATATGAAGATGGAGCATTTCCCTCTTAACAGCAACCAAGTTCATAGCCATGGGCAATAACCTCTGACATTACGTGTTAGATACACATATGTAGATATATACATAAACTGTATGGTGGGAATGTAACTGACAGAAAAGTTTTATTGGCTACAGGACAGCAGATACCATACTGATATATCATTACAGTTTATGATAATTTTGAACTCTGCCTGGTCTTCGTGACTTCAGGGGGATATTAGATAATCCAGTGAGCTGCTGGCATAACAGGCTAACAGTAATGTATTTATGGTTTGTCTTTCTGCTTTGTCAATGTGTGTGTCTTAATCCTTAACACTTGCTAACATTAGTGCCTCACAGAAAAAAGTTCTGGGATTTTTCCTCCCTTTTCCCGGTGGCCATAAGCACATATGTGAGATGGATGAAGTTTTTAGTGGTCGTGAAAACCAGAAAGCACCATACAGATTGTTGTGGAGAGTGCAGTGTATTTTGCTGTGGTCTGCTGGGGAAGCAGCTTTGGAGCTGGTGACACCAACAGACTGAATAAACTGAGCATGAAGGCCAGCTCTAGAACTGGCTCCAAACTGACACTTTTGAAGATGTGGTCAGTGAACAGAAGTGTTCCATCATTGATAATCTTGACAACCACAGTGGCAATGATGCAGTGGTTAGTGCTGTCACCTCAGAGCAAGAAGGTTCTCGGTTCAAAACCACCAGTCGGATGGGGCCTTTCTGTGCGGTGCTTGCATGTTCTCCTGTTTGTGTTTCAGTTCTCTCTGGGCACTCTGGCTTCCTCCCACAGGCATGACATGCTTGTTAGGTGAATTTTCTATGAGTATGGTTGCCTGTCTCACTATGTTAGACTAACAACCTGTCAAGGATATACCTTGCATCATGCCCTATGATAGCTTCCACCTATCATACTTTATATTATCTTACTGAACTGTCATTCCTATTTAAGCAGTTTATTATGTTCTATTTAATTATATTTTTTTAACTGCTGTCCAAAGAATTTCCTGAATCTCTGATAATATGCCCTTCTAATATGGTTTTCCTAACAGTGAAACTTTTTAGACAGGAAAATCCACAAAACTTTGAGAGCATATGCAAAGCAGGTATTAATATTATGGCTGCACCAATCTGATATTTGGATTGGGTATTGGTTTGATTCTGACCCAAAAAACTGAATTGGATATCAGTGAAAATGAGCTGATCCATTGAGTTCAGTGCTGTGTTTACTTTACCATGTGACAGTATGGCGGTGGCTAAAAGCACAACGTTAACAGTTTGGATATATTTCCTTCTGTTACATACACAGGTTATATATTTGCAAACTTTTTTTTAAAACTTAAATGCAAACTTTGGTCAAAGTGAGCTGACAAGAGTGACAATATCCAAAGACACTCATTTACTTTTTTTGTGTGTTTGTTTTGCTTGTAGCCTGCCTTGTCTGGCAATTTTGCAATCAGAATTTTAATCTGAATGTAGTTTGTGCCAAACATATTTGATTTTCTGAGATGAGCTCCATAAATGTTCTATAGGGTCCTCTTGATAGTGTTTTTCTTGTTATTTATTTATTCATTTATATTACTGTGTCACATGAACTCTAATATGGCATTGCCAGAGCTGACAGGCAGGGGAAAAAAGAACAAGAAAGATAAAAAGAAAAAAGGGTTGAAAATAGGAGAAAAGATAAGAATAAACTGACAGCGCACAAGTAGTAAAACACAGTGGTTCACCATCTGCTGCACCTGTTAAAAAAAGACACGCATATAAAGCAAATGGCACCTGGAAAAAAAATCTTGGAGGGGAGAGTGTGGCCTGCTGCCAATGTTTATGAAACTATTTAATGATGTTAAAGAATGAATCAGGCAGCAGTCAGAGGTCATGGTGCAATGATCCATGACTTCATTAATCTGACCTACTCTAGCCTGATGAGTAGCTGATGACCTACTCTCATCAGCACATGTTAATGAAATAAGTTCTTATCTGTCTGCCCTGTGACTGTTCAGTTAACTTTGGAGTCAACATTAGTATTAAAGCAAATTAAACTTGCAGTAATAATGCAGTAGGTATGCTAGAAAGGTACAGTGTCTTGTGAAAGTATTCGGCCCCCTTGAACTTTTCAATCTTTTGCCACATTTCAGGCTTCAAACATAAAGATATAAAATTTGAATTTTTTGTGAAGAATCAAAAACAAGTGGGGCACAATCATGAAGTGGAATGGAATTTATTGGATGTGTCAAACTTTTTTAACAAATAAAAAACTGAAAAGTGGGGCGTGCAATATTATTCGGCCCCCTTGCGTTAATACTTTGTAGCGCCACCTTTTGCTGCAATTACAGCTGCAAGTCTCTTGGGGTATGTCTCTATCAGTTTTGCACATCGAGAGACTGAAATTCTTGCCCATTCTTCCTTGCAAAACAGCTGGAGCTCAGTGAGGTTGGATGGAGAGCGTTTGTGAACAGCAGTCTTCAGCTCTTTCCACAGATTCTCGATTGGATTCAGGTCTGGACTTTGACTTGGCCATTCCAACACCTGGATACGTTTATTTGTGAACCATTCCATTGTAGATTTGGCTTTATGTTTTGGATCATTGTCTTGTTGGAAGATAAATCTCCGTCCCAGTCTCAGGTCTCTTGCAGACTTCAACAGGTTTTCTTCCAGAATGGTCCTGTATTTGGCCCCATCCATCTTCCCATCAATTTTGACCATCTTCCCTGTCCCTGCTGACGAAAAGCAGGCCCAAACCATGATGCTGCCACCACCATGTTTGACAGTGGGGATGGTGTGTTCAGGGTGATGAGCTGTGTTGCTTTTACGCCAAACATATCGTTTTGCATTGTGGCCACATTTCAGGCTTCAAACATAAAGATATAAAATTTGAATTTTTTGTGAACAATCAACAACAAGTGGGACACAATCATGAAGTTGAATGAAATTTATTGGATGTGTCAAACTTTTTTAACAAATAAAAAACTGAAAAGTGGGGCGTGCAATATTATTCGGCCCCCTTGTGTTAATACTTTGTAGCGCCACCTTTTGCTGCAATTACAGCTGCGAGTCTCTTGGGGTATGTCTCTATCAGTTTTGCACATCGAGAGACTGAAATTCTTGCCCATTCTTCCTTGCAAAACAGCTGGAGCTCAGTGAGGTTGGATGGAGAGCGTTTGTGAACAGCAGTCTTCAGCTCTTTCCACAGATTCTCGATTGGATTCAGGTCTGGACTTTGACTTGGCCATTCCAACACCTGGATATGTTTATTTGTGATCTGCGATAGTTGCAGCCCTACTGAAATTTGCAACATCCCATAAGCCAATGCATCACCTTCTCACAGGAGTAACAGGATTCAGGTGACAGAGCAATTGTTGTAAGTAAAGTTTATTTATTTAGTGCTTTTCACAGACAAAAAGTCACAAAGCACTTCACAATAATTAAAACACAATATCAAAAAACCCAGATAAAACACCATGTTAAAAACACATTAACATTACCATATTAAAAGAAAAAGAATAAAAATAAAGTCAACAGAAAGACTGGTTAAACAGAAAAGTTTTCAACTGTTTTTTTTAAGATACCACAGAGTCAGCTAAATGGAGCTGGAGTGGTAAACAGTTCCAGAGCTGTGGCACCACTGCCTGAAAAGCTCTGCCCCTCCCTGGTTCTTAGTCTTGTACGTGGGACAACTAAAAGATTTTGATTTTGTTGTGTGAGAGACTGTTGACTTATTTAAAAAGTATCCTGGCATTTAAAAAACAATTGTTTTTTTTGTGTTTTTAAAAAAATATCGTCTTTTTATCGCTATCAGCCGATATCGAAATGTAAAATATCGGTATCTGTATCAGCCCTAAAAAAGTGGTATTGTGCCATCCCTAGGGACAACAATCTGGATCATTTTTGTCCACATTTGCGTCATGTATGCACTAGTCAGGTGAACTCTTGCTTGCCCAAAGGAAGGCTGACGCTCAAGAATTGAGTCCTTGACTGGCTTGTGTTTATTTGTGGCCTCAGCACATCTGTGTTAGTGATTCCTTTGAAAGTGAGGAACGTAATCACTAACAGACTGACTGTCAGATATTTGAGGGCCATATTGACTCAGCATATCAATCTCAGCTTTCATTAGTGCTTCCCTTTAAAGTGTAACAATTCAGGCTGTCACTGCTGTCATAGAAAACATGCTGTTATTGGCTGTCTTGGGGTAGATCTAACTGACAGCGTAGAACTGGTTATAACTCAAAATACACCCTAGAATCCTGAGATTCCAAAACACAAGGTACAGAAATAATCCAAGACATGAAGAGACAACATACACAGAGCTGCACAAATATGAGCAGGCTAACAACATGACATTACAAAGAAAACATGATGTACACACTTGCTAGTCACTTCATTATTTACCAGACTGGACGTCATTCTTTGTGGCAAAAATTCAAGAAGTTGTTCTTCAGAGATTTTGGTCCATGTTAACATGACAGCATCACACAGGTGCTGCAGGTTTGTCAGATGCATATCCAAGATGCAACTCTCCCGTTCCATCACATCACAAAGGTGCTCTACTGGACTGAGATCTGGTGACTGGAAGGAGAACTCACTGTTATGCTCAGGAAATTAGTTTTTCTATTGTTCAGTGCTGAATCTGTGTGAACTATAACGTCCATTTCCTGTTCTTAGTGGACAGGAGTGGCATGTGTGATCTGCTTGTCTGCCCACCTGTTTCAAGTTTTGGCGTGTTGTGCATTCAGAGATGCTTTTATGCATACCTTGGTTGTAACAAGTGATTATTTCAGTTACTGTTACCTTCCTATTAGCTTGAAACAGTCTGGCCATTCTCCTCTTGCATTAACAAGGGATTCTCAGCCAGAGAACTGCCACTCACTGGATATTTTCTCTTTTTCAGACCATTCTCTGTAAACCCTAGAGATGATTGTGTGGGGAAAATCCAGCAGATCAGCAGTTTCTAAAATACTCATACCAGCCCATCTGGCACCAACTACCATGCCACATTCAAGGTCACTTCAAATCATCTTTTTTTCCCCATTCTGATGTTCCGTTTGAACTTCAGTAGGTCCTCTTGAACATGCTTACATGCATAAATGCACTGCATTTCTGCCCCACTATTAGCTGATTAGATATTTGCGTTACGAACATTTTAACATGCTCTGTGTGCGCTCACATTAAAATGGGAGTTCTGCGGGTCATGCGACTCTTTTTCCGCACAAAATGATCACTATGAGTACCACCTACTCCAATCAGAGAAATTATCAGCTGCTGCTGCTGATGATAAAATGGTGATTAAACACATTATACCATATTTTATATTATAACATAATAAGGTACGACATAACAACTTGCGCATATAAAATGTATTCCCCCAGCAGAGAATGTGATTAAACAAATCGGTGAAAAGTGGTGCTTCCAGCCGGTGAACATAGTCTGCGCCCGTGCAGGTTATGCATTCAGCATAAATTACCGGGGTGATTTTGCTAGCCACTTTTGTGACACAGGAAACTCTGACTTTAAGTTCAACACAGCTTGCTAAGCCATTAATCTGGCTTTGTGCTACACCCCTCAGGTGTACATAATGAAGTGGCTGGTGACTGTATGCACACACACACACACACACACACACACACACACACACTGAGGGCTAATTAGGAAGTGACTTCACTTCACTTAACTGGAACCCTCAAGTAGTTGTGCTGTTGTTGCCTTTTGGAAAATTATTCAATGTATTTACTGTATCTGACAGATAATTTAGCAACCCCTCCAAAAGAGTTTTAGCTCAGCTTCGTGTTTTATTAGTCTGTTACTTATCACTGAATAGCAAGTATCCGTGTCTGTACTTTGGACGTGTACAGTTTATGGTCGCAGCTTTCTAACCAAGCTAGCTGTACCTGGTAACCTAGCCCATAATCTCATGATGACTCAAATATGGTGACTTCTGGCTACATTCATCTTTTATATCTTGTGGTCTGTGTTCACAGTTATGAACGTAGACCACAAAATCTCTGTCTTGAGATTTTAAAGTCGCTTGTGCTGTTGATGGATTGTAGTTTCTTGAAAAGGCCTCAGTGTGCTTTTAGAAGATCATACAGTGGCACAGTTGTCCTACAGCTTGTCGAGAAAGATTGTACTTCACTGATTTTGAATGGCTACATTGAAGGGCTCTCACTACTTCTCACCTTGAAATCTGTGGCTTGGTGTGTATTTGTGTGTATAAAAAACAGACACTTCTATTCAAGTCTCACCCTCTAAACATCTGACCAATTGCTATGTGAAGTAAATATACTTATCAGATTGTCTGCTTCAGTAAGGGGGGATTCAGGCATTATACTGACATCTTAACAATCTCTTGTTTCTTTGTGGTGCCAGAAAGGCACTTCTTATTGAGATTGAAACCCACATATTACCATAGACTTCCCAGAAGACAGCATGAATAAAATCTGCCCTCTCTTGTTTAATTTAACCAGACATGATTTGTTTTCAAAGTCAAAGAGAGACTTTGAACCTTTTTCACACCCAAACATATACATATACTCGGCTTACTGATAATACATTTCATATCCACTGTCTTTATTGGGCATCATCAAGTGTTTGTGAGCTACTCACAGATCTTCTATGGGGTTTAAAATCTAAGCTTGGCTAGGCCACTCAAAAATCATGCAAAGACTCATCCCAAAGGCAAAAAATTTTTGACTGCATTTTCAGATAGCAAATTATCACCTCCCTGTATTTACTAACAAAGGCAGCATGAACAGTAGAGGGTGGATAAAAGATAGGAAGGGCAAATGGGCCAATGAACAATGGAGCAGTGGGCAGGCGGGGGTTGGGGATGGGGGATCCTTTCAAATGGATGCTGACAGAATACTCGTTGATACGTAAAGCACAATCTTAGACAATGAGAAAAGAAGCAAGGGTAAGTAAATATAACAAGAGAGGTGATCTGAGCCTGAAGCAAGGGTCAACCAAGTGTAACAATGAGCTGCTTTTACCATAAAGGGCTACTAATAATGTGTGTAAATGCTAGACAGATACTGATAAACAGAACTTATAAACTGATACATACAGGGGTTGGACAATGAAACTGAAACACCTGGTTTTAGACCACAATCATTTATTAGTATGGTGTAGGGCCTCCTTTTGCGGCCAATACAGCATCACTTCATCTTAGGAATGACACGTACAAGTCCTACACAGTGGTCAGAGGGATTTTAAGCCATTCTTCTTGCAGGATAGTGGCCAGGTCACGACGTGATGCTGGTGGAGGAAAACGTTCCCTGATTCGCTCCTCCAAAACACCCCAAAGTGGCTCAATAATATTTAGATCTGGTGACTGTGCAGGCCATGGGAGATGTTGAACTTCACTTTCATGTCCATCAAACCAATCTTTCACCAGTCTTGCTGTGTGTATTGGTGCATTGTCATCCTGATACACGACACCGCCTTCAGGATACAATGTTTGAACCACTGGATGCACATGGTCCTCCAGAATGGTTCAGTAGTCCTTGGCAGTGACGCGCCCATCTAGCACAAGTATTGGGCCAAGGGAATGCCATGATATGGGAGCACCAAACCATCATTGATCCACCCCCATGCTTCACTCTGGGCATGCAACAGTCTGGGTGGTACGCTTCTTTGGGGCTTCTCCACACTGTAACTCTCCCGGATGTGGGGAAAACAGTAAAGGTGGACTCATCAGAGAACAATACATGTTTCACATTGTCCACAGCCCAAGATCTGCGCTCCTTGCACCATTGAAACCTACATTTGGCATTGGCATGAGTGACCAAAGGTTTGGCTATAGCAGCCCGGCCGTGTATATTGATCCTGTGGAGCTCCCGACGGACAGTTTTGGTGGAAACAGGAGAGTTGAGGTGCACATTTAATTCTGCCGTCATTTGGGCAACCGTGGTTTTATGTTTTTTGGATACAATCCGGGTTAGCACCTGAACATCCCTTTCAGACAGCTTCCTCTTGCATCCACAGTTAATCCTGTTGGATGTGGTTCGTCCTTCTTGGAGGTATGCTGACATTACCCTGGATACTGTGGCTCTTGATACATCACAAAGACTTGCTGTCTTGGTCACAGATGCGCCAGCAAGACGTGCACCAACAATATGTCCTCTTTTGAACTCTGGTATGTCACCCATAATGTTGTGTGCATTGCAATATTTTGAGCAAAACTGTGCTCTTACCCTGCTAATTGAACCTTCACACTCTGCTCTTACTGGTGCAATGTGCAATTAATGAAGATTGGCCACCAGGCTGGTCCAATTTAGCCATGAAACCTCCCACACTAAAATGACAAGTGTTTCACTTTCATCGTCCAACCCCTGTATATTTACATATAAAACATATAAATATGTATAAAACTGATAAATTGATACAGAAAATTTGCTAATCCCCTCCAAAGACTTTTGAGCTCCAGTTTTGTTAAGAATTTGTAGACTCAGAAATTATTTATTGTTGGTTTGTTTATGTGGCTAGAACGTAACTGAGTCACATTGTTGGAGGAGCGATACTGGGAGCGATACTGAGAAGGAGAGGAGGAAAAAAAAAGATTTATAATGCTGGGGGAGACATCAAGTGTGAATCTGTGGAACAGTCTATAAACCTTTTCCCCCCAATCAATTCTGTTTGTCATTTGGTACAATCCAATCAACTCCCTGACCCAAAAGACAAATAAACCAACAAATCTGACTCCATTCAGGATATTCATGTCAATCATCTAAAAATCCCAGATTTCAGATTTTGATTTTTTTTTTGAAAAAAAGAATTTTTTCCAAAAAAAAAAAGTTTGCACAATTTTTCAAAAATTGAAAGAATTCTTCCACTACTGAATTTCGGAATGGAATATATACATTAACTGTATGCATTTGACATCTATATTAGTAAGATGTTTCTTCCAGCTTACTTTTCCCGGTGGCACCAGATTTGACATTAATCATCGTGCTGTAGCTGCACACCCTCATTTTAAAATTCATCAGAGCACTTTGATGAATGTCACACTAAAGTGAAAAAGCAAATAAAAGCACAGGGCTTGACTTAAGAGGTGCTTCTGCTGGGCAGCTAATATATACACTGCTCAAAAAAATAAAGGGAACACTCAAATAACACATCCTAGATCTGAATGAATGGAATATTCTCATTGAATATTTTGTTCTGTACAAAGTTGAATGTGCTGACAACAAAATCACACAAAAATCATCAATGGAAATCAAATTTATTAACCAATAGAGGCCTGGATTTGGAGTCACACAGAAAATTAAAGTGGAAAAACAGACTACAGGCTGATCCAACTTTGCTGTAATATCCTTAAAACAAGTCAAAATGAGGCTCAGTATTGTGTGTGGCCTCCATGTGCCTGTATGACCTCCCTACAACGCCTGGTCATGCTCCTGATGAGGTGGCGGATGGTCTCCTGAGGGATCTCCTCCCAGACCTGGACTAAAGCATCCAACCAGCCAACTCCTGGACAGTCTGGAGCAACGTGACGTTGGTGGATGGAGCGAGACATGATGTCCCAGATGTGCTGACAGACACAGCAAACCTTCTTGTCACAGCTCGCATTGATGTGCCATCCTGAATGAGCTGCACTACCTGAGCCACTTGTGTGGGTTGTAGAGTCCGTCTCGTGCTACCACGAGTGTGAAAGCACCACCAACATTCAAAATGTCACCAAAACATCAGCCAGAAAGCATAGGTACTGAGAAGTGGTCTGTGGTCCCCACCTGCAGAACCACTCCTTTATTGAGTGTGTCTTGATAATTGCCAATAATTTCCACCTGTTGTCTATTCCATTTGCACAACAGCATGTGAAATTGATTGTCAATCAGTGTTGCTTCCTAAGTGGACAGTTTGATTTCACAGAAGTTTGATTTACTTGGAGTTCTATTGTGTTGTTTAAGTGTTCCCTTTATTTTTTTGAGCAGTGTAATTGGTTTTGTCAGCTCAGGCCTGTGGTTTTCCCTTAGCCATCAAGCACTGTATAATTCTTGGAATTATAAGGTAAATGAACAAAAGAGTCACCCTAACATGAGACCTAAAGACTTCAAATGACAGCAGTGGGAGATGGCTTCATTTTAGGCAGCTTCTGCACAATTAAGTGCTGTGTTGCATTAGTCACAGTGGAAGTGTCAACAGGCGTGATGCATTTCCATAAAGTCATTGAAAGCTTTTGATTAATATAATTAACTTGACTTTAGTCACTGCAATTTTATGAATTTATAATTATATCAAGGTAAGAGCTGTTGTTGGCCCCATTCTTTTGCCGGCCTTTGTAATGATTTAATGTATAGTTTTTTTCCATAGCAAGGTATTTAATGTGTTTTGTGTCATATACAATAGATTGTCAGGAGGTACAATCTATTGTATAAGTGGCTGCTGGTAGACAAACTTCAAAATCCAGGAGCTAAATTTAAATATAGTCTGACAAGCTGGAAAGTATTTACACTGTTTTCTTGCTGAGAATGAGAAGACTTTACTATCCTGACACTGCAGTTACAGTTAATAAGCCTAACTTAGTATAAATGGGAAAATGCGGGGAATTGCTACCCTGTCCAATCAATTTTTCTCTTTTTTATTTACATTAATTAAACTTTGTGCCTTTGTCGTACCATTGTATGCAGCCGTTTGTCTTCCTGACATATCTCTTTTATTCAGCTCTCTAATTTTTGTCTTTGCTGTGTAGTCTAGTGTCAAAATGTTAGATGGTGAAATTCAGCATTTTTCTTGATATTAGTCTGATGCTAACATGTAGTAAAATTGTAGTTTTACATGATATCAGGGCTATAAAATGCATGATTGACTTTCTGTTTAAATTATCAGCCAAGTGTTGAAAGACTCATCTTCTCTAGCTTGTACGCCCATTCTTTTTGTGTTTTAATACAGGTCTGACCCTTTGAAATCTGAAAGCAAAACTAGATTGAGACTGCTATTTGTGTTGTATTTGAGCTCTTGTATTCCTCTGAGAGGCTCTGTCTGGATTGCATTTTCTTTTCCTAAAGATTATACAGATTATTCCATTGTTTATTTAATGGCAGACAGATGATGGATTGAGCTGCTCTTTGTAGGCATACTGCATGGAAAAAAAGAGGGAAATTGAAATGCAAGATGTTGACTTAAAGCTGAATGAAAATAGAAAAGGTTTGTTGTTTGTTCTCAGGAAGTATGTTTGGGGGGAGGTGAGGATAAGGTAAGTGAAGGCAAAAGGTTGAAGGAAGCTGGTGGCTAGCAAAGCAGGGCAGATCCTTGAACCTAGAAAACAATGTTTTTTCTTTTATAAATATTTTCAAAGTTAGTTTCAGCCTTAGCACCTGGATTTACTATAAATTGTGCTAAGAAGAATTTAGTAGTTGTATGTGATTGTTGACTTGTGATATGTGGAGAGTCATGCTCACATAAAGAGGTTTGACATATTTTATTGATTATTTATTTGGTAGGTTTCTGTTGGCAGCCTCCCAGCTGGTTTGGGTGAAGGTCTGCCTAGGAACAGATATTTTGATCACAGAAAATATTACATTTTAACATTTACCTGACGTCTATCCCCCAATGGGTGGGAGAGAAGATTTGCATCTCATCAAAGCACATAGAAACATTGGAATCATTTTATGGCAGATGATCACTTTTTGGCACAACACTGGCAGCTGTTGAAAGTAACTATAAAAGTAACTTGTAATCTAACTTAGTTACTTTTAAAATTAAGCAATCAGTAAAGTTACTTTTTAAAGGAGTAACCAGTAATCAGATTACTTTTTCAAGGTAACTATGCCATCACTGTTCACGATGGCCCCCGGAGTGTACACTGAGTTAAACTGTAGTATTTGGAGTCATAATTTATTTCAAGTCTTGTCTGTCATAAAGAAATGACACTGACTTGATGCAGCTTAACAACACAGAAACCCCGAGAGCTTTATTAATGAAAAGAAAACAAAGTTCAATATTATTTAGCCTTTTGATACTCTGACACACCTCTGGCAGAAAATTAAACAAAGACAATACAAAGAGATAATTTTTTTAATTTCATTTAAAAGGTATATACAAGTGTGTGTGTGTGTATGTATGTATGTATGTATGTATATATATATATATATATATATATATATATATATAAAATGAGCTTAGCTGAACCTAACTCAAACACCAACAGAAAGAAAGCAACACAGAATGAGGAGGAGCTGAGATAAGGGAAAACATAAATAAATCATAATCATAATGATGAAATTACAGTTAATTTAATTTTAAAAAAGCTAACAAAATTGACACAAATTAAACACCCTCCAAATAGATAACCCTGTCTCTGTGTCAAGTTATTTATCCTTATTTCATATATGTGCATTTTGAATATTGTCCTTTAACATAAACTTTGGCAAAAGGATTAAAATAAGTGGCTGCTGGTGGAGCGGTCACAAAGGCTGAGATAAAGTGTTGCATTAAATTGCACCGTGCCAAAGAAATAATCACATATGAAGTCAGTGACAGTAATGCCACATCAGTTGCTTCCACTCTTAATTAAAACTGAAAAGTATACTGCGGGTTCTTTATAATCAGCTGAAATCCTTCAGCAACAGATTGGAGAAATTTGTTCTCTACTCAGGAAAGAGATTCCACCGTGTTGAAGATGGAGTGCATTTCCAGGCTGATATATAATAAAACTCTCACTATCAGCCTGAAAAATCTGCAGATTTGAATATGTATTATCATAACTCTCTAGGGTGGCGCGTATCCTGACTAGAATGCATATCTGTCCTCAGTGGGCTGTTCTGCAATGCTGCTGACAGTGAAGTAAAATGATATGATACACTGCTCAGCTCTCTACCACTTGCTTGAGCTCTCACACACACACACACACCAAGCAGAAAACACATGTAGTCATTCAAGGGAATTAACTTACCTGGAGTTAATGCACACACACACACACACACACACACACACACACACACCCAAAGAAGTGGTTGTGGCCACCACCAGGCCACATCCCCTGCTTTTCCTTGCCTGTTGTTGCGTTGTCATCTGTCTCCTGCCAGCTGTCTGTGTCTTTTTCTGAGTTTTCTCCTTTTTGTTATTCAAGGAACGAAAGACAGCCAACATCCAAAGAAGAGCTTTAAATGTCCTTCAAGAAGCCTGGAGAACTATTCCTGAAGACTACTTAAAGAAATGACGAGTTGCTGACTAAGAGAGTTCAAGCTGTGCTGAAGAATAAAGGTGGTCATACCAAATATTAACTTTCAAGCTCCTTAAAATTCTACAATCTTTGTTTTTCTTTATTGTATTTTCACCTATGTTCACATGCTTCAGTGAACTGCTGCATCCATTTGCCATGAAAGAAGTCAAGACTTTTGTGCAGTACTGCATTTCAAGAGATTTAATACATGCAAGTGATGATGATGGAACAAAAATGTTCTAACTACAGAGGCTTTCCCTGCTTCCCTAATTGGTGTGCAACAGACCACACACACACATTCTAAACTGATTGATTGATTAAACTTTTTGTCACCAAATTCACCTCCACTCTGACACCTTTCACCAAACGTAGGTGAAGATGAGGTGCTGGGTGAAGGTGCTACCAGGAACTGATAGAGAACCCGAGATGTGCTAATCACCCTGTGTGAGAGCTCATGAAGCTAAACTACATTCTCAGTTACATTTTATTTCCGCATAGAGAGGTGGCAGGGTAATGAGTTTTGCCCCATCTAATAAGACAGCAGAACTATAAATCAATTGCAGGGATATGTTCATTATAAACATGTTTGTGGCAAGTCACAAAGAGAAGCAAAGGGGAAACGAAATACTTCTGCAGTGTATGTATTGAATAAATGTAAGAAATTGTTTTTTTCTACATTTTCATACAGTTTACAGTTTTACGATCTTATACAACAGCATTAATGTTTATAATTTTCATTTACAACTGTTTTCTTTACATATTTTCAAATATGGTCATTCTGTATTTTACCATAACTGTTTAGTCAGCAGGCCAGTAGGATCATAATGCTGTGGCCTTAAGCTAACCATTTACTTAACCATAGTAACAAACTATGTAGGCAATCATGCACTTGTCACCCATTGTCATGATTCTTGGTCTGATTGGTAACTCAAGTATGAGGTGACTAAGTGAAGGTATTAAAATAAACTCTGGGTTTTCTGGAGTAAGCATGACTGGAACACTATTGTGAGAGGGTGTTCTGAAAGGCAGCCACAATTTCCTGAAAAGACTTGTTTTCCTCCTTTATAACATGCCTGTAAAAACTGAGGACAACTGGGTTTCAGTTTTTCTTTCATCCAGCCATGCTTCACAAAATACCAGTGGGTCATAAGTAGGAATTAATGCTTGGATGACTTTTGTGTACTTGGATAAATTTCCATTGATTATTGCTGTTGCAGACGGAGAGCGATTCCAAAGACTCTTAGGGCAGACACACCAAGGGGCCCCACCCTGGATCCATGCCTGGGGAGGGAGCTCGAGGGAGAGTGCCTGCTGTCCGGGCCTTAGCCCATGGGGCGTGGCCGGGCACAATGCGAAGAGGAGACACGGCCCCACCGTCCTGTAGGCCCACCACCCACAGGAGGTTCCGGGATTGGGTGTATTGTGTATGCGTGTCTCTAAACTCAAAAATATCCCCCTTATTAGGAAAAGTATACTTACACTAGGGGTACAGTGTATTTTGCTTTTTTTGTTGTTGCTGCATGTCTGTCAGGTTGTCTTTGTAACTTGTACTGAGTGTTTTTTTCTCAGTGTTGTCAATTTTTGCTCATTTTCCTGTAGTTAGGCTCAGTCATCTTTCAGCTGGATTTGTTTGTTTTCATACTGACTGATTTCCTGTGTATGAAACCTTTTGCCAGACTGTTTTGTGGACCTTGATCTGTCCTCGAGTATTTCGTGTTGAGCCTTTCCAACTTTCATTTTCTTGAATCTCTGAGTGTTTTCAACTTTTGCCTCAGGCTTCTCCCTTTAGATGGTCTCAGAGAAGTACAATTACAGTCATGTGAAAAAGAAAGTTTTCACAGGACTCTGTGCAGTCCTCTGAGTCATTGATTTCACCCTGAACTTTTCTATTCTGCAGTCAAATATGAGGTCATCTGTCTGAATGGCTGAAAAAGAGAAGAATCAAGGTGTTACAGTGATTGAAACCAGATTGAAATGCTGCGTAGGGACCTTAAGAGTGCTGTGCGTAAATGAATGAAGCAACATTGTAAAGAGTGGGACAAAATTCCTCTGTGACGATGTGAGAGACCGATAAAGCCATATAGAAAACAATTACCGCAAGTTACTGCTGCTAAAGGTGGTTCTAAAAGCGACTGATTCACAGAGTGTATTCAGTGTTTCACATGACTGCACGGATTCCTGAAAACTTACAGTTCACTGTTTTATTAGAACCTACATGGTACCCTGGTCTGGAAAGGGTCATTCAAAGGATATTAAATAAACCTAAGTAACGACAACTTAACTTTATGGTGAGCAGTTTATGGAAGAAGACGACCGCAAACCCCCAAAAGGGGTATCTGCAGTTCTGCTGTCTCTGATTCTTTGGTTTTAGGCTTGCACTGCTGCTTTGGCTTTGATCTGTTCTTTTTTCACTCTGACAGTGTTTTAGGATTGCAGTGTTAAATCAGTGCAGTACTCTGTAAATTTATTTTTGTTACTGTAAACTTCCTGCTGTGCTTAGCTTGGTGTTCCCTTGTGGTAGTGACAGATGCCAAGAAAATTGGGCATACTGTAGTGGACATTTCTATAATGATGTGGCTGCCTAAAATAACTTTGTCATACAACACACACTATGCTTTAGATAATACTGTCCATGACTCAGTGTGACAAAGTTCTTATGTCCAAGTGACTGATTTAATTTTTCCTTTTTTTTTTTCCTTTTACAAAATCAAATGTTAAATGTCAAAATAGAATATTTGCCATCTGTGCCACTGAAATAAGTCTGCATTATAATCTGATCAAAATATCGATAAAAGCCATTTAAGAAGTAATGTTTCTCTTCAGCATCAATATTAAAAGATATATTTTTTAAAAAAAAGCATGTATATTTACAGGCAGTCCACACCTGCCACAGCAGAATGTTTTATATGCAGTAATAATAGGAATAACAAAAAATAAGCACAGATGGTGCTGCCGGGAGTTATGTGGTTATACTGATGGACTGTAGATGTTTGCTCACCAACTCCTCATCATTGGTTTGGAAAATGACAGGAAGCAGATGCAGCGCAGAGCAGACGTGATAATTACGACCTTTTATTAAAAATCAGATGTCGTTTGTGATTCTCTCGTATGATTGGAGTTTCTGCCAGACCACAGGCAGCAGTCAGAGAAGACTGTTTCTGTATCTGTGTGTGACCATCATTTCAGTCCATAAAAACCAGCAATAAACATCCCTCACTGTTGCTTAATGAGCTGCAGGCTGTTGCTCCACACTCAGTTGTTACAGGCTTTGCTACCCTGAAAATAATACAGAACAGAACCGTTCTATATAAAACTGATTTTAACAAGTTACTACATAATTAGTCAGGTCTTTAAATGACCATTGGTTGCATGTATTAAAAATTACATTTCCAAACCACATCTTCAGTTGTGTAAAATGCTCTGCCCGTTTTATTTATTTGAATGCATTTTTTTCTGCATTTCAGTGCAGTTTTAATTAATTTTAAAATCAATTATGACTCGACATACTTTAGAATGAACATTAAATCATAAAGTTTTTAAATGCTGCAAAACAGTTATGAGCAAAGACATTTTCTTTGCAGAGTTGTTATGAGATTTTGTCACAGTCCCCCTTGTCCTGCAGGTGTGGACCTGCTTTCTCTCTCTAACGCTCCACTATCTATGGGTGCAGGTGTGGGTATCACTAGCCAGTCTTTTGTAGTGGTCTCCACACTTGCAGTAGCATCGCTCAGAACTTGTAACTCTTAACTTTGCTTAAGTATTGTCAGCTTTGTACTTACCTTGTGTCTCCTCTGCCCTGTTGGAAAGCCTGCTAAAAACTTATCTCCAAATGTGCCCCACCAAATCTCACCCCACCTGCCATCGCTACTCACCAGCCCTAAAACTTTCAGCAATGGAGCTTTGCCCTGGAGAAAAAGAGGAGAAACTAGATACCTGTTAGATTGCTTACATAAAGAAGCTCGAACTTTGTTCCCAGATCAATCGGCTCTGGAGAAAGAGAGAAAAACTCTGATTCCTTTTTAGTCACCCACCTAAAGACACTTACCTGAGTATAGTAGCTGCCTGTGAGC
>JAMQGT020012263.1:0-202500 GCA_024447675.2 Pterophyllum scalare | reverse complement strand
AAGTATTCCTCTAAAAATGGTCAAGCTCAAGGACTAAACAATGTCCAAGGAAAAACTTTGAAAGACCTTCGGAAAACCTGGAGAACAATTGCGCACGACCAATTAAAAAATGACAAGAAAGTCTGGCTCTTTGGAAGCAAAATACTTAAATGAAGGGTGGTGTGAGACTTTTGCACAGTACTTTATACAGTTTATCTACAAAAGCCCCGCCCCACAAACCACAGGGGCCAAAGGCACCACCGCCAGCATTAAGGTGCGAGGTATCATAGCGGTACAAGTCGGAGCATTTTTGGTAGCAGGAAGGGGACTTACACAACACTGGATAGGTGGTTTTAATATTGTGGCAGAAGAGTGTCTGACTGACACATCGCTGTCACAACACAAAACTCATCCTGACTCGAACAAACTGTTACCAATGTGGCGAAGCAGTGATATTAGGTTCTCAGACACAGCACTTCTGCCTCACCCTTGGAAAGATATGTAACCATTTATACTGTAATAGGCACTAGATCTGTAAGATGTCTCTTTATGACACAGAGCACATGTTCCCCCAGAGTCCTCCAAGGACACAGTTCAAACAACATATGCACTGTAATGCCACACTGTACATTTTGTGGTGCATTAAATATATTAAATATATACAACACAGCACACATTCAGATATCTCTGTGTCATGGTTTATGGTGAGTTCTCATTTCAGCTCAGAGTCAAAGTGTCACATACAAAAGTAGATTCACAAAAGAGACCACTGGACAGTTTGACATTTGTACAACATGAGAAAAAAATTTATATTTAAGAGTCTTTTCACAAAGCAACAACACAGAGCCTGTCTGCAGCACAGCTCACAGTCATATTGCAGAGGCTGTCACTGCAGTTAACTCAGTTTTATATTTGTAGGTTGAACTTTTTAAATGTGAAGATTGCTTCTCATATTCAGACACACCTGTCAGTATGATACAAGTTTCCCTCATCATCTGGTTATGTAAACATTCTTACAAATAAGATTTATCTTAATGAAGTGCACTGTGATTAAAGTGTCTATAGATAAAAGGCTTGTTGTATGGAACACACTAATCTGCTCTCACCTTTGTGAACAAACACGTGAGCAAATGCCCATGTCACTGGATCTTTTTATTTTATTCACCCCATTAAGTGATGAGACCTGCAAGCAAGCATGTACATTATACTGTGTGTGTGTGTGTGTGTGTTTAGCTAGTAGTTCTCTAAACGTCTTTGCTGTGATTAGCATGATTAGAGAGTGAGGGATGGCTAGAAACACAGGAAGAGATGGTGCTGATGAGGACATTCACCCCACTGTGCGGCCTGCCTGGCGCCTCTCCTCAGCAACAAGCAGGCATATTTGTCTCCATCACTACAGCTCTCATCAGCGATGGCTGCGTGAGAGCTGTGTGTGTTGAAAGAGAGAGAGAGAGAGAGAGACTGTGGTACACTCATTTAAGGAGCACTCGCTGAACAAAGTTGATTACACATTCATTAAAGCCCCAGCCTCTTGTTCACCCGCTCCACTTGACCTGTCCAAGTGAGAGGCGGATGAGTGAGCGCACTCTGCATCCAGGACACACTGTGGATTATTTCTGGCTCTATGCTTATGATCAGGGCACCGCAGTCAAATGAAAAATAAATAAATAAAAGATGATGGGATGATAAGATGGGTTTTGGAGTGTGGGTTCACAGTGCTCCTACATCCCTCTCTGGGTCAGATAGCTTATGCCACATTATAATAGATGCCATGGATTTTTTTTGTATCATATTAGACATGTGATTTCCCCCATAATTATGTTTGGAAGGCTTGCTTGGGATTCAAATTAATTTTAATTTTTAAAGCTTGCGCTGATTTATATCATATTATGGTTAGTTAAACCATGTCTGCATGGCTGAATGGGGTCACCTGCCTACAGCTTGACTGACAGTTGCCTTATTAAAAAAGAAAAAGAAAAACAAAAGAGGTAGAAATATCTGATAATATTGCAGCGAACAGCCAAATGAGATCGACCTCAGACAATTCTGATGGGGGTGGGGGGTGGGGGGTGGAGCTTTAAATATTTTTATTGCTATCCTCGTGTGTGTCTTCAGTTATAGCATGGAATGAATAGCATAAACCTAAAACTGAAGCTAACTTTGAGGCTCCTGTGGAGAAGGCCATCTCTGTGACACAGCCTCCCTTACAAGGGAGTCAAAAGATTAAAAACATGACAAGGTGGTTGCAGGAAATCAAACAAAAAAACAAACAAACAAAACAAGCATAATTCTGTTACACATAAAGGGCATATTCGCTGCTTGGTATCTTTTCTCTATGTAGGTTTCCCTCTTCAGATGAAACAAAACAGCCTCACAAGTCACTCTTGAAATGAACTGTGCTGCTTATAGACGAGGGGATTGCTTTGTATTAAAGGTTATGAGCAAGTGTTACTAATTGGTTCTTTTCTAGCAGTGAGACCCCAGCAGAAAAACATGCCACTGGCTGTAACCACAGTGCAAGTGACTACACAAAGTGATGCACTCTGCACTCTGTAAATGAAAGATGGATGCAGCCTCCATGTCTGAGAGGTAAAACCTGCATGTAGAAGTCAATGAGTGCATCACTCTTGGCTCCTTTAGAGGGCTCCTGAGCCCTGATGGGTTTATCACTACATGTAGTTTCAAGTCTCACTGACAACTGCATGATTTAAAATATATAATCACCATTAGTCTCCAGAAGGATGATAAAACAAGATGTTTACCATGTGATTGACAAGCCACGCCTGGATGAGCATGCAGTGTCCATTTCCTCATCACTGTCCAGTTTTCAGAACACAAAGATGGCATCAGCAGAATGCTCAGCTTGAGGCTTCACAGTGGGACTTTGCTAACCTGTGGGCACCATCATGATGGCAATGTCCATCTTATTCATGCGGTTTAAGTACACCGTGCATTGGTTATGGGTGCAGGTTGTGATTAGGGAAAAATGCTGAACTCATATCCTATTAATTTATCATGATCTCATCAATTAGTCATAAAGGAATGGTGTAGCATTTTTTTTTGATTGGTAAATGTTTGATCTGTTTGCCAATTTAGACTGATGGTTTACAAGCAGGTTTGTTCTAGAAATATAACATGGTCTGTGTGAGTATATCCAAGTGTGTATCTTTACAAATAATATTTAGGAGACAAGCAAAAATGTTTAGTTACTGGAATTTAGTTTTTGGTGAAGATCTTCCCAAACTCTTGCCAAACACAGTACCCTCTTCAGATCCCAGTGGGGGTGTTTTCATTTACAGCTCTGTCTTGGCCAGAGTTACTGTAAAGTTCTGTTTACAGCCAGTTACACAGTCACACTTAATGTATAGTAGCAGTGATACATGTGAGATGTGATTCAAAACATTCCAAGAAGGGGTCTACAAAAATTAAAAACCTTATCTGATTTAAATTTGGCATTTCCTCTTTAAATCACCCCAACTCTGGTCTGTCCACTTGCACTCGTGGCTTTGCCTTCATTCTTTAACTCAATTTTCATTTTTTGGGATTGGACAAAATGCAATGATGTGTATCTGTCGTTCTCCACATTTCAGCTCTGTTCTTCCTCAGATACTTCAGGACGTTACACTAGAAACCTGCGTGGCAGATGTTCCCTGGGTCAGCAGTTCACACCGCACAGTCCTGTGAATATTGTAGAAGACAAAGGCCAAGCATGCTCCTGGGAGCTGCTCACCACCTTATGTGATGTATTTGGGTTTGAGGACATAATCATGGCCATAGTCATAGTCGGACACCCAGCGATGATCCTTTACATCAGATGCAGGTTACAGTTGATGTTTGTTCTCTGTGGAAGTTCAATTATATTATCTATCCCACTCTAAGAGCCTCTGAAGTATGTTTTGACAAATTAAACCCTTTTTATAATGCTGAATGCGCCCTGTTGATAGAACAAAAATCCCCCAGTAGAGACTGGTTTCTATGTATCTGTCCTTGAGACGGTCCGCGCTTGTAAACACAATAATAATCTCTTGAACATTTACTGTATGAGCTCATTTGCTTGCAGTATTTCAGACAAGGAACACTTTCCTATTCAACCCACTGAATCCAAATGATCCTACCAGGGTAGGAGGCATTGAAGGTGCAGGTCTTGTTTAGAGGGTAATCGAGTTACTATGTTCAAAGAACCTCAACCTCCTGCTCTCATTCTCCTCTGGCTTCAATCTACTTGAGGCTCTGCTGCTGAAACATAACAATGCTGAGATTGCGAAATCAAACATAACCAATAGAGCAGATGCTCTTTTGAGTGATAACACATCACTGCTGCTACTGTACCAGGATAGTAAAACACAAATTTGAATTATTTTGGATATTTGAAAAATCAGAGGTCCTAGAAATGTGTGTCAGTTAGCTTTCATTGAACTTCTGAAATGATAGGATGGCGGCATGAACACACAAGGCAAAATAATAATATTTTTGGTTAGTTCAGGTATGGGGTTGCCTTTAAATTTTTCCACCATGTTCTCCTCAGATGCAGATGTTGATGAATTGGAAAATCTTTGTGCACTAAATCAGGCTTTAGCAGTAATTTGAATAAAGATTTCACTGTTCACTGTCATCAGATGTCATCGATTTGGACTTTGATGATTACTTACTCACTAATTCATATTTCGTTTTTTTAAAGAAATCGAGTTGTCCTGTTGCTAATCTCACGAAAGTTGGAACTGGCCCATGTTTACCACAGTGTTAGCATCCCCTCTTTCTTTTTAGCGACAGTCTGCTGGACGTTTAGGAGAGGAATATTGTCCCGTTTTTGTCTGATAGAGGATTCTAGCTGCTCAACAGTCCTGGGTCTTCTTTGTTGTATTTTTAATTTCATGATGCTCCAAATGTTTTCAGTTGGTGAAAGGTCTGGACTGCAGGCAGGCCAGTTCAGCACCCGGACTCTTCTATGACAAAGTCCATGCTCCTGTAATAGTTGCAGTGTGCTGTTTATTATTGTCTTGCTGAAATATGCAAAGCCTTCCCTGAAGACATCATCTGGATGTTAGCATACGTTGCTCCAACACCTGTACATGCCTTTCAGCATTGATGGTGCCTTTCCAGATGTGGAAGCAATGCACCCAATACTATCAAAGATGTAGGCTTTTGAATTGACGGCTGATAACTTGTCAAATGCTTCTCTTTAATCTGGAAGACACAACATCCATATTTTCCAAAAAGAATTTCAGATTCCAATCTGTCTGACCACAGAACAGTTTTCCACTGTGGCTCAGTCCATTTTCAAATGAGCTTTCATCCAGAGAAGACAGCGGTGTTTCTGATTCATGTTCACACATGGCTTCGTCTATCCGTGCTAGAACTTTAACCTGCATTTGTGGATGGCACAGCAAACTGTGTTCACAGACGGTGAATTCTGGAATAATGACATATTCTTATAAGTCTTGAAAATTTTACACGGAGTAACATTATTTTGAAATTATTCCACAATTTGTAGATGCAGTTTTATGCAGATTGGTGAACCTCTGTCCATCTTTACTTCTGAGAAACTCTGCCTCCCTAAGATGCTTTATTAATGCCAATTCATTTTTCTGACCTGTTACTGTTAACCTAATTAGTTGCAAAATATTCCTCCAGCTGTTTTTTTTAGTACCACCTACTTTTCCAGCCTTTTGCAGCCCCATCCCAACCTTTTTTATTTTTCAGATGAGTTGCTATAATCAAATTCAAAATTACCTAATATTTTTCATGTAACAGTATAATGTCTCAGTTTAAACATTTGAATGAAATATGGGGTTATTATGGAGTTTACACAGCTTCCCAACTCTTTTGAAATTGGGGTTGTACGTAGTAAAAGTAATGTTATTACTTTAGACGCTGACAAGGTTTGACCGAACAGGGAAACACAGTACTTGCCCTGGTGATGCAACACTCTTGAAGCCTTTTTTATGACCACCAATCTTAATTATTTAATGCGCTTTTTGGTGAAATCCGGTTTTGTTTTTGCTTTTTTGTTTCAGACAGAGCTGACTGGGTCTTATGAATTAGTCTGCTTTAATCTTGTGATAGATATTAGGCTTAATGACTCATTATTATTTAGGAGGTGACTAAGTACACTATACTAAAAGAGACAGAAAGAGACAAGCATTTTGTACTGCCTTTGTTATCATTTGGATTTACAGTATTTCAATCAAAGGAGTGCAAGTCAGTACTCCAACTGTGAATCACGTGACATTTTCTTTGGTGAAAGAAAATATAGAAATAACTTGGCACTTTACTGATTAAGTGCACTACCAACATCTTAGTAGTGCTAGGATCAGCAGCCTTGGTTTCTTCCATCCTTGTGTCCCTGTCCTGGTGAAGGATATGGTTTCACCTGCTTTTGGTTGCTTGGTTATATATCTCCTGTAAGGGCTGATGGCCGGTGGTGACCTACCATCTTTGAGCTAGTATTTCTGGTGCTAACTTGCAAAGGCAGCAACATTTAAACATCTAATCGACGTTCATCCCTAGTTAGTAATATCGCCTCCCAGCAAGAAGGTACTGGGTTTGGATCTCCTGGTCAGCTGGGGCCTATCAGTAGAGTTTGTTCTCCCTCTGGCTGTGTTGAATTTCCCCACAGTCTAAATTTTATCCTTGTTATGGTAATTGGTAATTCTAAATGGACTATAGGTGTAGATGTGAGAGTGTGTGTGGTTAGCTGTCTTTCTATGTTGACCATGTGATGGAGTAGCAGCCTGTCCAGGGTGCCCTCTGCACCTCACCAGTGACCCTATTTGGACAAGCATGTTGATATAATGGTTAAATATTCCTTCTTACTTTTGAGTAGATGCACTGGACTATCACTCGACATAGCTGTGTGTTATGTGCATATGAAACCTCAAAGCTATTATTCTGATGGTCTCATCACTCAACTGATGACTTGGCCAAGCAATTTAAAGGCTATGTTGGGTTCATTACTCGCTGCTTTGCCGTGGTCAAATGCTGGAAAGTTAACTCTGGTGATGACATGCTTGGTATTTATCTTTTCCTTTTCCCTCCCTGCATTGAATGTGACCTTCAGTGTCAACAAGACAATGTTCTGTACATTCAATGAAAAAAGTGATATCATTTATTGAATGTGATGTAGTTATGTTGCTTCACAGCTGCTTCGCACTTTCATGTCAGCTGACACTGGAATTTATAACAGGCCTTGTGTGCCGAGAATAGATCAGCAGCCAGGAGGGAGCGTGTGAGAGGTATGTGTGTCTGTGTGAAAATCATTGATGGGTGTCAGCAGGTGATCACTTTATGTGTGTACATGTCTTGTATGCACACACTGAAAACAATATTCACCTTGGAACTATGTTTAACTGAGGGTTGTCTGAAGTGTTCAGCAGTGAAGTGATTCCCAGTGCAAAGCAAATAAAAATGCCAAAACCTGTTTACTTAATTTCAGTTAAAAAAAAAAAATCACTGAAATACTTAAAATGCATTTAGCTGTTGTTCTCGCACTGCGCGTGTTCTTGTCTGACAAGCGATAGTTTTGCAGTGTGTAGCAGATGCGTGTAGCTGAGGCTGTGTTGGCTCTGCACACAGCAAGTATGCAAATTCTGTAAATTTAGCTGTTAAGCACACTGCAGGATATTTGTATTCAAACATTCTCAACTTTGTGTAAAACACCACACATGAATTATTTCACAGATATCAGAACAGCAAGTAAATATCTTGAAATTACATAAAATTTCTTTAAAGTATTTAAATTTTAGATAGTTTCTCTTAAGAACAATGTGACCACAAGTTTGCACCTCGCTGTGAATGTTTCCTGCTGAGGGAGGTAATGACGGTTTGACCCTATGGCCTTGTGGCCATTTACGTAGCTGTCCTTTTCCTGGACCTCAGCAGATTGCGCTGCTTCTGGGGGTCCATTGTTTTGTTTTGTTTTTGTCTCTCTTTTTTTTTTTTTTTAACAGACATTATGCTAAGCAGCAAGGTGCAACACTGCACATTAAAGAGCCACAGGTAACAGGTTTCACATTCAAGGACAAAAAGTCTACAAAGAACTTTAAACCTGATGCCAACTTGTGTCCTCTTGTAGCTGGATTGCATTTTGGACTGACAGCTTAAAGAGTATTGAAAGAAGTGATCACCACACATCATGCAAAGACAGTTAAAGGTAACTTCAGCCACATTAACAATATAACTTACACAGCTTAAATATTGCGCACGAGATTCACCCCAAATCAGATTTCCCTATTCATCAGTCATATAGTGCTACTTATTCAACTAGAGTGTTTTGGGTTGAGTTGTCCAGTTGTGGATTCTTAAAGCACAAAAAAAAATCAAAAATAAATACACACCAAAACAAATGTTTTCATAGGTCTTATAAATCTGGGGGAGTCCTCCTTTGTTGTCTGTCTGCAGGTACTGATTTTGGGACTTGGGACATGGAAGGACTTTTAAATTAGCTTTGCAAAAAAAGATGGATCTTAAAACATGGGGAAACATACTGGTACAGGTATTATTATGCCTTTATGCAACTTCTAGCTCAAAGGTGTTTAATTCTCAGGGGACCATTCGAGTGGGTAGTTACCCTCAGTGAGTGCCTGTTTGGTCTGAAAGCACTCTAAATCTGATTTTGGGGTGAGCAATCCCTTGAAAAGATAATTTCATAGTGGTGCCAGCTGAAAGGATAAGGGGACCTAATAGGAGTTATAGTAAGTTTCACATTTTGAAAGTGGTGCCTTGCTTTCACATCACAAATGAAGTGTTAAATCTGATAAAGGTGGAGCAGTTTAGACAGACTCCAAATGATATACTGGTTCTGTAGAACACCGGATCATTTCTTTTCTGGATCATTTTGATGGCTACAGTCCAGTGTTGAACAAATTTAATGGTGCCGTTTAGGACTGATACTGGGCAGGTGGGGTTTTTGACAAAATGTTTGTCTTTGTCAAAAATGATGCCTCCAGCTGCTGAAGTCAATGTGTAGCCTGATGATGATGGAGGAGCCAGATGCTGCTGGTGTTTGCTTTGACTGCCAGAACTGTTCAGGAACACCTTCAGAGCACCTCTTCAACTAGACAGGCACTGGCTCTGCACCTTGGATTGCTCATAAAGTCCCGCTCAGGGAGCTAGGCTTGGCAAGTTCAGAGTTAATTATGCTTTGTTGTTTACAGTTCTCACCTTCCCTTGTGGAAAAGCCTTTTAACTGAAACCCCACATCTGCCTGTGCTGCAGTTTCTGCTAGAGAGCGCCTACATCCACTTTTTTTTAAAACCCAGACTTTGTCTCTTTGGAAAGATCCCGCTGTTAAAATGCTATGTTTACAGCATGTTGGTCATCGTGTGGTAGCCTCACTCTAAAATAGACTGTGAAGTCACGCAGCCTGTGTGAATCTTCTCTCTGCTCTGAGAGATGACTAGTGTGACACACAGAAGCTGTGAAGAATGACGGTGATAGCATCTGCTTCAGGGTTAAATTTTGAGCTGGTATGCACTCGCGTTGTTGAAATGCTCTCCATTGCGTTCTGGCACCTAGCAAACCATACCAACGGCAGCTGATCATTAGCTCTGAATGAGGATAAGTACTTTCTGCAAGGGTGATGTAAGTGAAGCGACTGCTCTTTGAACAGTGACAAAATTTTCTAGCATGACAATCCAGTGAACACACTGGAAATGTATTCATTAAAAATTCACAAACACACATACTCTCGCTGTACTTTGCATGAACGCACACAGGCAAAAGTAGCGGTGTGAACAGTCAGACTCACGCTCTCTCCCCACTGTCCAGCAAAATGCTGCCTGTACTTGAGGTCTATTCTTGCAGGTTGTTACTGGAGTAGAAACTGGCCATCTCTGATATTGTTTTGGAGACACTCCAGGATGATGAGCCATTCGAGGTGAGATCCAGGGAGGAGCTGTGCGGTCTAGACCTCAATCACAGCTCTGCCAGCCCTGTGGCCTCCTGTAGCTTTGACCTTGCACTGCTCTATGTCATCCCCAACCTGTAGAACAGTAGAAATGGTGGTTTCCATCCTGCTGGCCTTGTAAACGCTGGTCTGGGTCTGAAGATAGCGAGTTGACTTGAGTTCCAGGCCTTCATAAGAGCCTTGAGGGACACAGGGGCAGCAGCGGAATGCTTGTTTAAAACCAGCCCGAAACCTGAGGAGGAAAATCAGAAATAAATCTGGGTTTCTGCCATTTGGCTGCACAGTGGCTCAGATTTATCCATCAGCCACAGTTGCTTTACCACAAAAGAGCCCTGGTTTCAAACCTGGGCAGGGACCTTTTCTGTGGAGTTTGCATGTTCTCAAGGTTCTTTCTTTGGGAGCAGATCAGAAAACATGCCACGTTAATGCCTCCTATCTTTGCCCAGGACTACTCTCACAAAGGGGATCATTTATTTCCTGGTAAAAAAAAAAAAACAGTCTTCAATTCCCTAACTGGTTAATCTGGAGGGATGAAAACTCCTGACAAAAAAGCTGCTAGAGTATGAGAGGCGAGCCCTTCCCAGACCCTATAAAGGCTAAACCATAGGTTTTAGCTGCCCTCCCAAATGTTAGCAACATATTTTGACAAAGCACCAATGCACACAAATAGTTAAACTGATTCAAGCTACAAAACACTGTAAAACACAGCAGGAGTCCTTGAAATGATGACCCTCTCCTAGTTCACATATCATTCACTCAGTTTATGAAAAATTAGGATGAACCTGAGCCTGTTAAACAATAGAAAAGGATCAACGATTACACACTGTGGAGCTTCAATTTTGACATTTTAGTGCACCACAAGATGATGTTTCATGCACGACTGCTCTTGATTAGACAGTAATTAACAAAGCATCATCATCTGTAATCATATGCTACTAGTCAAAAGGTCAGGTCACGTCAATGTAGCTTCTTGCTGTGAGCATTTAGCTCAGCTGTCTTGTATGTCTGACAGTGAACAAATATACATGTTTAAAAGCACACATACATAATGTGATTGGAACACCTGAATTTGATTATTAGGATTGGAGAGTAAATACTTTTGGCAATATAGTGTATAAGTCTACCCAAAATACCAATGTCATCATTATATTGGCAGATGACACAACTGTGTTGGGCCTGATCAGCAGAGGAGATGAGATACATACATATATACAGGGAGTATGTGCAGAGGTTGATAGACTGGTGTACAGTTAACAACCTGACTTTAAACATCAAGAAAACAAAGGAGCTCACTGTTGATTTTAGAAGAAAAAGGTGGATCACCAGCCTCTGGTGATATATGGGGAAAGTGTGGAAAGGGTGTCAACATTTAAGTTCCAGGGTGTGTGTGTGTGTGTGTATATATATATATATATATATATATATACTGGATATGTGGATACAACATAATTTGATCGAGAAGGCACGGCAGTGGGTACACTTTCTGAGTGCTCTCAAGAAGATCAACCTGCCACAAAATCTGCTGGTGTCTTTCTATCACTGTTCTGTTGAGAGTGTCCAGACCTATGGCAGCTTGGTAGCTCAGGTAGAGAAGTTATACAACATCTATTGGAAGCTGCTAGCATTATCTGGCATTAGCCACTGTAATCCAACTCTGAGACCCCGGTGGCTGTAGAAGCAAATAGTACTGAGTTAATCAACTGTGCTTTTTATTTCTTCTAGTTAAATTTAAGGAAGAAATCCTCTATTTTGTTTTAATGTCTGACTTTAAAGTTGCACCATGGGTGAGAAGTTGGGAAAAGGGGTGACAAACATGCAAAACTATCAGCAGACTCTGAAGTTCCCTTTAGCTATGAGGAGTGTTTTAGTCTTCAGCTGAAAATGTACTGCTTTGATTGATCTCTCTGTGTAGTCCCAGATTATGGGGACTGCACCCCTGAAGTCAGGGGTGCAGTGGCAGCATAGCAGCAGGATGGGGTTAACTGAGAAACAGAGAGCCAAACTGGTGTTCGTCTCAACAACTAACAAATCAACTCTGCTTCTCTGTGGGGTTAGCCCTAATAAAAACTCAGCAGAGCATTTAGCAGCTAAAGAGATATTTCCCTCATGGGTTGGCCAGAGACCGAATATTAGACCTAAATTTGTCTGATGGACTGAGAAACAACTTTAAATAGATGCTAATGAAGCTCTGTGGATTCCGGTTGTGTAAACAGACTGGTAACACATTACTCATTTCAACTGCATAATGAAATCTGTGTAGCTTGTTGCACAGCCTCCTAGTCAACAAAAAGTCAGTTAATGCAGGCTTAAAGGACACAGGTGGTTCCTTTTCCCCTCCTTTTCTTACTGGTGGACTGGTGACAATAACATCCAATGTTACATGTATCCTCCAGATATTATAAATGCAAAAGAAATTGTAAATCTGGTGCATGTGTGCACCAGATTATTAATGTTAACTCTACAGAGCAGCCTTACACCAAAGAGAATTGAAGATCATGGGAGTCTACAATCAAATGATCTGTCAATGGCACCTCAGGCATGAAGATCACAGATAAGGTCAGCTGTATGAATTTTATCTACTTGTTTTTTTACTACCCTATGAATGCATAGCAATTATATACTTTATTTTCAGTAACTAGTATAATGTAATGTAATGTTGGTGGTGCTGTAGTGATTGTATGGATAACATATTAATATTAAAAACTCACTACACTTATTGTAAGCCAAGCATTCAGCAACATTTTTTTTCTGTTTCACACAATCACATGTAACTAACTTGAAAATCAGTCCAAGATTGCTTACTACTGTGTTACAACTTGATGAAGAACAGACATGGACAGTGACAGGGAAAAAAATAAAGAGTAAAAATTGGTGAGCACGCAGAATGTGTAAATATCCCTGTGTTCATCAACACATTTGCAGGTGTTACCAAAAAAAAAGACTAAAAATAAATTGGAACATTGCATCGAACACTACATTACAGAAGTGTTTTCCAGTTGATTTTGTAATTTAGATGAGGAAATCTGACAGGATCTGACCTGACAGGAAACAGATCCTAACTTTAGTTTGTGCTGATGTGTTTGAGATGTGGAACGTTTCCAGATGAATAATCTCAAAGAGAGCAGGAGCGACCTCTCCTTTGCGGCAGCTGAGCTTTAAAGTGCTTGTCACTAACACAGCAGTAGAGCATTAATAATTCATATGATGCACCTAACAGTGTGTGTCTGTTAACTAGCCATGAACATGACATGGTAGTTCTAATTATCAACCACTTCAACAATCAATAAAACAAATGTAAATGAAAATTGTCGTGGAGGTGTTTAAATTTGTTGGGGTCTTGAGGTTGGTAATGCTGTTATGGCCCATTTTGTGCAATTTTAATGTAAATCTAATGTAGCTTCAGCTTTATACCTGAAACCCACATGTTAAGTGAAATCTAAACTGTACTGTAAGATATGTTGAAAAAGGTTGTAGTTAGCATCACAGATGGAAAAAACAAAGTTTAACCTGATAAATATGCTACAGCTTTGCAGCCTCAGCTGTGTCTTAAGCTACATACAGTAATAGCTTCCATAACAGTAGATGAGGGGCACATTAAAAGGAAAAAAAAGACATTTTAGACCACACTGTGTGCCACTCTTGTCAGCTATATCTCAATCCAAAAGAGCAACTCTTTGATGTAGCTGAATAAGAAAATTGCATCCTGAGGGTGTTGTCCACAAATCTGAAGCATACAGAAGGATGCAGTCATGTCAGTATGATCCAAAGTCTTTGAGAAATGCCTCATGCAGCTGAACCCATGACATATAAAATAAAGACAGTACTGAACCCCAATATTTAGAATGTGGAACTAATGAGGTGGCCTGTGGCAGAAGTATTTGTGTGCACAATGGTGTGGAGATGCTAACTTACCTGTCATTTAGGCAGCAGTAGATGATGGGGTTGTACATGGTGGAGCTCATGGCCAACCACATGATAGCAAGGTAGACCTGCTGGATGAACGTTTCTTCAGCCATTCTAGGGAAGAACTGGTGCAGCAGGAAGTAGACATGGTAGGGCAGCCAGCAGATGGCAAAAGTACACACTACCACAATCATCATCTTCACCACCTGTTGGATACACAACAGCACAATTATACTTTGTTTTGTAGAATTAGGGTTAGAGAAAAATGATGGGTAGACAAATTACAAATTGGTATCTGTTTAATAATGCTAAAAAAAAAAGCTTAAGGTTATTATTAGTGTGATTAAAATGACAGACATTTCAGCATCCATCCATCCATCTTCGCAGGGTGATGGAGCCTTCCCAGCTGACCCTGAACAAGTTCCCATCTCCGGGCTAACACTGAGACAGAGAACCTTTCACATTTATACACCAGTTCTGAAAAAGTTGGGACACTTTAAAATTGAAATAAGAACAGAATGCAATGATTTGCAAATCTCAAAAACCCAATAGAACACAGAAAACAGATCTGTGACATGTGTTTAAACTGAGAAAATGTACCAATTTGAGGAAAATGTTGGCTAATTTTGAATTTGATGGCAGCAACACATCTTAAAAAGATTGGAACAGGACAATAAACGGCTGGAAAAGTAAGTGGTACTAAAAAAACAAAACAAAACAGCTGGAGGACCATTTTTCCAACTAACTAGGTTAACTGGCAACAGATCATTAAAATGACTGGGTATAAAAAAGAGCATCTTAGAGAGTTTCTCGGAAGTAAAGATGAGCAGAGGTTCACCAATCTGCAAAAAGCTACATGTACAATTTGTGGAACAATTTCAGAATAATGTTCCTTAGTGTTAAAGACTTTAACTCTCATTATCTACAGTAAGAAAAATTCACCAAAGATTTCTGAGAATCTGGAAGGGAAAAGGCCAAAAATTAAAACGTTATACCATCTCTGGCTCATTTAAAATGGACAATGGCAAAGTGGGAAACTGTTCTGTGGAAATTCTTTTTGGGAAACATGGATGACGCATCGTCTGGACTGAAAAGGAGAGGGACCATCAGGCTTGTTATCAGTTCAAAAACCTCCATCTGTGATTGTATGAGGATGCATTAGTGGCTATGAAATTGGCAGCTTGCACATGAGATGTTTTCTAAGTTCTATTGTGGATAAAATATGGCTTTTTCAGATTTACAAATCATTGTATTTTGTTTTTATTTACATTTTACACCGCGTACCAGCTTTTTCAGAACCACAGATTAACCCAACATGCTATGAAGCACCCAGAATAAAACCCCACACACGAACCGCCATCAAGCCCTTCCATAGCCAGTAGGAGCACTTCCCTAAATAAGACACAGAGCCTGTAAAATGTGTCTCAGAAAACAGTTAGTCACAGCAGTGTTACATCAGGTGTTGTCAATTGCCAGCTTGATTTGTTATCACCTAATGATGAGTCTGCATGCTACACTGCATTGATTGTTTCCCCCAAGGACTCAGCATTCACCTCCTGTTTTGTTTACCGATCTGTGGGCTAACAGAGCCAACAAATCTGTCTGTGCTCAAAAACCTCAGTTGCTTTGAAATTGCCATGACAAAATAAAAATATAATAGACACACCACCAGTACAGTCAATAACAGACAGCCCTCATTGACTTTTAATCAAAAATAATATGAACGATGACAGATGATGTTACACATTGATCTCTATTTTTTCAAAAGATTTTTGATATATTTTATTTTTAATTGTGAGAAATAGAAAAAGTCCAATAATAAGGAAAAGCTAACTACAGTGCCTTGCGAAAGTATTAGGCCCCCTTGAACTTTTCAACCTTTTGCCACATTTCAGGCTTCAAACAAAGATATTAATTTTAAATTTTTTGTGAAGAATCAACAACAAGTGAAACACAATCGTGAAGTGGAATGAAATTTATTGGATGAGTCAAACTTTTATCTGGCAAATAAAAAACTGAAAAGTGGGGCATGCAATATTATTCGGCCCCCTTGTGTTAATACTTTGTAGCGCCACCTTTTGCTGCAATTACAGCTGCAAGTCGCTTGGGGTATGTCTCTATCAGTTTTGCACATCAAGAGACTGAAATTCTCGCCCATTCTTCCTTGCAAAACAGCTCGAGCTCAGTGAAGTTGGATGGAGAACGTTTGTGAACAGCAGTCTTCAGCTCTTTCCACAGATTCTCGATTGGATTCAGGTCTGGACTTTGACTTGGCCATTCCAACACCTGGATACGTTTATTTGTGAACCATTCCATTGTAGATTTGGCTTTATGTTTTGGATCATTGTCTTGTTGGAAGATAAATCTCTGTCCCAGTCTCAGGTCTCTTGCAGACTCCAACAGGTTTTCTTCCAGAATGGTCCTGTATTTGGCCCCATCCATCTTCCCATCAATTTTGACCATCTTCCCTGTCCCTGCTGATGAAAAGCAGGCCCAAACCATGATGCTGCCACCACCATGTTTGACAGTGGGGATGGTGTGTTCAGGGTGATGAGCTGTGTTGCTTTTACGCCAAACATATCGTTCTGCATTGTGGCCAAACTGTTTGATTTTGGTTTCATCTGACCAGAGCACCTTCTTCCACATGTTTGGTGTGTCTCCCAGGTGGCTTGTGGCAAACTTTAAAGAGACATTTTATGGATATCTTTGAGAAATGGCTTTCTTGCCACTCTTCCATAAAGGCCAGAGTTGTGCAGTGTACGACTGATTGTTGTCCTATGGACAGACTCTCCTACCTCAGCTGTAGATCTCTGCAGTTCATCCAGAGTGATCATGGGCCTCTTGGCTGCATCTCTGATCAGTCTTCTCCTTGTTTGAGATGAAAGTTTAGAGGGTCTTTGTAGATTTGCAGTGGTCTGATACTCCTTCCGTTTCAATATGATTGCTTGCACAGTGCTCCTTGACATGTTTAAAGCTCGGGAAATCTTTTTGTATCCAAATCCGGCTTTGAACTTCTCCACAACAGTATCTCGGACCTGCCTGGTGTGTTCCTTGGTCTTCATGATGCTCTCTGCACTTGGAACAGAACCCTGAGACTATCACAGAGCAGGTGCATTTATACGGAGACTTGATTACACACAGGTGGATTCTATTTATCATCATCAGTCATTTGGGACAACATTGGATCATTCAGAGATCCTCACTGAACTTCTGGAGTGAGTTTGCTGCACTGAAAGTAAAGGGGCCGAATAATATTGCACGCCCCACTTTTCAGTTTTTTATTTGTTCAAAAAGTTCGACACATCCAATAAATTTCATTCCACTTCACGATTGTGTCCCACTTGTTGTTGATTGTTCACAAAAAATTAAAATTTTATATCTTTATGTTTGAAGCCTGAAATGTGGCAAAAGGTTGAAAAGTTCAAGGGGACTGAATACTTTCGCAAGGCACTGTAATATGTATACAGTGCTAGCATGCAAAACTTTAGCAGATATTTACTATGATCACAATCATCAGGTTTGGATGCTAAAATTTGCCAGTTGGCAATGAACACAAAGAACACCTGAGGGTGAAGTTAGTGGAAATGCAATTAATATTGCAGGTTTTGGAAAAATCAAAGTGACCTCATTATGGCTGTTAAAAAAGTGACAATAAAATTTACCTAGAGGAGGCATTACTGTCTACACCTAATGAACAAACCATGCATCCAATATTAATTAATGAATGCCACTGAAAAGAAACATCCACCTCATCACCTATTCACAAGTCATTAGGATACATCCTCTGGGGACCATGAATATCTGGGCAAAAATGACCTGTAATCCATCAAATACTTACTGTCTCGCTCTCAGACACTGCAATTTACAGAGTAGAGCCATTCTAAGCTTATGCAGAACTAGACTCCACAAAAGCCATTAAAAAATATATCAAATTGAAGATGTTTGTCATTATCATCATCATCATCATCTTGAAACTGTAAGCACACCTCCCAAGAATGGGCCCATGAAAAGAGAGAAATGAGTAGATAAGCCAGGGATAAAGAGCTAATGGTGAAAAGAGAAGATTTTTAGGCCGTGGTTGGCTGAAAGCCAAGCCAAGCCAATTTATTTATAAAGCACTTTAAAACAGCAAGCATGGATCAAATTGCTGATCATGGAAGAATAAAAACAACAACAGACAAATGTAAAAGTCAACACCCAAAAATAAGAGCATCAATAAAATATAACAATAAGTAAGAGCATCAATAACATATAAAAATAAAAGAGCAAAATAAAATACACAATCAAAAGTCAGGATAAAATTACACTAAAAAAAATAAATAAATACATAAGAAATAAATACATTGCGATACAAACATCTCAAGCTTGTTTGAATGCCTGGTGAAAAAGGTGGGTCTTAAGAGAAGATTTAAAAATGGCTAGTGAAGAGGCCTGTTTGATGAGCATAGGCAGAGCGTTCCACAACCTGGGAGCTGCCACGGCAAATGCTCTGTCCCCCCTGAGCCTCCACTTAGTCCTCAGTATGACCAAAAGCAGTTGGTCAGCAGATCTGAGCAGATGGGAAGGGGAGTGCAGATTCAGCAACTCTGCGAGGAAGGGTGGTGCAAGGCCATTTAAGGACTTAAAAAAAAAATAAAAGCATTTTAAAATGAACTCTAAAATAAACAGGAAGCCAGTGCAGAGAAGATAAAACCGGAGTGATGTGTTCCTTCTTACATGTTCCAGTCAATAGCCGTGCAGCAGCATTTTGTACAAGTTGAAGACGAGACAGTGAGGACTGATTAACGCCAAAATACAAAGAATTACAGTAATCCAGCCTGGTTGTAACAAAGGCGTGTATTAAAGTGATCTTTTGACAAGATATCTTTTATCTTGGCGAGCTGTCTCAGATGAAAAAAACTAGATTTTACCACAGCATTAATCTGACCCTCCAACTTAAGCTTTTCATTCTTTCTGACACCCAAATTCGTGACCGTGGGCTTAGCATATTGAGATAAAGAGCCCAGATCCACAGGAGTGACCCTCCCCGTGATGCCTGGACCAAAAATGATGACCCCCGACTTTTTATCATTAAAATTCAGAAAATTTGAAGCCATCCAAGCTTTGATGTCATTGAGACATTTTGTTAGTGTATGAATGGCTTTCGCGTCACTTTGTTTTAGGGGCATGTAAATCTGGGTGTCATCTGCATAGCAGTGGAAAGCAATTTTATGCTTCCTAAGGATGGAACCAAGGGGGAGCAAATACAGAGAGAACAGTAATGGTCCAAGTATTGAGCCCTGGGGCACTCCATATGACAGAGGTGCACAGGATGATCTAAAATTGTTTAGGCCAAAAGAAAATGTTCTCTGGGTCAAATATGACCCGAACCACTCCAGAGCCCCAACATTCTAGATGAGAAATTAAAATGTTATGGTCCACTGTGTCAAAAGCAGCTGTTAGATCTAAAAGAAGTAAAATCACACAGTCTCCCGCATATGTAGTTAGGAATATGTCATTAAACACCCTTAGCAGGGCAGACTCGGTGCTATGGAGAGAGCTTAAAACCAGACTGAAAAGTTTCAAGGATATCATTTTCATCTAAAAAGGCTTTCAGTTGGCTATAAATGACTTTTTCCAAGATTTTTGATAGAAAAGGGAGCCTAGAAATAGGCCTAAAATTTGACAATACAGTGGAATCTAATCTGGATTTTTTAATCAATGGCAACACTGTCGCGTGCTTAAAAGAGTGAGGAACCACCCCATAGAACAGGCTGCTGTTAATAAGAGCAAGAACAGCAGGGCCTAATACTGGAAAAACCTCTTTAAAAAATCGAGGTGGGATGACATCAATCTGGGAGCCTGAGGGTTTTCAGAGGCCAACAATCTCGGATAGCTCCACTGAGCTGCAAAGCAGCAGCAGAGCAGGGAACAGAGACTGAGGGGTCACAAACAGGAGGTGATATGAGAGCCCTAACATTTTCTACTTTAGCCACAAAGAAATCACGAAATTTCTCACAAGCCTCAGTTCAAGGCTCGATGCCAGTAGACTGAGGGACATTCAAAACAGTATTTATAGTATTAAAAAGTACACGACGCTTGTGACTATTTCCCACAATAATATTTGACAGGTACTCTTGTTTGGCCTCTTTTACAGTTGCCTGATAGCGACGCCAACAGTCCTTTAATATTTCAAAAGACACCTGCAGCTTGTCCTTTTTCCACTTCCGCTCAGCCTTTTGGCATTCATGTCTGACAGCACGAGTAGAGTCGTTGAGCCAGAGAGAACAAAAAGTGGTCTGAAAAAACAGCGTAAAACAGGAAAAGGGAGAGAGAGTTGGGATTCAGGTGTGTGGTGCTATGATGATTATTTTATCACACAGGGAGACATCAGCCACATCCTGCACAGGGCTGCAGAGCACAGAAGTATTTGGATTACATTAGTGAGGAAGCCCAAAGTGCAGGTTACCTTGCGTTTGGCAGTCAGCTGCTCCTTGTAGCGGTCAGAAGAGTCCCCGGGGATCTCACTGGCCCAGAGAGGGTCAGTCCCACCACCAGATAAGCACAACCCATCACCAGCAGTGGAAGGAAATAGATCAGGATGACCACACACACGTAATACCTACAACAAGACATATATGCCACATCATTACAAATATTTCTATCCATTTAATACATACACTTTTGGTAGGAGGTGACCTAAAGGTGTCAGTAAAAATCCAGAAGCCTTTGACTCTTTTATTCAGACACATGTGCTGCCCTTGCTCAAAGAGTCTGAAACTGCAGCTCTGTGAATGTTTTATTTGTATCACTGCATAAAGTAATACTTGATATGTGAACTGTTCCAGAGTGAGACTGAGCTTGCAGCGTGCCCCATCATTACTCAAGAGTGTCTCTTGTGCCAATGCTGCTGGTGAGGCAGTAATGAGGTGAGGAAGAGCATAATTTCCCTGAGGGTTTTACAGCCTCATTGGTGTGAGTCATAGTGCATGGTGAATTTGTTTTTGAATCCTACCTAAAATAGTGTCAGAATCATTTCTTTGTCCCTTCCTGATTTTCCTGTGTTGTTGTCAAAGAGCAATGTGATTGCAGTGCATCTGATAACTGGATGTTTAAACCAGTTACTATTGATTATTGATAAAAGTTTGGTGCAAGCTTTTGAATTTGATGTAAAGGGGCACTTATTGCGCTGCTGAACATCCACTGCACATGATAAGGTGGTCAGGCATTACAAAAGTCATTAGTGTACCAAAATACATAAGGTGTGAGCAGGAAAACCAAATCAATTATCTGAAAGCACTCTGAGCTCATTGGTAGTTTCCTGCTGTAGATAGTAAAAGGTCTCCAGTACCCCAAAACACTGATAGCAAAATAATCAAGCTTCTTTGAGTGGATTGAATGAAATAATAATCACTGTCTTTGCCTGAAGAATTAAGAGATAGTTTTACTTTATAACAAAATTTCAGATGTGAGAGTGGCAGTCAGACCTCTTCTCTGTCCAATAAATTTAATCTCTTCATGGAGTAATTAGTTATGACAGCTTCTGCATTTAGCTAATGATTGTAAACGTATCACACACAGTGTTTGATCATGTTAGCACACTGTAAAGTGTGTGCACTGTGTTTTGTGGTCTGTTAATGTTTGCATGAATGCATTAATGTCCATTACAATGTGGAAAATTGTGTTTTATATATCGCTGAGCCGTGCAGAGCAAGTGTGTTTAACTGTGTTCCCCAGCATCCGCAGGAGGACAGTCTGATTTTCTCTCTGGCTATGCTGCAGATGGACCTCAAAGGACTTTTCCAAGGCAATCAAATATTTTTGTTAATTATTTTGAATACCCAGAAAAAGATAAGCTTTTAGTAATGCCCCCACCACCACCACACACACACAGAGATTGTGACCCTGTCAAAATAAACATATCAGTGCTTTAAGCCAACTGCAGTAAAAAGGTTTAACAGACAAGTCTGCATTATGGAGATAACGCAGTACATTTTTTCTTTACTGCAGTGGGAGCCAAATAATGGTAATGTAAGTGGTCCTACAGTATATGGAAAAAATTACTGAAAATAAATAAGGACTGGAATCCAAAACAGAGGAAGCTGTAGCTTATAAATGGCATTATGCTTTCCACCTCTCCACCAAGGAGGTTACTATGCGGATGTTAGTCTCAGTCTGTTCTTAAAACTAAGCAGCAACCTCAGGGTCTAAGAAATGAAGCCAAAACAGAAGAGCAAAATGCTGTCATTCCTTGAATGTCTGGCTCTAAAAGTGAGTCAATCTCCATAGATTACAATGTTAATGTGTAACTTTAGTGCAGAAATAAAATGAATGGTAAACAAACAAAAAACTGTCATGTAATGCTGTGGCAGGCAAGGCAGAGGACCCCAATGCAGGACTCAAAAGGCGAGAACAGAATTTAAATTTTAGCTTTATTAGCAAGTGAAGAAGGAAAGGCAGGACTGGCCAGGAGCCAGCGGCACAAACCAGAAACTCACTACAACTTAACTAGAACTGCACACGAGCACAGAAATAAGGGCACGCAGCAGGAAAAGTAATGACAAAGACACAACAATGAACAGAGTAAAACTCAGGGCTTAAATACACACAAGAGATAATGAGGGGAGTGGATCGACAGCTAGGGAAACACAGGGGAACAGAATGACACTAATGAGACAAGGGAAGCAAAACAGAACACAACGCACACGGGAGCAGAAGACCGGCAAAATAAAACAGGATGCAAGAAAACGAGGAAACAGAAACACAGACTTGACACAACACACTGGGAAACACTGGGAACTAGTAATCTAGAATATAACTAAACTATCCAAGAACATGACTCAAATAACTAAAGTAAGACCTGAAAATACAAACTGCAGACCCATAAAAAAAAACTAAGGCAAAAGCAAGCCAAGAAACACAACACACAGAAAACTGAAACAATAACAGAACTTCAATGAGAAAAACACAAAACACTGGGCAAATTTATATTTTGAACTATTGTAATGGCCTAAGTATGGGTTTTTATGACTGCCAGTTTTAATTCTTGGACTATGCTAGAGTAGTTTACACTATTGGTAGCAAAAAAAAAAAAAAAAATCTTTATTTATCTTATACTGTGCTCTGGTGCAGTCCCCCAGTTCATCCTCTGTTTGAACTTTTTTGTCACTTTTTCTGAAACAAAAGGTTTGAATGGAAAGTTGTCTGGGCTGCTGTGCTCACAGCCAGAGTTATATGCCAAAGATCAGCTGTCACTGACATACAGCATCAGCATCACTGTTTTTGGAACAATACATCTGGATTTGAATCCCAGTCAAGGTGTACATCCAGTAAGAGCCCCAGGCTAGATGCCTTGTGCCACCCAAGCCTACCTCAGAACATGAGTGAGAGACACTAAACTAGCTCAGACATCACCCGGCTTACCAAGGTCTGCATCAGATGTTGGGGGAGGACATACCGAGGATAAGTGGGCTACTAGAACAGAGCACACATGGACAAGGCCTGAGAAGATGGAATTGATGGAATGCCAGTAAGATAGCCGACCTAATGAGGGCATCCGTAGTGGGAACTATGGATGTACGCATACAAGGTAAGATCTGTGCAAACGGCACAGGACCATGACAGCAAAAGTAACTCAAATAACCCCTTGCAACTATCGATTTATGTATACATTATTCAGAAAATAAGATTAAGTGTAATAGGTACCATTAAAAGCTTAAGCCACCTCGGTCAAATATGTAGTTGCGGCAAAAACGATTAATGGTTAGCATGAGTCAGATGTATCTTTTGAAGAAACTATGGCTTCATCTTTCACATTGCCATGCATCACATTTTATGGATATCATACATACTCAGACTTAACTTAAATTTAACATGCAACTGGGACACAGCCATATTCTTGTTGGTGCATGTTGCTCGCTGGCACACCATAATTAATGTTGTTTGTGACATTTTTAACACTCTTTCTGCATGAACAGGGAGAACTACAGTAAAATGTAATCTCTTCTTTTATTAAATTATAATGTCAAGCTTACTGATGACGTTCCCTATAGAGTCTAGGGGGTTTGGGGAAGTAACAAAAAGTGACGGGGTTGACAAAAGGAGACATCAAAGCAAAACTGGTAAAATAAATTTTTATTATTATAACAAGAAGAAACAGACACGCCTCTATCACCTTCAAACAAAGGAAAACAAAACACAGGAATTAATAACCCAAAACAACAAGGTAAGGTAAAGGCCTCAATCCAAAAACACCCTCCTCTCCACTGAGCAGGAGTAAGCAGCTGCAACACAGTCCACAAGCTGGTACACAAAGCACTCTCTGGCAGACACTGGCAATTACTGGCCTGGAGCTCTACTCTCTCTAAGGCTGGAGAAAGCAAGCCACACCCAGTGAGTCAGAAGGCTACAGCAGGCCCCGCTAGGGCCCTAACACTTACATACGACTAAAGTCAGCATGTAAAGGGGCAGGTCATACAAGTGCAAGAGCCTTCAGTATAAGGCTGAGGATGATCAATTCAGACAAAAGTGAAGCAGCTGGAATTCGCCTGCATTCAGACATGATTTGTATGCACACTGGTGTCTTAAGTTCTTAAGTAAACCTTTAAGTGTGCATACTGTTGGTTTCTGAGTGTTTGAGTGTATTCTTCTGAGCAACAGTCACATTAAGTATATCCTCTGCTTAGTGTCCTTGGTATTCTTTATTGAATTTTTTGTCAGAGAGGTGGGAAATTGGGTGTAACAGTGAGCTGTAACAGTAGTAATCATTTGCAGTTCATCAGGTAAGTTTCTTAGTTTCCATATCTGCTAGAACAAGGCAAAATTAAATGCTGGTTTATATGTATATCTCAGTCTCATCAAAGCTAAAAAAAAAATTATGAGGATGAAACCAAACTGGGGCATACTTTAAAAAAACAAGATAGTAACACTCCAGTCTCACCCCCCCCCCTTTCCTTTGCCATAATGCAGTAAACATTCATGCCAGTAAGAATTGCCAGTGTCACCCTATCAGGGTCTGTTTTCTGACAGACACAGAGGTCCGCAGCCTCCCACTGTGTTTCAACACTATCTTCAAATGGTGCATTTTTATTCAAACACACTGCACATTACAGAATTGCTGAAAGTGACACGCTTATGACACCAGATGCCGTGTCCAGCTCCTTCCTCCTGTCTCCTCCAGACAGTGAATCACGAAGCAGACGTGTAAAGCAAACAGAGAGCTGACTGATTCATTCACTGACGCTGCAGATTTGCATGATTGAAGTGGCTTTGTATATCTATATCTATATATTTGTATACATCCGGCATTACAGAAAAAAGCTGCCTTTGCTTATACGTTGGCTCTATATAGTGTAAAGAAACAGTGCTGCCATAATGAAATGGCTCAAGCAATCCAATAATGGTAATGAATGAGAGTTTGCATGATATCAGTTTTTGGTATTATGATTCTCTGCATTTGAACGTTCCCATTTTCCTCATGCTTATGATTATGGTCATGATCCCAGCTGAATCACTAGCAGATCCTAGTCACACAGGAAAAGAGACCAGGTAGCATTGGTCAATAGTAACCACCATTTGCTAGGGAAAAACGTATATATTCCCGAACCAGTTGGCAAGTGGCTGCTTGAAGTTGCTTGCTGTCACGAGGTGAAACTTTTTGCAAAGAGGTTATACAGCGCTGCACCAAAAGCCTCCTTGTGTAGGTTTCGATGGTTGTTTTCAATCACTAGGAGGTTTTTGGTGCAGCACCCTCTTTGCGATCTATTTACCCAGCAGCAACCTCCAGCAACTGGCAACCAGTTGAGGAATATTCATTTTTCCCCTAGCAAGTGGAGGTTACCAGGGGGTCGCTGACTGGTCTCTAGGCCATTGTGACTGATGCGTAACTTAATATTAATAACTGACACAATTTCTTTGTTCAGTTAGCTGCTTAGCTGAAGCTAACATAAAATTATACCAACCCATACAGATAATGCAAATTTACCATCACACTTTGCTGCATGTTGTTTTCACACACAAAAACATTGCAAAGATATTTTATTTACAAAAAACAAGGTCAGCTGGCTACTAGACGACTGTCTACCCCAGACTGTGTATAAAAGCTAAAGCAAGAAGTGCCTTATAACTGAATTCTGTCAATGAAGAGAGTGCCCTTGTTACAAAAAGAAGACTGGCTGTACAGAAGTTTATGGGAAATTAACATTCAGCTTACTGGATCCTTAGCCTCAGTTAAACCTTCCCTAATGGGTTTATGGCCTCAATTACTAGTTTAAAGTCTTACTGAATGCAACATGACTTTCATTTTATAAAGCGGGGTCTCCAGAGTCAAAAAAGATGGCAAAGCAGTGTATTCTTTAGGGGAAACATTCACCACTTTATTCATCACATCCTCTTTCAAAACACTAAAAAGCCTCAAGAGATGGGATTGCTGTTGCATGCAGTGAATGATATGTCTATCATTTAAATCCATGGCCTCCATCATTTTAACACAGTTTGGTTGTTCCAAACAAAAAAAAAAAACTGGCTACAAAGAGCACCTAGTTGTAAGTTTAGTATAACTGAGAAGCTCTTTCTGGATAAGTAGTTTTGAAGCTTAGGTTAGAGGCTTGTTTTATTACATGTTCTGTGAAGGAAGTTCAGTGCTGATTGTGATACACTGTGGAAAAGACCTTTGTGGGAAGAGTGGTGGAATTAGCCCACACGTTATGTCTAGGTTTCTTCCAGACCTGGGACGTGACACTTAGAAGATGGGCTCCTTGACAGAGTCATTCTCTCCAGAGGGTCCCAGCTGACCCTTGGCTTCAAGTGGTGAATGACACTTTAGGGAACAGAAGCTGTAATAGATCACCAGGCTGACAAAAAAGCAGAATCCATTAAACCTCACTCGGAGGTCACAGCTGCACTGGCAAACTCTACACTGTATCATTTTAATTTGTGTGTGTGTGTGTGTGTGTGTGTGTGTGTGTGTGTGTGTGTGTGTGTGTGTATGTGTGTGCACGTACACACACATAATATTTTTCTTTTGTGAGATGTTCTTGTATTTAATTTCTTATGAGAAGCAATATTCTCTCAAGTATAAAAACAATGAAAGACTCTAAAATGAACAGATTTTGCTCATTCTTAGTCATTTAGTGTGGTTTTCTTGCATCTGTGGGGAGGGTGTAAAAGATTTAGTCAGACATGATTTACATTAAAGACTATTGAACCAGCTGCCTTCACTCAGCAACAGATTCATAACATCGTGGCATTCACTGCTTATATCCTCAGCAAATACTGGAAAGTGTTAAAAGCACCAAAGACCTTGCTTGACCTGATGGCTATGGATGGAAGAATGAGGTCAGCTGAGGTTGACTCTGACATCAAGGTGTTGGTCTGGGTACCAGTAGACCTCCTGGGATATCACCCATCCCATTAACACATCTTCAACTGTGCTGCTGCAAACATGCACACTTAATTCACTATAGTTAAAGCCAGAGCCCAGGTTTAGATTTTAAGCTGCTTTTAAATAAATTTGGCTAGAGAGGAGAATGTGGACCTCTTTCCCATTGATCTCACGCAAGCTGGTCAGGGACAACCAGAGGGCTGGAAGTGGCCCAGTGTGCATACCATGCCCATGTCTGCTGTAGTGGGTTAAAGGGGGACGGTTTTCTGTCTGTGTAGGCACGTAGTAACATCTATTAATACCCACCTATGAGACCTTGCATACTAATTCCCACTGACTGCAAAGACAGCAGACATGCCATCAGATGCAGTGCAGATGGAGGCCCAACACCTACAAAGAACGACATGTGGGGCCTGACCTGGGTTCAGCTTTAATCAGAAGTGTCGTTTGCAGCTTTGGTGTGAGTGTTTTCTCACTCAGCTCCAGCATGTCAATGATTACAGTTTCATTAAAAAAGTAATAAGTGCAGCAGGCACCCCATCATGAACAATGAAATTAGTGTTGCGCTATTCATAATAAGGTATATTCCATGGAGAAATGTGACAGAAGAAGGGGAAGGCAATGACAGACTGGCAGCAGAGCCGGGTAAACATTGTTGCTGATGAGCTGAAAGGGTGCCATCAGCAAGGCTGCTATCAGAGCCATGTTGCTGTGTGAATGCCTGCGTTTGTGCGTCACTGTGTGGGTATTTTTCTGTGTTCGCATTTATGGAATCTACCTGTGGTTTTGCCGTCATATGTGGTAGTGAACACGCATGCCACTACAATTACAAAAAGACAAACAGGAGAAACTGAAGGTCACTGAGGTGGTGTGAAGTGGGAGTAAATCCTTTTCAGACATGCTGTGTTCATCCAGCTTTTTCTAAAGCAGCCTTCAAAGTTTGCATAACACAGCAAGGTGTCCATGTGTGCAGGGAGAAGATTAAAAAGTACATTTGCACAACAATACATTTCCTCGCCTTTTCTTTGATCTTAGATCATGGGGTGAGGGGCGATGCGGCTCGAGCACTTCCACAGAAGTGACAGCTTTTGCTGTTTTCTCTGTTCAGGCAATGCATAAATGTGGTGTTAAAATGATTCATGTTAATGTAAAGTCACTGCTGTCATATGAAAGCTCTCTGGTTCTTTGTTAGCAAACCAAAGAAACATGATGTTTGGAGCCCTGACTGAAGGCCTGACCAGCCTCTCATAAAAGTAGTAAAACATTCTCAGTGCTTGTTTTAACCTTCTTTAACCTGCTGCATCTCTCATCCAAATGAATGGCACACATCTTGTCAAACCTCCACAGCACTTACAGTTTCAATTCAATTCAATTCAATTCAATTCAATTCAATTCTTTATGTAGCACCAAATCACATCTGCCTCAATGCACTTTATATTGTAAGGTAAAAACCATACAATAATACAGAGAAAATGCAAACAATCAAAGCAAACCCCCTATGAGCAAGCAATTTGGGAACGGTGGGAAGGAAAAACTCCCTTTTAACAGGAAGAAACCTCCGGCAGAACCAGGCTCAGGGAGGGGCATCCATCTGCCCTGACTGGTTGGGAGTGAGGGGAGAGAGACGGGACAAAAGACATGCTGTGGAAGAGAGATAAAGATCAATAATAACTAATAATTAAATGCATCATGGGACACCCCCCCCACCCCACACACACATACAGCAGCCTAGGACTATTGCAGCATAACTTGGGGTGGGTTCAGGGTCACCTGATCCAGCCCTTACTACAAGCTTGATCTATAAGGAAGGTTTTAAGCCTAATTTTAAAAATAGAGAGGGTGTCTGTCTCCAGCATCCAAAGTTAGAGCACATTCCACAGAAGAGGGGCCTGAAAGCTGAAGGCCCTGCCTCCCATTCTACTTTTAAATACCCAGTCAAAAGTTTTACAGTTTTACAGTAATTCATGATAAATGTACTTAAACCTGCCTGTGAATACAATCAAGTATGGTGTTAGTTCAGGCAGACCGCAAAGTCAAGCACAGCAGTAATCCCAACAGGTGAGCTCATCTTGATGATCTTAACCCATTAGCTGAGTCCCTCCGTCCAATCCAAAGCTCAGATAGGGTGCAGTATTTAAGCTGCTGTATCCTGCCCACAGTTACTGCCCATCTGCAATCCACTTTGCAACCCAAATCCACCCCAGCTCCTTCTTTTCTAATGCTTTTTTAATGCTTCTAACTCAATACTACATCTGTTAGTGATGTCTACTCTGCTCTGTTCTGGGGCCTTGCTGCTGCTTTTCCTGCCTCTGACTCAGGCCTGATTTAGACTTCTGCATTGGGTCTTTGTGGGGCCTATATATGTAACCAGAAACCCCTCTGAACCCTACGCGGTAATTACAGTCCTTGTGGGCTGAGTCGACCAGTTCCATTTCCAGAGAAAGGTGCACGTCAGGTTACCTTGTAGGTTAAGTTTAAATCAGGCCTTACCATGAAGATGGAAAGTCTGTGACATGACGCAACAGAGACATGCTAGAAAATATAAATTACTGCACATGAAAATACCAGTCTTCTTTTGACTAGTAATGATTGTAAAAATATATATGATTTTTTCTATGTAAATTCTGGCTCTTAAGGTCCCCGTCTACATTCTAGTGTGTGCTGCTTGGATGTTTGGCCTTCCCTCTTCAGAAGGATAAATATAGTGTGACTGTAGAAGGTTCTGGGATCAACATAAATTAAAGTCACAGGTTGTGGCTGTGCATTAAGGCTGATTGAATATATAAATGCGTAGTTTAAGAGAATGTACAAGGTCAATATAAGCCACTAAGTGTCTGCCCGGCAGACATTTGTTCTAAATGTTCCCAGTAAAGAGAGCATTAAGCAAAAAGTTTTTTTGCTGCATGATAGATAATAACTAGTTTTAAATAAAAATCACCGCAGAGTGCTGAAGAGAAGAAAATGAGCTACAGAATATTCAGCTGTATAAGAGATAAAACTCTGACCCCACATGACTGAATCAGAAAAACAGCAGGTATGCCTCAGGAGAAAAATTTCTTAAATCTTGGTTATAACTTTACAGTTTGAATTCTGTGCAACCCTCAATTCCCTCAACTCTTAATTCTCTTGATCTTTTGCAAGTCAGATAGCAATAAATAAATTAAATAAAACAAAATAAATAAAATAAATTCTGCATTTGGTCACTTAAGTGGATGACTGAACAGGCTCTTTCATTGATAGAATTGAGGCTGGCTTTTAGACAAGTTGGAATCAATAACGCAGCAAGGCCACTTGTCCAAAATGCACCACGTGTAGTCAGTCGGCTGTGGTTTAATAAACAGCTAAATGAGGCCATATAGGTTCTGTTGATATTAGCCTTCTGTTTTGTTGTCCCATACAAGGTTTGGCTGATTGCTGTCAGACTGCACTGTCTTTGAAAGCTTGTTAATTAAGACTAAAAGCCATGGACACGTGTTAGTAAGCTATAATATTGTGAAAGGCTAAATTAAGTGGGGATAATAGCTCTCAGCTTTGACTTAAAGAACACTAATTTTTATATGGAAAATATTACCCAGAAACATTTCTGATAGAAAGCTCAAAGGTTACATCCATCCATTCCTCCTCTGTCCAGAGCTGCAGTTGGGATAGAGCTTATCCCAGGTGATATTACAAAACCTATTCTTTGGTGCCTTTTTATTACTGAATATTCAATTGTCTTTTTATACTTTTATGTTTTCTTGTTTGTTTGTTTGGTCTTAAAAGCATTCATATTCATTTTCACATTCATAGTGATAGTCATATTAAAATCCTCCTCATCAGATGACACTTATGGTAGCTAAAATCAAGTACCTATTATGCAGAATGCTCCATTTCAGTATCATATTCAGTGAGTGTGTCCAAACTTTTGACTGGTATTGTATGTTATAATATAGGATCATAACTATTGACTGATTAATAGTAAATTGACTGGTTCTTATATAGCGTCTTTCTACTCTGCATGAGCACTCAAAACACTTCATACCGCATGTCTCATTCACACAAGCACTTTCTACATCTACATACTTCCTATAATTAGCTCCAACATACAGTTAAGCAAAAGTTAGTATAACATGGACACCAAGCAAATAGCACAAAAAACTGTCCAACACTGTCGGGCATTGCCAGATCTAGCCACATGGCTCTGGGCCACCCCTGTTAGACAAGCCCCTGTGCCTAATTTTTCTTAGTAGCTTTCTTCCAAAGAGGAAATGAATGTTGAAGTAAGCCCTCAGTCAAATCTAATTGTGCTTAACTGCACTGTTTTTCCATTGGAGAGAAAACACCAATTTGCTAAGTTGTGCCTTCACTTCACCCACTCTGAAGCACAAAAAGCTTTCATGCTTTTATCATTTTCAAATACACACAGCATCCTCCCAAATTTGCCGTCAATTGGAAAGTAATTAACTGGGCTTGTTGGCTATTTGAATAATTGCTCCCAAGAGAGACTCACTCACATTTTTTTGAAGTCACACAGAGTGTATTCTGGCCAGTTGATATAACACACCACCCGGTCGGGGAGCTCGTAAGTGTTGGAGTAGTAGTACTGAGGGAAAGCCAGGAGCAGCGCCAGAACCCAGATCACACCCACCACCACCTTGGTCTCTGTGGAGGACATGCGCTGCTGCAGAGGGTGGATGATGGCCATGTATCTGCAGAGACACAAGCGGCAGAATGATGATGAATAACACAGTGAGGGTGTTTTCAGCCTTGAGGGTAACCTCAGATGTACAGCTCAACATCTAGTAGATTCCAAATACTACAAGTAAGGAACTTTTCAGTAAAATGATGCTTGGATTACTCAGGAGATAAATATCAAGAAAAAAATAACACTTTATATTGCCTTTCAAACCTCCAAAAAAAGACAATATAAAAATGCTACTGCTGGAAATTATGCCATGAAAGAGAACTTAATTTTGGAGCTAATGCAAAACATGTAAACCAAATGTAAAGAAGCAAAAGTCAAAAGGAAAAAACAAACAGAGGTAAACAGAACACCCCATAATTTTAACATTAATTTGTTTATGTCTGTGTAGGTTCTCAGTCATCCAGGTCCTGGTAGACTGTCCGTTAATAGCTACTGAATCCCATCCAATTTGCACAGCTGTTATTTCTCTGTTCTTTGTTTCCATGCAACATCCTGTTGGCTGGATCATGAAAACATGAAATACGTATTATATATACAATTCAATTCTCTACTGTCACAACTCAACTAGATTTTCTTTTTTTTTTTTTTTGCTGGAATGAATGTGTGCACATTAAAATGTCTGAGATTCTATGTGTTGTTTTTGTTGTTGGCTGGTTCATCAGCATGTCATTTCATTCTACATTCCTACTGGTTGGATAGCAGGTATAGACTGCAGTCACAGTGTGAGGTGGTCATCCTAAATTTCTGATACTCTGATACTATAATTTTGTAAAAGGCTACGCACGGGCTTTAAACCTCCCTCTCACTGTGTGACACAGAAGCACCAGTATTGTCATGATTCATTCAGGTAATCATCTTTTGTCCTGCACAGCCACAAATTGCAACACTGTCTATTCTTGGCTGTCTATTAACTTGTGACGTCTGTAATGTAAACCTAAGGAAAACTAAGAGCCAGTACAAACATATTGTCCATGTGTCTGTGCTGCAGTACAAAGTTAATACAACACTGATGATAACAGTCTTTATAATAGTAACCACTATGATAACATGAGTATTTGTTTACCATCAGTTTTTATGTGTTATACATAGCTTATGTCTGCTGTTAGCGGGTCTTTATAGTTCTCACCTTGTGCTCTGATATTACAGTAGACAGCAAACATACACAGAAATATGACTCCATCATGTTACAGGAACTATATTAGAAGAAACTGTTACTAGGTAACACTCATGTAAAAAAAAAAAAAAAACAGTGAAAAAAAACACCAGAACGACAAGAACAGACTTTAATGCATTATTATATTATCCATATCCAACATATAAGTGTGAACATACGAGGACAGGATAAAGAGCTATACAGACGGAGGATTCTTTTTTCAATGTGGGATCACAAGTTATTTAAGTCCTTATGTGTCTTGAGGGTAACTTGAACCACATGCTACAACACAACCTGCAGGATGTGAATATGCACACGCACTTGCAAAAACAGCATCAGCAAAAAAATTTAAGAGCCTTTTTTTTTTTTTTAGATTTACAGGTCAAACATCACATGACATTTTGATTTGTTCAAAAATCATTTGAATTTTCAAGATTAAACTTTTTTTTTTATGTGCACAGGCTCCTAAAACAATGACAGACACCAACACTGGGGTTGCAGTGAAAAAGTGTGTCATGAAATGTGTGCAGAACTCCACTCAAATAATCTCCCTTGATGTTTAAGTAGCCATATTCATGCTCCTAATCAGAGACGAAGGGGTGAAGGAATAACTTTAAAATGACCTTGCACATCATTAACACTGAGCTTCATTTGGAAGTCTGTGTAAAATCATTTTGCCGTGGGATCTCATTTTTCCTGAGTGAAAATTCAATTCTTTAGGGTGAGAGGGAAAAAAATTATCAATACTTATTTTAAATCCTCTGTGTTGATTTTTGACTTACATTTATTAGAGTCGGTTGTATTGACTTACTGCACTTTAATCCCTTAAATCATGTTTTTCCTGATAGCTCAGTAACCTTGAAGGTATGTTGATCTGGTCAGGGACAAATTTCATTTCTTAATTTCATATATGAAAAGCCTACAACTTTAATATTTTTGTTGTACACTGTATACTGTTATTAATTTTTGGCTCTCTTTTCACCAAAGCTCTACAGGCAAATGCCATCCTGAGCCAAAGAGGTCTAATTAAAGGCTTAATCCCACTAATAACCCAAATGAATCTACTCAATGGGCATTCTCAGTCTAATTATATCAAGCACAAGAGCAGGCTTTTGAAATCAAATGCTCCCTGCAGTCCACTGAAAGCAGGAGATCAGTACCTCTGCTTTACTTTAGCTCTGCTTCAAAAGACCATGTGGCTTTTTTTCATGTAGGTGAGTCATATTCAAGCTGCTGAAGTCAGAATCAAACACACACCTGCAGAGAACACTGGTCTGCTTGCTCAACAGTCCATCTCATCATCATTATCACTACTGACACACAAGCTGGACACAAGACTGTGAAAAGTAAAAAAAAGTATATGTTTAAAAAAGCAGAAGGGAATTTTTTTTTAGAGTAAGATCTTTTTTACCATTTAAAATTCCAAAAATGCCAATATTATTTTATCAAACTAAAATCTACCTGTTAAATCCATCTATCATGTTAAACTAAAACATTCAGCTATGACCTAAGAAGACACAAATACTACCGAGTGGACAACAGCCACTTAGCTTAGGCATCAGTCATACAGACCTATAGGCTGGCTGGTGACCCCCTGGCAATTTTTGGTTGCTAGGGAAAAATGTTTATTCCCTGACCAGCTGGTGAGTGGTTGCTTGAGATTGCTGGCTGTCAAGGTGAAAATGGTCACAAAGAGGGTGCTGCACAAAAATAAAAACAACTCTTTGTGATTGTTTTGATCACTAGCAGATTGCCACAGCTGCCTGTAGGCCAAGCAATCAGTTTCACAATGACTTCCAGCAACCTCCAGCAAACACTCGCAAACACTGGGGAATGCTTGTTTCTTCCTAGTAACCAGTTGCCAGGCAGTCACTGGTCTTTAGGATGGAGCCTTAGCTTAGCATTTAAACATTTCTAAAGCTCACTTATTACTATATTTTATTTTGTATAATCTCTATAAAAGCCTGTTTTAAAAGCGTTATGAGCAAAGACATTTAGTGAGACTAGATGTTACTAGAAGTTATCTGGCCCCAGTGCTAAATGAACTGGTTCTTAAATAGCACTTTTCTACTCTACTTGAGCACTCAAAGTACTTTATTCAACATGCCTCATTCACACAATCACCTTTTCTACACTTAAGTGCTTTCTATCTAACATTCACACACCTTTGCACTCTGATGAATGCATCGGAGAGCAACTTGTGGTTCAATATCTTGTCCTGCAGACTGGAGCAGCCAGGGATCAAACCACCAACCTTCCAATTAGTAGGTGACCTGCTCTCCTCCATATGTCAAAGCAATCTCTTAAATTCTTATGATGAGCAGCAAATGTTTTAAATGGAACATTCCTGAAAATGATGTAACCCAATCAGAATATTTCTCCAGGGAAGAATGACCTTTTGGTTTTATTAAAGAGCTGTACAGCAATGCCTTTCCCTCACAACTGATTTTTGCCTGCTACTGTTTTATAGACCCAACTGTCACTATTCTGTGTCACTGAACTGAACCCCTCCACCACCTCTGAGGTGTTTTGAGAAAGTTTAATGCACTTATCTAACAACATGGAAATCTCATTCTTGATTATCTGCTTGTTTGATTTTCAGTGATTTTATGCTGAATGCCATTCCTGATCCTACCTTCCCCATTTACTTGCATCTGGGACCAGAATGAGGAGTACACTGGCTCCCTCACCTCCTTGGCTGGGTTCCTCTCGTAGACGGGTTAAGAAGTTGTGTTAGTGAAGGTAGAAATATCTTACAGGCAGCCTGGAGTAGCACCCAGCATCTATACCTGTATCCTACTCTTTGACTTTAGCTCAGCCTTTAATACAATAAATCCAGTTCAATCAAAGTTTAATCCCTTCAGTAAACATTTTGACATAGCCAGACTAGGTGCTTTATGTAGCTAAATAACCTTATATTTTGCACTTTTGCACATTTCACTACAGCCCATTCATTATAGAGCAGCATAACCATAATTGAATTTATTACTAATAACCATGTAGGTGGTACCATGAATGGGTAGTCCAAGCAGTCACTTGGTGCGTCCCTAGGTACCCACAACCCAACAACACACAAAGATTCACACGCACACATCCATACACACATGCACATAATCTAAAGAGTTTTTAAAAAAAAGTATCTGTGATCCATGTCTCCCAGCTGCACTACTTCCAGCTGATGCCTTCTTGGAGGCTCTGTCTCATTTTCTCATTTTCTGCATAATATCTAGTCAGTTTCCCAGCACAATAAGGATGCTGAACACTTATCTCCAACTGTGATAGAGAACCGAGACCCTTTCCAATCTGTAGTGTGTCCAAAGGACCACATTCTCTGAATGAAATACTGCTGGCCTTGGCCTGACCTAACCATTGTTGCAATCAGTGATGTTGAATACACCTATAATGTGGTTACAGACCATTCTTTAATGTTTCTCTTTGTATTTGCATTTGTGTGCCCAGTCCAAAAAGGGCACATCTGCATAAAAAAAAATTGTTTTTAATTGTAAAGCTAAGAGGGGGATGAATAGCCTGTAATGATACTTATATTCATTTCTTTCAATACACTCAAATTCATTTAATTAAATTCAATTTTATTTATATAGTGCAAAATCACAACAAATACCTCACCTCAAGGTGCTTTATATTGTAAGGCAAAGACCCTACAATAATTAATAATAATTACCAATCAAAACGACCCCCTATGTATAAGCAATTGGTGACAGCGGGTAGGAAAAACTCCCTTTTAACAGGAAGAAACCTCCAGCAGAACCAGGCTCAGGGAGGTGCAGTCATCTGCCATGACTGGTTGGGAGTGAGGGGAGAGAGAGAACAGGACAAAAGACATGTTCTAGACAAGAGCCAAATGCTACTAATAATTAATGATTAAATCCAGAGCGCTGTATAAACTGAGTGAAAAGAGGTGAATAAGAAGAAACACTCAGTGCATCATGGGAACCCCCCCAGCAGCCTAGACCTACTGCAGCATAACTAAGGGGTGTTCAGGGTCACTTGACAGACCCTAACTATAAGCTTTATCATCAATCACCAGAGTCTTCAGTGTCAGCTACTGCAGCATCCCGTCAGTCCTCAGCATCACCAGCCTTCAGCATCTGCAGTACAACTTAATCAGCCTTCGGAGCCACTGCAACAAGCTGCACAGTTCCCAACTGGGCAAGTGAAATGACCTGTGCAGCTGGGCCTCAGCCAAAGACTGTTTCACCTGAGTCTGCTGACCCCAGGCGTCTTCAATCTGTTCATGACCTGGCCAGCCCAAAGACAAAGAGAGTCCGGCTCCGTCTGAGTGTCCCGAGCCTGAGCCAGAGACTCCGGCTCCACCAGAGAGTCCAGAGTTTGTCCGTCTGCGCCCCTGGCCCCACAGCTAGCCTCCTGAACTGCTTCATCTCTGCTGCTGGCTCGGTGGCCGGCCTCCAGAGTTTGTCTGCCTTCAGAACTCTTCGGTCTGACCTGCCTCCACCCATGGTCAGGCAGACCACCAGAACTATGATTGTTTGGACTCTTTTTTGCCCTAGTTCTGTTTGTTCTGTTTTGCAACTACAGTACAGGGAGGTTTTTAGTGCAGCACCACCACCTTTTTGCAACCAGTTTCACCCAGCAATAGCCAGCGACCAGCTGCCAACTGGTTGGGGAATATGTAGTATTTTTCCCCTCATGACTGGTGGTTGTGAGACATTTGCCAACCAGTTTCTAGGTGTAAACAAAGCCATGGCCTTTAAACTGGTATTTTTCTCTATATTTATGTTTAGTCTAAAACATTTTATGTCATCTCTGGTGGAAAAGGAGTTCAAATGGAGCAGTTGCTATTGGATATAGCACAATCAAAGTGAAAACTTGAATTTATGGAAAACAGCAGAACCAAATCTAAACCTAACAAATGTTGATCTTGGCTATACCAAATACCAATAAGAATTCTGACTGATGTCTGCTTTATACATTCAAACCCTTCTTCTTTTCCCTTGTAATCTTATTACATTTCAGTTTGGTTCTGTTAAATTAAATCTTCTGTTGCAGCTGATATTTAAAAAAAAGGGCCAAAAGTTATTTCATTTTCATGGATTTGCTGGTAGAGATCTCTGCTCCCCCTGTGTTTCCATTCCCTTCATTCATATCTTGGTAAACACACCCTTGAGACTTTGCACTTCAAACATTTGTCTGTGGGCACTATCTGATTCCTCTCAGTAGGATTCCTTCTCTTACACAAGCAGGCAACTGGTTTCATGAACATGGCAATGAGTCCTCTGTACTCAAACAGCCTCCACAGTCACCAGATCTGAATCCAGTAGAGCACCTCTCAGATTTGGTGAAACAGGAAATTTGCAGATTTGCAATCTGCAGCAATCTTGCTATACTTACAGCAAAGTGTACCTAACAAAATGGCCATGAGGTCCATCTATTTGAGCTACAAATTTCCCATCTCCACCCCCCCACCACCCTATTATCTACCTCTAAGCTTCAGTGAGATATTTTACTCATCACTCCCCAGTCTCTTTGCTATGATCTTGGAGCTATTATCTATGAGCTGTGTGCTGTGTGAACTAAAAATATATTACACTGTTTGGCTATTTTCTGACCTTTTCAGTGTTTTCTAGAATATTTAAGCCAGATTCTATACAACTTGAAGCTTTTCTGTATTTGTCGTCACTGTTCGTGGAGTGGCTTTCCACCTGTTGTCCAATTGATGCTTTTTTGTTGTTGTTGTTTTCAGTTGCTTGTGTTTTGTCTCCTGTTTTGTGTTTTCTTAATTTGTAGTACACTGAGCTTTCAGGACCACCATACTCATTTATATTATGGCTTAATTTTTTAATTACAATAAAGACACCAAATGAAATAATAACATTAATAACAGTAACCATCAGTGAGCTAAGTACCCTCGATTAGGCGCATTAGGCGATTTTTTTCAAGCTCTAATTTGAGTTGATTTTTTTCTGTGACAGGAAATGACAAGTGTTGATAGCAGCGTTTATTATTCACTCAGAGGCTACATGGCTCTGAGGCAGCTTTCAAAATGATCTAAATATGTGAGACTGACTGATGGATGTGCATTTACAGAAGGTGGGAGAGCGAGTTGTCTTTTGCAAACCGTGGAATGAAACATGTAGCGCATAAAATAAAAAATGTTTATTGGTTTAAGTGGATTGTGTTTGGCAGTGTATATAATAGCATTTCCCCTCATTACTACTTTCTTTATACAAAATTAGTTATAATAGTATAAATCAGAAAAGGGAAAAAAGTGCTGCATGGCTCTAAGGCTGATCCAACAGGTGCTCAAACACAAGCTATAGAAAAAGGGTTGCTGAGGCACTCTGTTTAGGATAAAATCATGTACCAAGTTTATTCTTGGAGCAATTCAGTAAGCAAAACAGACCAACGCGTATTGACTCCAAGTCTTTATCAAGTTCTGACAAATCAGTCAGGATTAAATACCAGCCCGTGGTGGCAATCAACCAGTACCTGTGGCAAAGTATTTTAACCCCTTAATATCAGTCTTCTTATTTTAGGCACTTTTGTGACAAACACATCCTTGACTTCTCAGATGTGTAACCATAGTAACATTTCACATCAACCTATACCAGCGAATAAGCAGTTCAAACAGCGCTTTGCTGTGTTTGTGTCAGTCCTTGTATTTTAACAGTTTCTCATTAGTGATTACTTAAACATGAGCACACAACCATTATCTCTGCTGGGAAATCACAAGAAATGCCCTTCTTGCCTTCTCCTATACTCTTATCATGAGGTGTGGTTCAGCCCAATATGAGTTTCTTAATGACAAAAAACACATACAAGGTAACAAATAGACCTTTTCCATAAGTTTTCTTGACAGTTGTTGGGAAGTACTGAATTTTAGCTACATCTTGCCATTGCTTGATGATAGATCAGCTACGGTCATATTAATATCATGATTAGCACGAGCAATTCTTCCGCTTGATCACAAATTACTAGCAGACCCTACAGTTTGCTAGATAGCTCTGTGTTCACCTGTTAAAGTCTCTTTCCTGGAAACTTTGACATGACTTTAAATGTTGTAAGAATGATGAATTGAAGAAGCGGTACAGTAGATTGACTTTGCGAAGAGCCATATGACAATCAGAGCTCAGGATAAACTTCAACATGTTCAGAACTGCATCATTGCAAAGCATACCCCACCTGACCACCACACCGAGCTTCCTGCAGAGGCATATTGTCAGTATCACGGAAGGAGATGAGCAGCTGCCATAACCTATCAGCCTACTGGAGACCGTCATGTCTCAGCTACACCAGTGCCAAAGTGCACTCACTCAGAGGTAAGTGAACTTACTTGTTAATTTGAATGCTGCTAGTATGATTCGTATAGAATTATTATGGTGTATGTCAGATAATAAGACATATTTTGATAATGTTTTGTATTTTATATTAGGTATATATTTGTAAAACACATACTACCATACTGAAAGGAACTGCGTTTAGCCGTGTGCTGGAATTTAAAGACAAATCAGTTCTAGCAGAGCAATATAACACTGACATGCATGTGTACATTTGTATAACATTTTTTGAAATATAAACTAATTGTTAAATAAATTTTGGTTAATAAATAAATAAGTAAAAAAGTAAAAAAGTATTTGCTCAAGAGATTGCCAGATGGAGAAGTGTGATTCATCATTCCAGAGAACACATCTCCACTGCTCTAGAGTCCAGTGGTGGCGTGTTTTACACCATTGCATCTGAAACTTTGCATTGCGCTTGGTATGTAAGGCTTTGATGCAGCTGCTCAGCCATGGAAACCCATTCCATGAAGCTCTCTACACACTGTTGTTGAGCTAATCTGAAGTGAACATGAAGTTCGGAGGTCTGTAGCAATTGACTCTGCAGAAAGTTGATGACCTCAGCACACTATGCACCTCATCATCCACTGACCCCGCTCTGTGATTTTACATGGCCTACCACTTTGTGGCTGAGTTCCTTTTGTTCCCAATTACTTAAACTTTGTTATAATACCACTAACAGCTGCCTGTGGAATATTTAGTAGCAAGTAAATTTCATGACTGAACTTGTTGCACAGGTGGCATGCCTAGTTGCTTGGTTTTATACACCTGTGGCAATATGGTGTATTTTTTCCCTAATAAAAGTACAAAATGGAATGAACCTGTGGACTACCAGGCCATAAAGGTACATTTTTGTCACTAAGGGCCGAAAAATATTCTTTTAAATGTACAGACAAGACAAAAATTTACCATATTCAAAGCTGGAGGGAAAAGGGATTTATACCATTTCCACTCCTGTGTCTTGATTTCTTTATGTGCACCAGAGGTATATTGCTGCCAGAGCGCATGGGAGCAACACTCATTTAGCTTAATCAGTTTTGGCCCAGAGAACACAGCAGTGTTTCTCGATCATGTTCACATATGGCTTCTTCTTCTTGTGCACAGAGATTTCCTGGAATCTTTTGATGATATTATGTATCGATATTATGTAGAATATAGAGAATGCTGTGCCTTTATTTTCTCAGAGACCTGGATTTAGAACATCGTGCCTGACTCGGCGATGCAGCTGCAAACACATACACTCTACAGAGGGGACAGAACGGCAGCTTCAGGGAAGAACAAAGGAGGTGGTGTTTGTGCTTACATCGACCAGGTTGTGTACGGACGTGAGAGTTGTTAACAAACACTTTTCGCCAAATGCTGAACTGTTACTGCTGGAGTGCAGACCCTTCTATTTACAGAGGGAATTTACTTCTCTGCTTCTACTCACTGTTTACATTCCTCCACATGCAAATTCGAAGTCCGCGCTTGGGCTACTGCATGACATAATCAGTAAACAAGAGAATGCAAACCTGGACGCTGTGTTTATAGTTTCTAGTGAATTAAATCACTGCAGTTTAAGATCCGACCTTCCAAAATACCACCAACTTGTTCATTTTCCAACTAGAGATAAGAACACTCTGGATCATGTTTATAGTGATGTGATGGATGCTTACAAAGCTGCCCCCCACCGCCCCCACTTCAGACAGTCTGACCACATCTCCCTGTTCCTCTATCCAGCATACAGACAAATCCTCCATCAAACACCGCCAGTGAGTGAACATGTTAAAGTATGGAGCAAGCACACATGGTGTTACAGGGCTGCTTTAATAGTACTGACTGGGATGTTTTTAAAGCTGCTGCAGTGCATGAGAACTGCTCTGATGACCTAGAGGAACATGCAATAGGAGTAACCAGCTACATCAATACATGTACTGAGAACATAGTGCTAACTAAACACATCAGGACATATCCCAACCAAAAGCCGTAGATAAACCATGAAATTTGATCCTTGCTACGAGCCAGGTCATCTGCATTTGTCTCTGGTGATGCTGGTGGATGCAGAGAGGCCAGGTATGGCCTGGGTACTGCCATCAAGGAAGCTAAGAGGCAATACAGACAAAGGCTGGAGTGCTGCTACAACACTGCTAACACTCAACGCATGTAGGTAGGTCTGCAGCATATTATGGATTATCAGAACAAGAGCACTGGAGAAATCAGTTTCCACACTTCACTGCAAGATGAACTGAATGACTTCTGTGCTCACTTTGAAGCCCCCAACACTGAGACACACAGAGGTGTTTTAGCTGAGAGGGGCACACAGAGCGCACCATTCACAGTCTCATTGGCAGAAGTCTGCAGGACTCTGAGGAAAATAAAGCCACGCAAGGCAGCTAGCACAGACAACATCCCAGGACGAGCACTCAGGGAATGCTCAGCAGAGTTAGCTGATGTCTTTGCGGACATTTTCAACATGTCCCTTATACAAGCCACAGTACCCACCTGCTTTAAAGCATCTACCATCATCCCCCAGCCCAAGAAGAACCCATTCACCCGCCTCAATGACTACCAGCCAATTGCACTGACTCCCATCATTATGAAGTGCTTTGAAAGGTTGGTCATGACTCACATTCAGGACAACATCTCGGACACTCTAGACCCACTTCAGTTTTTTTATTGACAGAACAGGTCCACAGAGGATGCTGTGAACGCTGCCATCAACACTGCCCTATCACATTTAGAGAATAAGGACAGTTATGTGAGAATGCTGTTTGTTGACTACAGCTCCGCATGACTGAGAAACTCTACTCACTTGGGCTGTTGAACACCATCTGCAACTGGATCCAGAGCTTTCTGACAGGAAGGTCATAGTCTGTCAGAATTATGAATCACACATCAAGAACAGTGACTGTTAACATTGGAATGCCCCAAGGTTGTGTACTCAGTCCGATGCTGTACACTCTCTTTACTCACGACTGTGTTGCCTCCCAGCATAACACCAGTATCATCAAGTTTGCTGATGATACCACAGTAATTGGACTAATCACTGGGGGTAATGAGATAGCATATAGGAGAGAGGTGGCAGACCAGCAGCGTTTGTATTTCCTGAGAAGGCTGAAGAAGTTTGGTATGCCAGCAGAAATTCTTAGCAGCTTTTACAGGGGCACCCTCGAGAGCGTTCTCGCCAATGGCCTTACAGTTTGGTTTGGGAACTGCTCTGCACAGGACAGAAAGGCACTTCACGGGGTGGTGAAGACTGCCAGATCCATCGCAGGAGTTGCCTTACCATCACTGGAGGACATTTACCACACCAGGGTCATCAGAAGAGCACGAAACATTATAAAAGATCCAACACACCCACAACACGGCTTCTTAACACTCCTGCCATCAGGGCGACAGTATCGGGCTGTGAAATCAAGAACCACCAGAATGAGGAACAGCTTTATTGCACAGGCCATTCAACTTGTGAACTGCCACCTCTGACATGAAGACTGACACACACACGTACACAGTGCTCCTGCTGTGTATTTTGGAGTGCAAATTGCACTATATGCATATGACACTTTACACCGCAGACACTTTACACCTGGTAGAATAACCCTGTACCAGTGTACCAACATACTTCACTCATACTTCATTCACTGCAACTTCCTCTATACAGTTTACCTCATGGATACAATTTGTCTATTTTAAAATATTTTAATATCTATTATTATTGAGCCGGAGCAGAAGAAGCGCAGAGTAAGAATTTCATTGTTCAGTGTAACTGTCTGTTTACTGTGCACATGACAATAAAACGCTCTTGAATCTTGAATCTCTTGTACTGCAGATGATGTGATAGTCAAAATCTTCAAAATTTTACATTGAGGAACTTTTTTTTTTTAAATGACTCCATTTCCATTTCTTTGCACATTTCTTTCCATCTTGACTCCTAAAAAGCTCCATCTCTCTAGGATGCTCTTTTGAGAGAGAAAGTATCATATATCTACCTCAATAAACATAACACAGGCCCCACGGTTCCACGAACATGGCTGTTTAGCATGCTTTCTATTGTAGTGTTTAACATCTCGGCCTCTTTGGACATAAATATCCTGACTTTGCAGTCTGCCTGTGTCCTTCTAGTTCTATTATTTGAAACTTTAATACTTAATTTCTTTTAAAGGTCTAAAGCTGAAGCTGAGACAACCCCATGATATTGTATGGATTATCAGATTATTGTTTGTTTTTGTCTTCCATTCTTTTAATCTCTCAGTTTGTTGTTGTATTAGTATTTCTTGCACTTAACATGATTAATAAAATTAACGTAATGGTTGAATTTTGTGGAGTGCCTAATTGCATACTGAACTGGATTGTGTTTTTGCACATTAAATAACACATAAAACTAAGTGGATTAAATGTGTGTATGGTTTGGAAGTCAAATGGGGAAAAAAATGTAATAACTACAAACAAAAATTTCACTCAAAGCTCTTCAGGCCGATTTGCAACCCAAAGCAAGCAGGACTTCTCTGTCAGCATTTTTCCTGAATATAGTCATGTCAGAGAATCCTCTTGTTAGGAGCAATTAGATTCTTCCCATTTTTCATGCACAGAGCATGAATCATGGAGAAACAGAAGGGAGGCAGAGGCCAGAATAACTTCCCATTACGGCCCCTTTGGAGATAGGTGACGCAACAGGAAAGGGAGAAGTGGAAATTGGAGGAAGGACATGAGATACTTAATGTGTGAGGCTTAATGTGTTCTCCTGGAGAGGAGAACACATTAAGCTGTAGCAGGTATGTCGCAAGTTTTCTGTTCCTGTGACCTGTTCTGCCTGGGACAAGCAGTCCTTTAGCTACAGCAGGTAAATATAAAAGATACTTCAATGATTTTTCATTTCTTTGTTTACTCCTCAATCACATGACTGAGTTATTGATTAATTGATGCCCTTAAAGGATTCCTTTATGAATGCCACTGACATTTATCACACTGCAGGGACTTCAAAACAATATGTTGTTACACCTTTAAAATGTACCGTTTGTCATAGTCCACAAACGTGGCGGAGACGGAGCAGATCCTGAGGCCATTAGTGGCAGGACTCCTCGTGAGGCTTGGCAATGTTGGAAGCAGAGGTACTCAGGTGGCATGACTGGAGGCTGACCATTGCGGTTGCTCTGGTAGCTCTGGTGGTGATGGCAGTAGTGTGGGTTACTCTGAAGGCTGATGAGGAGCTGGAGACTGAAGATTGATGACACAACACTGAAGGCTGGAACGACTACGCAGATTCAGATGACTGTGGTAGCTCTGCACGGCACACAGCCACCTCCTTTGGCGACCAGGGCTACTTTGTTGGATATATTGCTGTTTTCCTAAGGCCGAGGCGGTAGTAGAGACCTGGTCACCCCCACCAGAGGAACAGGTAAAGGTGCAGGGACGGTCCAGTACTTTGCGGTCCCCACCTGAGAAACTGGTACAGGTGCAGGGACCTGCTGTGCTCTGCAAACCCTCACACTGAGAACAGGAATGGGCACGAGGACCAGCTGGACCCAAGCCACCCACAGCTGAGGAACGGGTCTGGGTGCAGGGTGCTCAGGCACAGAGGAAGCCTCAGTCAAAGCAGCAGTCTTTGAAGGGGGCCACAAAGGTGCATCGCACACAGTCTTTAGACTCAAACCAGTCCTTTCCATGGCTGACTCACTCACACAACACAAAATGTCTTTTTTGTTCTGAGCTGGCTCACAAATAAAACATGGAACATTGTTTCTCTTTTTTACTGAGTCAGAAATTAAATCTTGAGTCTTACTCACAGAGGGAAAGTTCTTCAGTGGCCCGGAGCCAGCACGGATGGGCAGAAAAGCAGGTGAGAGCTGAGGATGCACATGTATGGCGCGTGTGGAGGGTGAGGACCCAAATGCAGGACTCACAAGCAAGCAGATGGGGATAAACAGAAAATGAGCCTTTATTAAGGCTGAGAACACGAGTAAACAAATAAACCAAGGTTGTTAATAAAACTAAAGAAAACTTAAACTGGGAAAGGAAAACTAGGGAGCACTGGAGATGCAGAGAACAAGGTTTGGTTCCTATTCACATGAGTTTTTGTATTTCATGCTGCTGGCCCATCCAGCCCTGTTATGTCCTTCGTTTTTGGCTATTAAAAGCTAAATTTAATTTTACCTTCGCCTTTTGAGTCCTGCATTGGAGTCCTCTGCCTTGTCTGCCACAGCGTTACGTGACACTAGGAACTTAAGAGTACAGAAGGAGAACACATGAAACAATAAAACAAATTAGTGAACACAAAGGCAAACTAACTCAAAGTCTATTAAACACAAAAACACTAGGTTACAGACCTAGGAACATGACACTATTACTTTCAGTCAACTCCATAGCATTGTCACAATGCTTTTATATCTGTTTATTTAATTTTGATGTTATTTACACAGTGCCAAATCACAACAACAGCTGCCTATCAAGCAGCAGTTTCTTGAGAAACTTCTAGAAGTTGCTGCTTGTCAGTTCAGTTGAAAAATGAAACCAGCACATAAGTGCAAAAAAAAAAACCCAACTGCAGTTCCTCACGTGGCCACTTAAAGTTAGATACAGAAGCCAGCCAGTTGCCACAGATTTTCATGTTAAAAAGCTCCATGTTCAAATCAAATAAAAGCCATTCTAAGCATAACTGTTTATCAGGGTTATAAAAGGTTTTGGATTTTACATTATAGTTCAGTTTTATTTTATTTTAACTTATTTCTCTAATTCAGTTCGTTTTTATTAGTCTTTAGAGTGATCTGCTCATTTTTATAATTTTTTTGTTTTCCACAACAAGACACTTGCTTCTACCAGCAGTATGGTGGCATGGTGGTACGGTGGTTAGTACTGCTGCCTCACAGTTAGAATAACATCTAGAAGGCCTGGGTTCGATTCCAACGAGGCCTTTTTCTCTCGCTGTGTGGAGTTTGCATGTTCTCCTCATGTCTGTGTGGGTTTCCTCCCACAGTTCAAAGACATGCACTTACTGGGATTAGGTTAATTGGATACTCTAAATTGCCCATAGGTGTGCATGGTGGTCTGTCTTCTGTGTTAGGCTGGCGACCTGTACAGGGTGTACCCTCCTTCTCGCCCAATGACAGCTGGGATAGGCTCCAGCCCCCCGCAACCCTGAACAAGATAAGAGGATGGATGGAAGATACTTGATTCTATCTGTCTCACTATCTTACTCAAAGAAATACCATAAAGGATTTGGCTGCTTTCTCCCAAATTCTGCATTATTTTGCAGACTGGCACAGTAAGCGCACACACACACACGCGCGTGCGCACACACACACACACACACACACACACAAACAAACAGTGAGGTACTGTATGGCGCCCCTAGCTAGCCCTTGGATGCATGAACGACCAATACCTTCACTCTTCCATGAGTGGGGTCAAAAATGACCCAAATTAGAATCAATGTGTTTTTGCAATAAATTAAAAAAATGTCTTTAATTTTGGTTAAAGGTGATTGCATTTATTATATTTGTGTCAACAAAAGAATGATTTTACATTTAACATGCTTATTTATAACATTTTATAACTTTTTTCACAAGAAATAACATCAAAAATCTTCAAAAATTATTGTTAGTATGTCCATCTGTCTGGAGGACAAAAAGAGAATGGACACACATAAGACCAGAACACTGTCCACTCGCATGTGCCCACACAAATGTCTTTTCTCCATTCACTTTGTGCAGTTGCCACAAACTATATGCTTTTGGCTGTGACCATTGCACACTGGGGTACTGCATTTCCAACACCAACTGGTGGCTTTGCAATCTTTGTTTCTTGGACACATCTGGCACCTCTTTCTCTTCTGTTGGCCCTCTGTGCCTCTCTCCTGTTACTGGTTTGCAGCTTTTGTCACCCCACACCTACCCATTGCTTCAGTAAAGTACATGTAGATTGGTAGGTTCGGGGTACCTTTCAGTCCACTTTTCATGTGAGGAGTCACAAGCTCCTTTGAGAGCTCTGTGAGGAAATGTCACCGTGCATTGGTGATACCTGTGGAAAATTCAGGGTGTTGAGCCCTGAAAAATGAGTAGGCGTTTAGAGTGGCTATATCAATCATGTTGTACCACAGCACCATGGGCCACCTCTGTGTCTGGCGCTTGCTGGTGTAGTTGCCAACCATCTGGTCAACGGTATCTACACCTCCTTTGTCTGGTTGTAGAAGAGGATTGCTTCTGGGGTTTTTTTTTCTTCTTTTGGCTGTTTTTGTCCACCATCCTGCTGTGGTGCATTGTGCTGAAAAGCAGAACAGCCTTTCCCTTTTTTCTGACATAGCTGACCGTGGTTCTGCTGCCATTGAACCCAAATTCAGTGCTGTGGACCTCCCTTGACTTCGAAGCCTTCATCACTGGAGGGATGTCTGGCTTGTTCTGTCGCAACATTCCCACAATGGTCAGACCCTTCTCCAGGAGATGCTCTGTGAGAGGCACACTGGTGAAGAAGTTGTCTGTGGTGATGTTGTGACCTGTGTGTCTGAATCGACTGCACAAGTGATGGACAGTGTTTTCCCCTAGATCAGGGGTGGGCAACTCCAGGCCTCGAGGGCCGGTGTCCTGCAGGTTTTAGATGTGTCCCTGATCCAACACACCTGAATCAAATGGCTGAATTACCTCCTCAGTATGCAGTCAAGTTCTCCAAAGTCCTGCTAATGACTTCTATATGTGATTCAGGTGTGTTGGATCAGGAACACATCTAAAACCTGCAGGACACCGGCCCTCGAGGCCTGGAGTTGCCCACCCCGCCCCTACCCCTTCTTCTGGACTTCTTCCCCTGGTTGTGTCCCTGTGTACACAATTCCATCAATTGCATAAGGGGTGCGGTGCATCACAAACCCAGAATATCTTTATGTCGTACTTGGCATCGGATGTGTATCAAATGTGTAAGTGGGACAGAAAATGTATCCTGATAGTCACAGTTGGAAAGAATCAAAGGTTCACAAAGCAAACCCTTGAGATTCTGTAGGAAATGCTTGGGGTCATTTTTGACCCCGCTCATGAAAAACTAGGGTAGTGACACAAAAACTGCAATTTCTTAAAATGTATAAAAACATGAGAAATACCTGGAATATAGAAATGTAAAAACTTTTAATTTCAGAGATTTTGAAGAATAACAACCCTCGGGATCATTTTTGACCCCACTTATGCATCCAAGGGCTAGAACTGCTAGAGCGGAAAAAGTGATTTCATATCAATCCACAAAGCTTTTTAAATAAACTGATAACAAAAAATTTTTTTTTTGTTAGTTTTACAAACACACGATACAGTTTCAGTTAGTCATCTTCTTTTCTTTTTAATAATCATTTTTATTTATTTCAGTTAACAAAAATGTTTTTGCAATTTCAGTTTTTGCTATTTTGTTTGTTTTCGTTAACTGTAATAACCTTGCTGTTTACTTTTTTCTGGTAAGATTAATTTCTTTTAATCAGAATCAGAATAGCTGAAGCAGGTGCTACAGTCTGATGTTTTGGGGGAGCAGATTTCTATCTCTGAGTCTCCTTGATGGTCTTCTCCAGGAATGCTGTTGCCTGTTCATGCTTAAATAAACTAATAGAAAGTATTTTGTTTCTACAACAAATTCAATTTCAGCTCCTGGTCCACATATTGACATTATGTCAAATCTTGTAGGGCATTTAAGTAAGGTTAAATATGGAAAAGAGGTTCCTGGTTGTACAGCATAACAGTTTCATTAAAGGAACTTTTAGCTGGTCCATTAATAGCTTAGATAATATTAGGCTAATTCACCTGTAATGCATATATACATGATGCTAATTGGCATATATTTTATGTCTGACTCATTCTGTCTAATCAGTCCATAAAGAGTTTCTTCAGACAAATGGGCACTTGAATATGCATACATGTGCCTCCACACCAGCTCATTCAGAATTGTCATTGTGTGTAATTGCAGCCTGTCGTAACTTTACATTGATTTTTGCCAGCGTCTCTTTTTTTTTTTTTTTTAGGCCTGTCATGTCCGGCAGTTTTCGCAATCGGAATAATTATCCGAATGTTCGCTGATGTACCAAACATATTTATTTTTACAAAAACAGCTCTATAAGTTTCCTATAGGCTATTCTTGTTAATGTTTATATTTTTATTTATTTATTTAGTTATTCATGCCAGAGCTGACAGGCATTAAGGAAGGGGATAGGAAAGAGTGGAAAGAAAAGAAAAAAAATAAAAATAAAAATAAAAATAAAAATAAAAATAAAAATAAAAATAAAAATAAAAATAAAAATAAAAATAAAAATAAAAATAAAAATAAAAATAAATAAATAAATAAAAAATAAATAAATAAAAGGTGGGGGGAGTGAGACAAAGGGGAGAAAAGGGAAAAATATAATCCATAAAAGTAGATATACATACATATCTATATATACACACACACACACACACCCGCAAACAGCAAGATTGTGTGCAATGTGTGTGTGTATGTGTCTCTGTTATGGAATGCACTCAACAATGAGGGCACGAAACTGCACCCATGCCCCCCGCGATCCAGAGGCGAATAGGAAAGGACCCAGGAGCACCCGGGCCATCCACAGCCCACCAGGAGCTCAGAAGATCCGAGGCCGCACGTCCCGATGGCAACCGCACCTCACCCCAGAGGAGGAAGGGGGAGGGACCCCAGACAGAGCACCCACGGCCAAAGGGCATGAGTCCAGAGAGCCAGAGGCAATGAGCAGCCCACCCCCCCTGCAGGTCGGCATCCCCAGCACAAGCCGAGCATGCAGCCCCGAGGCCCCAAGCGCCCGAGAACAGCCCAACACCCGGCAGACCCCCCCCCCCAGCGCCAAGGCGGCCCAAGCCACCCCCAGGCCACAGCCGCCAAGGGAGCGGGTCAAAAACCACGCCAAGACATCCGGCCACGCATCCCGGGACCCATGGGCGCCCACACCCCAGGGGCAGCAGCGACGGCCAGCGGGGAGCAGCGCGGAGGTGCAGGGAGGGGCAACCCCAGCCCCTCCACAATCGCGTCCCACAGGTGCCAAGGCTCAGCAAGCCACAGACCCAGGCCCAACTGTCCACTCACATACACACATCCACATACACACATTAACATACACACACGCATGCACACAAGCGCACCAGCCACACACATTCACACACACACATGCACACCATATGTGGATACCCAGCGTGGGAGAGCAGGCACCAGCACAGCGCCAGCGGCAACCCAGGGAAGCAACCAGCCCAGTCCCGAACAACTAGCCAGTCCCCACCCAAGGCAGGGTGCATGAAACTGGGGTGTGGGATGACCCGCCCACCCCCTCCTCCCACCCAACATGTGGGTGTATGTGATGAGAAGAATGTGTATGACTGTTTGAAAGCTATAGTGCTGTTAAAATTGGAGGGACAGATGTAGTATGAGCACTGAATAACAGCACCCATCCACACTGCCCCCCAAGACCCTCAATGTCTAAAATGTAGATAAAACTGAGGAGCAGATAACACTGAACAGATAAGTGGTGATGCCACCTCAGCAGCATCACCCCCAAGCACACATCTGCCCCCCAAAGCCCTATATGTGTTATGATGTGTTGTGAACTAAATGATGCAATTAAAAAGGAGGAGTGGGACATCGCACAGCACAGCGAGCAGAGCCGAGGAGGTGGCCATACTCGCTGCAGCACGAGCCCCCTCCATCAAGAACCTACGTGTGTGTGATGTGATGTATAACTGAGTGGGAGGAGGGGAAGGGCCAGGATAAATACGACCGAGAGGCAGAGGACTACCTCCCGGAGGAAGAGAGCCAGCCAACCACTGGCTCACTAGACACCCCAGTTCCCCACACCCAACCACAGCGCAGGGCAGGCAGGGCCAGGGTCCGAAGTGGCCACACCCCCAGGACACCACCGCGCCCCAGGCCAGCACCCACCACCCACGCCCCAAACACAACACAAACACAAACCCCCACCCTCATACAAAAGACAACAAATATCACACCCTCACATACAATTACAATTAACATCACACTCTCACTCTAATATACACCCCCCCCACACACACACACACATAAAACAAGCACCTCACCCACACACACACCCACACCACAAACTTCACACACACCCACACATATACCACAAACATCACATCACACAAACACGCACACACAGTGGTCCTGAGTCCAGGACCAACCGGCCCTGTGTGGGAGCTGCTGCTCCCTCGACTGAGCGCCCCACACCACCACAGGGAGGGGTACCCAGAATCCCAGAATGCCAGCTAGACATCCCGACGCTGCCAGCGTCTCTTAAAGACAGAACAGCTACCAGCGACAGTTCCACAGATGACAGAAACTGAAGAGAAATATGTGCCCCCTGAAAGAGACAATCAGAAATTTCTGTCACACTCGTCACACTGCAGTGAGCACAATGATTATTAGTTCGCTAAATACTATTAAACAATATCCAGCAATGTGTGCTCTCTAACCCCTGAAAACTAGAGCATACCCCTGGATGCCTCATGCAAAACAGCTGGTGAAGAGCCAGTACACTTGGGGGTTTTCTTATATAAATGCATTCATTTACTCAGATGAGCAATTTAGGATTTCTGTTTCACAATATCTGTGGAGTTTAGGAATGTGGTCCTGAAGAAACCCAAAAAACCTATTGGACTGGGCACCAGCAGATAATTTTGAATCCACCATTAAAACTGAAGCTACTCATTAGACCTGTGATAGTGTTCGAAATTTTTATCACTTTGATTCAAGATGCTTGAGACTATGTGCCCTTGAAATTTGGTTTTGTGGGTATAAATTCTAACATCTAATTAGATAAAAGACTGTCCAAAGGAGTTTTTTATAGCGGAAGTCTTAAAAAGACTTCCTAAGGAGTACTTTGGAGAAGTAGTTTCAGCTGGAAAAATCCATCATTTTTGACAACTGTTAAAACTGCTGTAGATTATGAAAAGCCCCGGTGAACTGTGTCCTTGAGCCTGCGCAAAAAGGAGTGGGACTAGTGGAGCCCACAGTGGGTTGGTCGGCAACCAGGTTTCAGAAGATGACGCTTTATGCAAATGGAGACGGGTCAAAGACAAGTGAGTGGTTACAATCTTCAGGTTATAAAATTGATGTGCCTGCTCTTTGCCCTACCCTACCCTTTGTTCTTACTCTGCTCTTCCTCTTCTCGTGCTGTCTCTGCATCTTTCTCTGCCTCTGCTTCCATCTCTCATTTCCTTTCCTTCTTTGCTCTCTCTCCCTCTTTGTGTGTGTGTGTTCTAGTCTTAGTTCTGTTACTGTCTGAGTTTTGGTTTTTGTCTGTGTCTTGTCTAATAAACAGCCTGCATTGCGCCTCAGATTTTTTTTTTTTTTGGAAACTTTGGTTTTAATTGAATTTTTACAGGACTGAATTTACTTTTGGCCAAAAAAGGAACATGGGGACCCTAAAATCACGACCCAACAATACTCTTGTAACCTGTATAGGGTGTACCCTTCCTTCGTCCTATGACAGCTGGAAAATCTAGTTATTTCAAATATGGACTAGTGAAATATGGGCCTGATTTTCACACAAACAGTTGCTCTTATATTTTTTCATTGTCACCATCAACTGCTGCTGTTTTTGGCACCTGTAAAATGTGGCTCATTGCATTATGTGATTGCTTGCACTAAGCAGAAAGTACATTTCATGCCATTAGGGCCTTTCTGAGAGCATCATCTCTATAATTTTTCACACTCAGAATGTAGACACTTAATAATATGGATGGCATTATTCATCCTGGAAAAAATACTGTGCACTGTGTTGCTGTATATACAAAATAATCATGATGAGCGGTGAGTTTTGAGTTCAAGAGGCTGAGCTGTCGCACAAATGTAGGTAAAGTCCCACAAATATGGTGGATTCATTGCAAGCTAGCTTATAGCTAGCATATGAATTCAGGTTTTGCAGACATGTGACCACTACCAATGTGAAGTTAAGTTGTCTGCCATTTTGGATGTGTGACAATCACGGTGACAATTTGGGTAAAGTGAATTAGTCACAGACTTAAAGACTGGTCCACAACCATCTGGAAACCACCGATTTACAGTTTAGACTTTTCCAAGTATTACCATCGCTCAGCCAGCAGTTAGCAAGTATTTGCAAACATGAGAAACTACAGGTAAGTGTGGCAACATACTAGCAACCAAAGCAATCACTATGAGGTTTTTGGTGCAGCACCTTCTTTAAAACCAATTTCACCCAATGAGATCCAGCAACCTCCAAGAATCACTGCCATCCAGTCAGGGAATAACCCCTTTTCCCTGGCAACTGGTGGTTGCATCATGTCCACTATGGCGGACAACTCTTCAGCAATGTGTGCACAATGTCACATAAGAAGTCTCACAAACTGCACACTGTCTATATGGCATGATAAAATGCAAACTATAAAAACCTGCAGCCATGCAACCAAGTTGTACATAGCCCCAGTCTGTATGAGGATTCAAACCCAGGACCTTCTTACATAAAGGTAACAGCACTAACCACCCCACTATCGTGCCATCAACCGGCAAAACACTCATTAAAATACTGAATAATCAGTTAATTTGTTTTAGTCTTTTCCCCACTAAAATATTTAGAAATTTTAGGCTTGTAATGTATTGCCATTTTGAGAAATTCTCAGTTCCCTCTACACAAAATCCAGAGTGAAAGAAACAGAAAACTGGATTTTACAAAGAGCCCAATGAATCTGGATATGGCCCCAGTAGATGTTTCTACAGATGAGATTTTTTTTATCAATTACCTCAATAGTCAGTATTGGAAGAGCACACTAATTTCAGCACTGCTGATCTGTGGTTAGTGCAGTCCAAGAGCACCACAGGAATGACTGCAGAAAGGATGGAAATGAAAAAAAGTAATCTCAGCTACAGCAACATTGCCTCCCCTCCCCTATTTATCACATAGATCAAACAGATATTGTCTATTTGAAAGAAATGATTTCATATTTATATAATTATACAGTAGAGCTGTACAAACTGGTTCAGAAGCAGTTCACACTTGACTGTACTCCTATTTACACCACTGTAAAATTTGCAGATGACACCACCACTGTAGGACTGATCAAGAACAAAGACAAATCTACAGGGAGGAGCTCTGGCATCTACAGCAATGATGTGACAGTGACAACCTGGACTTAAATACAACCAAAACCAAGGTGATGATAATAGATTTCAGGAGATTCAAATGATCTGAGCACACCACCCTCTACATTGAAGAAGAAGAGGTAGAGAGAGTGGAGAGCTTAAAGTTTCTTGAAGTCCACATCTTGGTGAACCTCACCTGGTCCAAGCACATCTCACACCAGGTGGGGAAAGCAGGACAGAGACTATACTTCTACAGGAAACTGCATCAAACCCACCTCCCCCGATACCTACAGGTCGGGTTCTACCACTCCACCACTGAGGGCCTCCTGTCCTACTCTTGTGTGGCTCAACTGCTGTACCATGGAGGACAGATAAAAACCTGCAGCGGGTGTGGAAAGCATTGGAACGAGTGAGAGGGTCCACACCAACCCCCCTCATGGACATCTACATGAGCAGATTCCAGTGGAAAGCCAGTATAGTCAATAACCCCTCTCACCCTGGACACTCCCTTTTTAACCCCCTCCCTTCTGGACAATACTACAGGTCACTCATATGAAAAACAAACAGACTCAATAAAAGCGTCTACACACAGGCTTCCCCTCACCTCCTAAATGAAGAACTGAAGATCCTTTTTTTTCTTTTCCCATATTTTATATTGTTATTTTTATATATATTTTGGATTTATGCTGCCAAACTATTTTTCATTGTTCCTGCAACAGTGACAATAATTTTATCTCATAAAGAGCTGAAATATTAACCATGAAGTGAGTGCTGTCTGTCAGTGATGGGTCACAGTGGGTACATACCATCTTTGAAACATTAATCTGAAATATTCAGAAATATACTGCAGCTGCAGATATATATATATATATATATATATATATATATATATATATATATATATATATATATATATATATATGTTTCAAACTGAGCAGCACACAGCACTCATTCCCACACACAGAGATAATCATCCACACTGAAATATGGATACTGCACAGTTTCACGCACACAACACAACACAAGGACATACACATGAAGACATACAGACACAAGCAGAAAGCCAAGAATTTGCAGCAACACACCCATTATCACTCGCACAAACACACACATGAACAGAGCAGGGCTTTCTATGCATTCATTTTGATTTAGCATTATTAAGGTGCTGCCCCATTAATGAAAAATGTTCCCACGCAAGAATGTTCATTAAGAGGAACCAAAGACTTAGATATGAAGATCTAAATCCCCCAAAGGATGTGTTTTCAGTCACAGGAGCATAAATTATGACATGAAGACATAAAATCAATATACAATTATAAACTGCTTTGCTCTATTTTACTTGCCAAGGGCTTAATCCAGAAGGCAATGAACTGATAACCATGACTCCTGGGTGGGGGTGGGCGGGCGGTCTGTGTACTTCCTGTGCGTCACGCGTTGTTTCGCCATATGCAGATAGAAGGGGCAGTGAAGGAAAGTAATGAAGTTTCTAATTAAATTTAAAACTTTTTTTTTTCCCGAAGAGCTCACAGAGTCAGTAATATTTAACCAAACGAGTAAAACCAACAGCCGTTTCAACCTTTTACACACCTAAACATTTTTAGAGACAAGTAGCGGTCTGTGTTTCATTTGATTACATATTGATTGATATTATTTATGTAGGTGTGTACTCTGCGCTTTCATGAAATTCTGAAACATAAACTGCGTGGCGACTGGGCAGATTTTATTAGATGATTCTAGGTTTTAGGGGTGTTTTCCAAGACACCTGGCAGACAGTGTGTTCACCATTTCTCGTGCATTTTGAAAGCAGCTTACCTGTCCAGGGCGATGGCAGTCATTGAATAGATGCTGGCAAACACAGCGGCGATCGGAAAGAAGTTGTGGAAGCGGCAGTAGGCCAGTCCAAAGTACCACTCGTTGTGCACTGCGTAGGTAAAGTTGATCACCGTGTTGAACGCAGACATGGAAGCTTCAGCGAACGCCAGGTTCAGGAGAAAATAATTGGTGACAGTCCTCATGCGCTTGTGTGCCATAATTATCCAGATGACGGTGATATTACCTACTACGGACACAATAACTATGCAACTGTAGGCAATGGCCCAGAGGACGATTTTCCAGACCGGCTGCACAAACTGGTTCCAGTATAAGGTGATGTTATTGGTGTCGTTGGAACTGGTGGTCCAAATTGGCGCATTGGTAGTATTGAATAAAGGATCCATTTTGCTGTTTACAACCAAAAGTGTCCCGAAAATACTGGATAAAACCCCAATTGATTACACAACTAAGTTAACGATGCCAAACGCAAAGCAAATAATGGAAAGTTTCCGAAAGCTTCACGCTCGTTTTGAAGTCCACAGTTGTAGTCCGTGAAGACTCCGCGCTCCTGCAAATAATAGATTCAACGAATCAGAGAAGGTATTTGAAGTAGAAACTTCCATATCAATCATTGCACGTTTCCCTCTTTTTGCTGTGCGTAAAAACGGAAACACGTCTTTTACGCGCATTACAGCACCAGCACAAGTCTGCCGCTGGTAACAGCTCCGCTCCGTCAGTCTCTCAGTGTGTCTATGTGTGTGTGTGTGTATGTGTGTGTGCTGTCCTCCTGCTGCTCCTCTGCTCAAACTGAGCGGCTGCACACCAGCTCTTATGCAAAGAGCTTCTGCGCACCCGGCCAACAGGCGGGCTCGGTAATTGTGATTATGGATGAGCGCAGGTAACTTATTCACTCCACCCATTTAGACCGTAAGGGGGTGCCAACCGGATTGCCATGCCTAAATACCTCATCTAATGTAATTTGCTTATAATTCCTTCACGAACAATTATGATGTACATAACAATAAAAACAATAATACTAATAATAATTTACAATAAAATCTTTTTTGTGGCATTATTGGCGCAATTTATAGTCTATAAATGCCACCTGTGAAAACGTGTCATAATTACAATGTAAGATAGGGACACATTGTTAAAATACCCCAAAGTTGCACATTACATAAAAATTACTTACAGTATCATTTATGTCTCTGTTAATATTCATGAAAGTACTCACTACTCAAAATACTGTTCAGTTTGTCGCTTCTTGCTCTCCTGTACCTCAATCTTCGAATTATTAGTTTCAGAATAATTACATGGTAAATGTTGAAAAATCACATCATAAGTTTTGGACTACATTATGAAGTGCTACCAAAAATGATTTTTCTAACTGTTGCTTGTAATGTGATGGGGGTGCCACAATGAACACCGCCCCCTCTTGTGGTGTTGCATTCTGGACTGGAGTCATTTGACTGGAGATTGATTGCTTCACAGGATGTAAAGATGTGAATGTAAAACCTGCATTTCCATTATTCTTTTCAAGGCTCCCTCCAAATTTAGTTACAGTCCTGATATGTAACACTTTCTACTATAAAGTAATGTAATTATTTGATAATTATCACTTGTCTCATGAGAATAAGATGATCAGAAGTATGTTGTTAAGATATCTTTTTACTGATAATGCACCTGTACAGTGTCTGATGGCAAGGAGATAGATGTGGGATCTAGCCAGAATCCTTTAGATCTATCCAGAAAGGACTCTCTTTAGATCTGTCAAAGAAAGCAATGCGAGAGGATGAATGAACTCATTAAGCCAGCTACTTTGGGGCTTGCCATTGGTTTATTTATAGTACTGAAAGACTGGAGAGTGTGAAGCTGAATGAACCTTAACTCTTCTCACTCTGTGATGGTGGAATAAGGGAATCTTTGGTGCCACGAATGAAGTAGCGGTGATAAATATTTTAACTTTCTGGCATTTATATGTTTTTTTATATTCTACTGACCTCTACAAGCACTTTACACTGCAAGCCACATTAACACTTGACTATTGAATAGAGTGTTTCTTACATAACATAACACAACACAATGTGCATTACTGGTTTAAACTCTTTGGAGAACGGTCTTTATATTTAAGAGTCAGTTTGCTTTTTTTTTTTATTGAGGAAGGAGCTCCTTGAGCTGCTTCAGTCCTGAACACCACTCAGTAAGACATTTGTATGAATCGGCTGTCTTGTAGAAATCAAATAGAATTCTATGAACGGTCTGCACCTTCCAGATGTGACAAGGCTTGTTGTATTTTTCTAAAGCCAAGAATTCAAGGCCAGCCTTTCTTTACTTGAAAGCTGGTGATTACCACAATAATACTACTTTCTTATGAATAAATTCATAACTTTGACATCGTTTTCTGCCCCTATCTGCACTGTTCTTTTTTATTGTACTGCATTTATTGCTTTCATGAATGTTGTCTCTGTGTGAATGCTGACTACTCAGCATCCAGTATCTCATGTAGCCCACCTCTTCTAGGACCCCTTTCTTGGTTGCCTTATTACTGTAACTGACAAAAAAAGAGAATGCGAATTTATATTTTGACTACCTTCAGTCATTTGCTGGCCATATATTTTAATGAAATTAATATTTGATTCTAGTGGTATCAGGTCAGAACTGCTTCTTGAGACTCTGGCCTATGATAATTCTAGAGGCCATATTTCAGAACCTTTTTAATGAATTAATTTCCCCTGAGCAAGCTGCCCTTCCACGGTGTCCTTGGGCAATACACTGAACCACAAAATGCTCCTGAGCTCATTTTCATGGGAATGTAATAGAAATGTGCGTAACCCATACACAGAGGTTAAATTATGGGTTCCGGTGTAGTGGAGCAACATGGAGTCAAAAAATTACTTGGAAATAAGTCTGTAAGTAAATGTTGTGCCTTTCCGGTTTGCATCGCACTGTTCACATTTTCACAATTGTCCCACTTTTTCTAGTTTTACTACTGCCTGGCAAGTAGTTTGTGTCATGTTTGTGTTAGACAAGTTTGTCACTTCTGTGTAAAATACTAGTGACAGCAGCAAACAGGTGGTTACCACAGGGATCACTGACCAGTCTCTAGGTCTGTTATTGAAAGCAAAGAACACAGAATGAAAGGGCTGTTATCACCTAAAGGGACGGGGACCCACAGCGGAGGAAGAATACCATTTTGTGGCGTGTTTCACTTGTAAGAGCCGTAAGAGTTGCCTTTCATTTAATATCAGTGAATTGTGTCCCAACAGGGCCACACTAATACCCCCCCCCAAGAAGAAAAAACAAAGCCTCTGAAGATAAATTTTGTGTTAGTTTGGCTCCTCCTGCTCAAGGATATTGCTGTTGTCTCAGGGGAAGCTTTGATCCCCTCTTAACTGTCCACTTCATCCCAACAGTCAGAGCACCATCATGGAGAATGAAAGGCTGGGAGACGAAGCAAAAACTGTGAACGATAACAGACTGGTGTGAATAAAAGTTAAATATTCCCCTCATTCCAGCCCATTTCCAGCTGCATCCACATTTCACTGCACAGCCCTAGCCATGAAATTACCAGGTCAGGCTCAATAATCTTCACTTCCAAGGCATGCATGCAGGATGAGAGACATACTCTCATATAGAGGGCTCTACACTCACTAACAGTGTGCACTGAAATCTCTTACTCGTAATTAAATTAGGCTGTAAATTAATCAGCTGATTAAGTGGAATTATATAAATAAATAAATATTTACTCTCTGGGCACATTTCTTTTTGTGTTTAAATGTTTTTCTCCTGCTAATATGTGCAGCATGGTCCTGCTGCTGAGTTTTAACTGGAACTGTTGCAATTACTGTGCTCATGCTAGAATCTTTAGGAGAAAAAAAAAAGTTTGCTTCTTTAATTTATCCTGCAAGCATGCCAGTATTTCTAATTAGCACCTGTTGAGGCTGATTGAACAATGGTTTTGTAAATATTCTTAATAAGCCAAAAAACTACATTTGGGTCCATAATTTGCTGGACAAAGACAAAGTTTTGTAGTTTTGCCTCTGTACACCACTACAGTGGGTTTAAAATCAAAATTTATTCCTAATTTAAAGACAGAGGATTTACAACAAAGTGCAAACCACTGGTTACATTCAAGAACAAGAAGGCCAGATTAGGCCTGCCAGAAAACATCAACAAGAACGTGTACAGTTCTAAAAAAATAAAATAAAATAAAATCTTTGGATGAATGAAACCAAGAGGTATGGCTACCAGTGGAACCAGGCCACTAGTGGTTATTGATGATGTGACTGCTGATAGAAATAGCAGGATATATGACCCAAAAATAATAACCCAAAGCATACTGCGAAAACAACCAAGGTTATGTATTAAAATCCCCATAATTCCTAAACAGTTAATGCTAAATCTTTTGGTAAACCCCTTGAATTAAAACTGAAGGTCTGCACTTAATTATTTTAAAATCTACTATGGCGGTGTATGGAGGAAAAACTACAAAAATTGTGTCTTTCAATTTAAATTCCTTCAGATAAATTGTAGTGGTGCTTGATGAAAACCCAGAGAATTACCTAGATTATATTTTTAAAAATTCAAATTAAAGTATGAAAATTCTACCAGTTGGCTTCCAGTAGTTGTTGGTACATATAAACCTTGCAGATTTATGGAATAAAATGTGCAGTAAGGCTTGCTTATTTTTTACACTGCAAAACTAATCAAAGTCCTAATTTTCATAAAGACATTCTGTATTTTTTTAACAGTCCCTACAATAGCAGTTAACTTTTATATAAGTTGTGCTACATTTTTTCTTTTTAAATATCAGATGCTGTGAGAGAGAGAGGAGGAATTTGTTTCTGTAACTTTACTTGAGTCATGTGATTATCTTGAATAAGCCACAGACAAGAACAACAACTAGGACCCCATCACACTTCTAATGTTGTGTCCTTAATTGGGAAAGCCACAGTTTTGAATAGAATTTTCTTCCAGAATGACTGTTTTATTATATTTTAATGAAAGACTGTGCAGACCTACTGGCAGCACAGTTTAGAGACTCTGCGTCTGTTTCATTTTTTATCTTAGACGCACAAAATAATTACTGTCTGGTTTAAACTTGAAAGCAACATTTTGATGTTTGCGGTCATCTAGGCTCATGTAAAGCCACTCTGGCAACTATTTGTTGATCCCTCCTTTCCTCTTTCAATTAGACACATAAGATACCCATCTTCTCCTTGCTGGATTAAAATGCAACTTGTAATACTTCTTGACATTACATATATTAACTGCCAACACACAACTTTCCCACGAGGTCAGCAAGAGCACCAATCACATTAAACAAAGGTCAAATCAGTTTTACATCCTATATCCTACAAACCACTGGGTTTTAATAGACTGTTTCAGTATGCCAGTCCAGGGCCAGGACATATTTAGTAGAACTCATTTGATCAAATTAGTATTTGATACATAGGGGCATTCAATAGTCCAGTGTTTTATTGTCTTTATCTTAATTTTTTTGCTTAAATGTTAGAAGTTGCTGAAACTGAAAGCTTTTTTGCTTCTTTGTTAAGTCTTTCTTTTTCTAAAGTATCAGAAAAACATATTTGCCAGCATTTGATTTTCAAATTTAAAGAAAAGCTAGCTTTGTCTCAACTTCTAAAAGCTGTCAGTGCACGTCTTCACGGCAGTGTGTGCCTTCTTGAATCCAACTGCTGTGATGGAAGGGGGTGTTGTTTGGGTTTGATGTGAATATAATAACCCCAGACAGTCAGAGTAAAAGTGGCATAATGTTGTAGACGAGCAATGAAAGTGCAAAACGTGACAGCTGGTTTGTGTTGTAATGGAAAGAGCATAGTGGTGATTGCTTTAAAATGGCTCTGTTTCATTCACCTATGTGTATTATGTGTATCATCACTGGAAAAATTGCATTTTGTAGTTATATAAAGATTACTCAAAATGAAAAAAATCCTTTTTTTTTTTTTATCTCAAGAGACACTAAAACAAGCAATATGCTCTAACTTGGTTTCCTCTCTGTGGCCCTTTGGCCATCACATCATCTCCATTGTTCAATTCTTGATTCCGCTGATGGCTTTAAGCACATCTATGGCTACATGACTCAAGTAGTGCAGTTTGATCTTAGACAACCGAAGGCGACCTTGTCTGACAAATGCATGCAACTGATGAGAAGTACCAAATCAAATTCCTCATCTTTTTCACCAAGCCAGCTAACTACTTTTGCATTGATTAAAAAGATCTTAAATGAAGAGTGTGGAAGAGATTTAACATGTACATCCACCTCTGCACTCTCCATTGAAATGATGTAACCACAACAGAATCTCCAAGTGAAGAATGGGTTGTCAAACACATATCCACTTTAAATAAATTAGGCTACTGTGTGGGAGCAAGCCACAACTGATTGGAGTCCTTCATTTTCTGCTGTTTTTATGTGTTGACAGTTGAATGGCAAAAGCTAAATTGTGATGAACGGATGCACCTCAAGCCCTGCAATAGACAAGTGGTTAAGAAAATTTATGGATGGACGGGTGCACCACACACAACACAACTTCATCTCTTTGTCATAGTGGGCATGGTTGTTGTTGATCCTCCTTCCTGCATGCCTGTTGGGTTGAGCAAGCTACCACGACCCTTTGAGGTGGCGTGCCTGATTTCCGTTGTTCAGCCAGACCCCCTGTGTGTCATTAGCCTCATCAGTCACCGTAAAAAGAGACCAGCTCCTGCATCCACTCTACGCCAGATTGTCTGCCTCCCAAGCGTGGTAATCAGGCTCACTCTTGGCTCCTTGTGGTAACTGTGATTCCCTGTTAATTACTGCTCCCTGTGTTCTCAGAAATACCTTGCTGTCTGAAGGGCTCTCGCCAGTCTCCTGTAAGAGTAACTACTGGCCTTCCAGTCTGAAGAGGTCCAAATTTAGAGGCACTTTATTGCTATAGCCCAGTGCATTTTGTCATATGGCCCTGATAATGACCCCAGTGAAGGTCACAAGCTGAAATACATGGATTTAGTATTGCCCTGTTGGACTTACCATAAACAGCAGATAGGGAACAAACAGATGTGATCTTTTTGTTTAGTCCTTGCATCCATTTTCCTTGCTAAAGGAAGATGCCTACATTTCACACATTACAACTTAACAGTTCAGTCAGACACACGAGTATTTTATGGGAACAGTAGTAAAGTAGCCTTGAGCTGTTTCCTCAAGCAGAGGTGAGAAGGGCTCCGGGTGCCTGACTTGTTTCTGAAGCTACACCCTGAAGTTTTTTCAATTGTTTCCAGTCTGTTACAGTACATCCTAAAATCATTTATAGAGGTTGTGGTGGTTGTAGTTGTTTATTATGTAGTAATAATCAAAAATAAACTAGTATGTAATTAGTATTAGTAGTGAGATTCACACACCCACCCCACACTCATCTTTTAGTATCACATGTATAAAAAGACATTTTTCACACTCAAAAAGTGACAAACCTGTGTTGCTGCTAGACAAGCATTTTGATTGCATAATCACACCTTCAACTGGCAAGAGCACAAAGTACTGGAGCTGAGCAACCTCACCCACACAACAGGGGATCGAACGCCTATACTGGTAGCTGGGTGTAGACTGAATTTGGTAGGCAGATTTGGTTTCCAGATGTTACTCCACTGACATGACTGAGATTCTGTCATCAAAAGCCTAAAAGCAGTGGATCAAAGCTGAGGAACAGAAAGAGAGATAGGGCCAGAGTCAGGAGCTGTCAGATTAGAGTCAGGGACAAGGACAGAGAGGTCACTGAGAAATTACATAGGAAGGTGTGATGTTGCTTTGCATCACAAGGGTTGCAAAGATTCAAGCTATCAGGTCCAGACAGATTCCACGGCCTCCAGAGTGTTACGGATTAGAGGGAAAACTCTGTGAGGAAGTGCTGGACAGGTCAGGACCCCATGTGTACTGTAGATATTGAGGATTTAAAAAAAAATCAGAGAGTTATATCACTGTAATCTCTGAGCTAAACCGACAGATCTTTTTAATAGATTTCAATTTCAGTCAGTCTCCTTGCAGCTCACCTTATCTCAGTTGAGGAAAATTGTACAGGAACAGAAAACATAGTGACAAAAAAATCATCAAAAGGACAGGTTTTAATAGCACCCTCTTTTCCTTCAATAAAGTATCTATCTATCTCTGGAACCGAGCTTATTTACATTGCTGTCTGTAATCAAAATCCACGATTCACTGTATAAAAAACAAATACATAAAATATATACTAGGGTATGCTATATGATACATAACATAAGAGTATGTGTCTCACAGCTTTTTGTCATCATGAAAGGCAGTGGCTCTGTGTGGGTACATATGGTTTGAAGTGTGGGAAGCAGGTTGGCAGAGAAAGTGTTGGCTTCAGATGACTTAACACAAGAAATGAGCCAGGTCTCTGAGCTGAAACTCAGTTCTTTGACTGCAAACTGTCTTCCAGTCTGAACCCGAGGGACCTGAGGGGCCTGAAAATATTTCTGAATTCCAGATGAACCTTTAGATTGATTAGTTTTTCAGTGGTTTTGGCCTAATGGTCCTACTACCTGTCACAGAAAATATAATCTCCACTCCAGTAGTATGTATGTGGGCAGGAATGATATATTTATTTAATTCAATATAGATCAATGAATATCTTGAGGAGTTAGAGAAGCAACGGGAAAGATGAGGGCTGTCAGTGTGAATCTGAGCAGAGAATTACCATTCATTCTTACCTTTGTCCACTGATTCTTGGTGATTGTCCATGCATGCAGTGGAAAAAAGCTTTCCTTCCACTGCAGCCCTGTGCTTGATAACATAATTATTTATTGATTCCTGGGGAAAATTCCCCTTTTGATTTCCCCTATTTACTCTAAGGTCAGAGGTGAAGGATAGACAGAACAACCATGTCCCATTTAGAGACCAATACAGCTGAGGGATTCCAGTAATTGATTAAATTTAAAATTTGTATGACTCATACCAGGCCAGGCTTCACCGTGCAACACACAGAGTGGTGCACACACAGCGGGTGAGGCTGCACACCATCTAAAAATTCACACAGCTACAGCTGTGACTGTGCCTCTATTGAAGACTAAATGAATGAGAAGAACTTGAGAAAGAGACAGAGCTAAAGCATCTTTTAAAGGTGATGAGCTCAGAAAAAGAAACACATCTGATAATATACTTTGAATCTACTTGTGAATGCCTTAGTAATCATGAAAGCAAGCCAAACACAGCATGACCAACAAGTAACAAGTGGAGGCAACAAATGACGCAACTTGAAGCAAGAGCTGGGATTAGCTGTGAGTCTAGAGGAAGGCATTACAAATACTCACAGCAGCTTATTACTTCCCCTGGACTTTTTACACACACATATATTTTGACATAGATACATGTTCTTTTTGTATTAATTTGAATATCTTTCATTTATTGTAGCTTTTATTTATCATTGAAAAGAAATGCAACATACACTCACCAGCCAATTTATTAGGTACAACTTGCTAGTACCTGGTTGGACCTGCTTTTTACCTGCCGAACTGCCTTAATTCTTTTATTTTTTATTTTTTTTTGCATTGAGATCTGATTACTGTGGAGACTATTTGATTACAATGAACTCATTGTCATGTTCAAGAAACCAGTTTGAGATGATTTGAGATTTGTGACATGACGTATTGCCGGCTGGAAGGAGCCATCAGAAGATGGGTACGCTGTAGTCCAAAAGGGATAGACATGGTCAGCAACAATACTCAGGTGGGCTGTAGCATTTAAACAATGCTCAGTTGGTACTAAGGGTCTCAAAGTGTTCCAAGAAAACATCTCTCACAGCACTAGACCACCAGCAGCAGCAGCTTTCATACTGTTTTCTCCAAATTCTGACCCTACCATCCGAATGGTGCATCACAAGTTGAGACTCATCACACCAGGTAACGTTTTTTTTCTAATCTTCTATTGTCCAGTTTGGGTGAGCCCACATAAATTGTATCCTTAGTTTCCTGTTCTTAGCTGATGGGAGGGCTCCTGATGTGGTCTTCTGCTGCTGGAGCTCATCTGCTTCAAGCTTTGACATGCTGTCCATTCAGAAATGCTCTTCTGTGTACCTTGTTTGTAACAAATGGTTATTTGAGATACTACTGATTTTCTATTAGTTTGAAGCAGTCTTACCATTCCTCTCTGACCTCTGAAATCAACAAGACCTGTTCACCTAGAGAACTGCTGCTTACTGGATAATTTCTCTTCTTCAGACCATTCTCTGTAACCTTAGAGAGAGATGGTTGAGCAGGAAAATCCCAGCAGATTAGCAGTTTCTGAAATACTCAGACCAGATGTCTGGCATCAACAATCATGCCATTTCCAAAGCCACTTAAATCAACTTTCTTCCCCATTCTGATGCTCAGCTTGAACTTCATCGGGCTGTCTTAACCATGTCTATGTGCCTAAATGCACTGGGTTGCTGCAAAGTGTCCAGTGATTGTACACTGCTGTTAACGGTCCCCAGTATCTGTATGCTAATTTTATTTCATTTCTAAATATCTAAAAACCTGTTTATTTACAAACAACTATCAACCATTTATCGAGTTTCCGCCCTCAGAATTCTACTTTTTCAAAGGTAGACTTTGTCAGCTTTTTGCCACCTTCGGGAGTCATCCGGCACCATTATTCTAAATATACGTCGCATCTTAATGTGGGAATTACTTTACATTGCTATGTATTTTTTTTCCATCAACGCTGCAAAAATAAATATATTAAAATAAGTACCAGTAACCAAACTAAACGCGAAACAGTGTCACACGTGTACAGTATCTCGTTGTTAAATTAAATTAAATGAGTTTGTGTGCACTGCCCCTTTAAGAATCTAGTCAAAACAAAGCGTGGACTGGCCGGCCGCACGGAAGTGTTTTGTTTCGGTGGTTACCCACAATAATATGTAAGAAATGAGAGGTGCTACGTTATTAAAAAACAACTAGGTCTCCTACAAGTTTTTTTAATAAGTTCCTCAACAACATTTTATTTTCATTCATTTTTTTTATATCGCCCGAACTAAAACGAAAGCTAGCTAGTTAGCTTTTTAGCTAGCTTTATTATCGCAAGCAACCATGCCTCCCTACTCTGAACTGAGAAAAACCAACTACTTCTACTACATCATCAAATTCACCTTAAATATCTACTCAATGCTCTTCTCGGTAAGTTTCTGGTCCGATTATTGACGTCAGCCTTCGTAGTAAGTTCATTTGAGCTACAACAGTGTCTGCTAACTGAAGACCCGAAGCATCCAACATCATTCCAAACCTCTCTGGAAACACCGGTGTTTAAATGTGCCGTCTGCTCTAGAGTCATGTGCATTTTGTAGAATATAACTTAAGCAATATTGCAAAACTATATCATCTACTCTGGGATTCGGCGCGTATCGCTCAACAAAGATTAATGGCATTTGAATTGCAAATTGAGTTGAAATCACTGACTAGTACATAAGCTACCTTACACCTACATAGGGGCTCAGCTTTAGACTGGATATCTGTGTGATCTAATAGAAAGAACCGTTCCTGTGATCGATAGCACACTTTCCATTCCCTAAAAGATGAGAATAATTAGGGAAAGTAAGCGTTCCTAATCATAACTTTGTGCATTTGTTGTTGAGAAATATGCTATTAAATTGCCGTGATTTTTTCCCGTGGACTTTGGTTTGGGAGTCTCTGGGCACTAGCTAGGTGGTTAACGTCTGCAGACACACATTTTCCCATAAGGCACCGTGTGTCGTCTTGAAAAATAATCTGTTGTAGCACACGAATTGTGGGCTGCCTTTTAATATAATAGAAGACCGAGATGTTCATTACTGTATTTAGCGTTGAAACAATACACCGTGATCTGTGGCTAACAAGCAGCAGCACCGTGGTGCAGGGCGTTGGATCCAGTTAAAGGTACGATGATGTGAGTAAATAGTTCGCCGACAGAAAATCCGGGCAGGCTCAAAGATGCTAATTCAGGTTCTTTTTCTTATTGCTATAATTATTAATCAAACGTTGTATTATTTGTGTAACGCACGTTAAATTTTGGTAATTGATGGGGTGTCAACCGGAAATTGTATTTTATTCATATAACCGTAGCTAATCCTCACACATCTACAAATCGATTATTGTACATAAATAGCATTATTATACAGAATATTCTGTTTATTACTTTAAGGCAAGACAAGGTGAGCAAACAGAAATGTATTTACTCTTAACTAGGCCCGCGACAAATTGACTCTAATTAGAATTCTATCCAAGTAAACAATGTTTAAGGCCCATTTTTAATAGGACAAAGCTGGGCACAGATTTATGGAAAGCTGCCATCAAAATCTGATATTTCAATATATCCTGCACAAGTTGCGGAAGAGAATGGATGGATGGATGGATTGATGGACGGAAATTGCACTTAACCTCAGAACTTTGGCTGTAGCAGCAGAACTTCTCAGTGCCTACAGGTACTTTGGCAGCTTCATATACACTCTGCTTGACTTTGATCATGTTGTTCTTTCTTAAAGCGACTGGAATTAATTAAGGATCCGGCAACCACTTAAAATGCTGTAGGATTCCTTGAATGTCTTGCCAAGACATTAAGAAGTAAAGATGAGTCATTCTTAGCATGTGTTTTTTTTCTGCATCTCAGCTTCATTTACTCACCTTGAATCCACAGTTCCAGAGTAATTTTCAGTTAACTAGCCTGTGTGTGTGCGCACGTGTGTATAAGCACACTTTTCAGTGTGACTGAACATCAGCACCTTGTTTTCATTAGCACACCAGAGTACCATTCTTACAGTCAGCCTCCCCTCTCGCCTGTCTCCTTCATGCTGTGATTTAGGACTGTGTACCTCCACTCAGTGGACGAACGCTTCTTTGGCCCCAAGCTAGCTGTGTAGAACTAATTAAAGCTATCTTTGCTGTGGGAAAGTTAAGTTGGGTTAATGTATGTTAAGTGGTGTCTAATGGGAATTACTCGGTCTCAACAAAGAAAACATGAAAAAGTGCAGCTGCTTTCTTTCTGAATTCCAGTTCCAGTCAGACGACAGTTTTTATATATGATTCTACAAATTACAAGCAGTTACGTTTAAAATCAGTGAGGGAACACTACTAAAGTCTGACATGCATGGTATGATATGCACGTGACACTTGGGCACCCTCAGAGCCCATTTGGGTTTTGGAGGGTTTGCGGTCCATGTCTGTTCAGTCTCTTAATTCCTTCTTATCTTCTTTGCTGCTGTGGTGAAGGTTGATGCTGACATTGGAAGTAGGAAGTGAGTCAGAGGTACTGGATCTGCCAGTGCTTTATAGATGGTTGTGGATAGTAAATGGAGCTGAGGTAGATGGACCCCACTCTTAAAGCAGATTGTCTCTGTCTCCAAATGAAAATCAATAGCAGGGAAGCAACCACGGGCTGTTACTTCCCTTTTTTGCAGCACTTCCATTAGTTAAACAACCCTCTATTTTTCTAATATGTCAAAGGAAAGTAAAAACTAATAAAACTGTATAGATGCCAAAGTGTAAAGCAAGGGCGTGAATATGGTCCCGGGCTTGTTTGTGATGATATAATGATGATGACAGTGGCTCACCAACATACCATTTTGCTTCTTTTTTCTGTGGCCTTGATCATCCTTTCACATTTTGTAGCCTTTACCCAACATTATGTGAGCACTGAGGGCAGCTCCAGCACATTTTAGGTTTTGTTTACAAGAAACCAAAGCTTCTAAATCTGTGTGTGTAATAAATTTGGAAAATAATTAACTTTAGGTTTTATTTGTAAAGATAATATCTCTTAGAAATGATTCCTAAATCAGCGAGACAAGAGAGTTTAAGCTGTAAATGAGGCCATCATTACTGATATTGCATAATGCAGTTTGAAAATGTCTGAAGGGGACATTTCCTGCCATGTGTTACTGCAGCAACAATGTAATCCTGCTCTGATTTAATTTCATTTGATTTGCTCAAAGAGTGATGAAACAAACTAAATGCAGGCCAAATGATGTGCACCACCACTTTATCTGAAGGGCTGGTGGTGGTGTTACACCAAACGCAGCCAAACAAAAAAAATGTCATTTTGCATCAATTAAGCTTAAAAATAAATCTATTAAGAAAATGTAATCCACTAGTTAATCATTGCTTTTAATTAGGGTTCAGACTCTGAAGAGCTAGAACTCAGTATTTGCTGTGAGTTGGGATGGACTAGTAGAAATGAGACTTGACCCATCAAATGGATGATGTGCGATTACTTACCAAGAAACATGAGCCTAAAAAGCTACATGGTGCTGTAATTGAGGCATAAAATTCAACACTGTTGACTGTATCTGCACCACATTGGGTATATAGCCTTTTAGGACTGAGCTACACAACTATGCTACAAAAGAAAAAGATTAGCAAGAAACTTGAGATTTAGCAGTTTAAGATTTAGCAGGCCATTACCCATAAAGTCTTTGCAGAATCCTGATTAAAATTGATGATGGCAGGTGCTATCTTGTACGTGCATGGTGACTTTGCTCAGCTTTTTCGAACCTGAAAGCCTCTCACTGCTGATTACAGCTGAAAATGTGAGCCATTGTGCTGCTTCCTCCTTTTAAGCGTAAAAATGTTTGAGCCTACAAATTGCCAGTTGTGGCGGCACTTCCCTTTGTGCTCTATAAAATTTCAGTGAGTGGATATGTTGCAGGTGGCACAGTGGTGCACCAAATCAGCTGGCTGGGGCCTTTCTGTATAGAGTTTGCATGTTCTCCATGGGCCTACGTGGGTTCTCTCCATGTACTCTAGCTTCCTCCCAGAGGAGGAGGTTGTGGCTGAGACTGTGAGGTTGTTTGCCCTCTGTGTTAGCACTGTGATGGACTGGCAGCCTGTCCAGAGCGTACCCTGCTGCTCACCAAGTAACAACTGGGATAGGCCCCAGGCCCCGCTATGACCTCAGTTGGATGGATAGCTATAGTTGCATTTGGATGGTCTGGAACCTTCTCCTGCTTGAGATGTAACACTGTCGTTTAACAATAATTCGTTAGTCGGGCCCCCAAAGAACCTGTCAGTTTCCTGTAAACAAAAAAATTGTCTGGAAGTCACCTTTCTTATTTTTTAAATATTTTTTTAAAAAGTGATTTTTGTCATTTCCCAGTTACATTTCGGAGTGAGCCTTGAAAAACGTAGGGTAAATTGTTTGGCTGCTAAAGTTTTTTTTTTTCTCCCAAATAATAGAAGCATATCAGTCAAATTCATGTCAAGTTTTTGTTTGCTCATTTCCAGTTTCAAAGAACTGCTTTTATTTTTCATTTCGTGGCTCAGCCTTGTCTGTTGGCATTGGCATTTTTATCTCAAAGAATGTTTTGACTAAAATGGCATCTTAATTCTGAAAAATATTAAAGCACGTAGCAAGAGGAAGGATAAAAAAAACAAAAAAGTGTTGAAACAAAAAAATTTAGACTTCAAAATGATTTAAAGTTGTCAGTAGTGTTGGTGTACTGTACACAAGCCAAAATTCCTCACAGTAAATCTACAGTTTATAACTTTTTTGGCAACATTTCTCTGAGGTCTTCATCTCGTGACCTCCCCCTCTCACTATCTGTTTCTTCCTCTCCCCTCAGCTGATGGGTCTTTGTGTACTTTGTGTGGGAGTGTATGCTGAAGTGGAAAGGCAGAAGAATCGAACCCTGGAGGGTCTTTTCCTGGCTCCTGCCGTGGTGCTCATCCTGCTGGGCCTAGTCATGTTCACTGTGTCAGTGGTGGGCATGGTTGGATCTCTCAGGGACAATAAGACCCTGCTGCACATGGTAAGGGAGAGGTGGGGACGTGCCTTGCATGTCCTTTTTAAATGGGACCTGCTCATTTCCTAGCTTCATGGTTTTATTCCTGCACTCAGTATTTTGATCTGAGAAGCTTTGCAGACTTCTCAGTTCAAAATAATCCTAGTTTATCTTATACTGGACCTTGGTGCAGCCCCTCCATTCATACTCAAATTTGGATATGTTTGATATGTGTATCTACCACTTAGATATGACTGAAAATAAGAAGAAGCATGAAAGTCTGTTTAAAGTTAATTCTAAATGATACGCTCTTGGGGTCAGAAGTTTACATCCACTCATCATGAGTACAAATGCCATGATAATTGGGGCTTTTAATTATTTATTTGAACTTTTTCCAGGTTGGAATGAAACAGCATACATCTGTAATGGCTTTACAACACAAGAATTGGGTTCACAAGTTTGAATTTATTTTGGATTTTCATTAAACCATTCATAATCAAAAGTACACATACAGGCTCAAATATACACACACTCACTTAAATATTTTAGTGGAACTGAAGGTTCTACAATGTCTTTTAACTTGAGAAGGCCAAGTCCTATTAATGTCCCATTAATGATCATGATTGACTACGACTGTTTCTCTTTGCCAGCATAAAAAGGATTTGTTTGACAGCACTCAGTGGATTGACCAGTACTCAGAATAATGAGAAAGTCCAAGGTCGGTAAATGTTAAATGGGCTAGTTCTTATATCGCCATGACATTCATGCCAATGATGAGCACATGGAAAGTTCTGACCATGACTGTGTTTCATATTTACTGCTTATCTTGATGCTATTCTTTTTGATGCAGGATTACCTTTTTCATGTTTAATGTTGAGAAGTTTGTAAAGTTGACATTTGATTTCAGAATGAAGCAGGTAAAGGGAAGTAAAACATTTATTTTAGCATGTTTGTGGATATAGTTGTGTGTAAATTTACACATTGCTAAAAACATCAAACCTTATATATGACATATATTCAGAACCTGTATGGCACCAGTAATTCATAAAACTTTAAACTATTGATCACCCTCCAGCACATCTTTGTTTGGCAATTATAGAAAAAAAGGAAAAGGGATTGGGGATGTTACTGCGTTTGCTGTGTAACAATCTAATTAGCTATAGCTAAATAACTTGAATTGAAAAAGGGGGGGGTTAACAGTTGGCAATAAAAAATGTAATGTCTCTGCTTATTCTGTGATGAAAAGAACTAATTTTATATAATAAGAGTCATGGAGGTAATGGGGAAATATGAAGGGTGTTCCCTTGTACTGATATTTGTTTCTGTTTGTAGCAAGTGGTTTTTACCAAGGTTTTTTTTTTTTTAACTCTGTTTCTGACAAATTGAAAAACTCTTATTAATAACTGTTGTATTAAGGCAGTCTGTGCTGGAACCAGTTAAGTTTTCTGTTAAAACAGAAACTAATGTAAAGCTTACATTTGCAGCTAACCAGTGCATATTCAAGCCATATGGTGTAGTAGTAGATCATCTGCAGATTTGTGGATTGTTTTAAAAAAAAAAAAAACTTGAAATAATAGGTTTAGGGACGATTCACAAATATCGACATTTTCCAGAGCGTACAATGCGTACCCCCGCCCCCAATGTACAAAGAAAATGTTGATGTTTTTTCGTGACATTTAATTTCACCTGGTTCTTTGGTATTGTAATGTAATAGGAAGTATTAAAACTGTGGAACCCCACAAGGGACGTGGAAAAAAAAAAGATCTTAGGTTTTTTAATTTTAGGCCGTGTGCTTCCAGGTAAATCTTTATATGCAGCTTCCATCAAGACATTGAAAGGATCGGTGAGAGATTGCCAGCAAAAGTCACCTTTAATTTATAATTCAGCGATTCCTGTAACCACACCAAAACTGTACATGCATGAAGAATGAACCTGACTGTCTCGCTCTCACGCCATCACTGCTTCACTGATCGCCACAAACACACAGCGCTGCCCCGCCCCCTTCTCCTCTCAGCCACTCAGCTCATAAACAACTACGGGGATGGAGGACACACACACACACACACACACACACACACATATATATATATATATATATATATATATATATATAAAATGAAAGCTCAAGTCGAGTGTGTGTGTATGTGAGATCTCGCAAAAGTACTTCTCTCTCTGGTGTTGAAAACTTCTGTAGATCTTGGTATCAAATATACTCTTTCCTATCTATTAAAACATTGTATTGTTGCATTAATAAAAATCCATCCATCCATTCTCTTCCGCATATCCTTTTCAGGGTCGTGGGAGGACTGGAGCCTATCCCAGCTGTCATTGGTCGAGATGCAGGGTACACCTTGTAATTAACAGATAAACCGATATATTAGAATTTATAGGGTGCAATAAACTGAATGAATGATACTTTATTGATCCCACAATGGGGAAATTACAGTTAAACTGATTTGAATTTTAATGTGAATGTGTACTGCACTGCATGTACTCAAAATGTACATGCCACCACCACACTGTACACAGTGGCAGTGGAGCGATTGGTCATCTGAATAGCCGGTCTTGTGCCAAAAAGTGATTACCAGTATTTGCCCAAAAAATTATTGCTGGTATTTATATTGTTGTAAATGACTTGCGGGCCTATAATCTGTCAAGAATATCTCAAACATCATCTCTTATGAATGATATCAATTCATTTTGAGTCATAAAGAACATTTATGTCACATGGTAGTAGCTGCAGTCAGTTTTTGGCAAAGTGACTTTCATATTGTAGCGATTCTGTTAAAGTTAGATGGTTCTTACTGTGGTGTAGCTGTGGTGGGCGTCCCTTATTTTCATTTGTGAAAGGTTGCAACCCTAGTCGTCAGTAGAGTTATTTTGTGAATCGATGATGGCCTATTTTAGAGAATTCAATGAGGCCTTTGAACTGATCCGCCAGACCGGAGGCCTTATCGCTGCAGACCATGCAGTGGTGCACTGGTGTGCACGCCTCGGGCATCAGCGGTCAGACGGCAGCGCTCAAATTAAATAGACCGACCGACATTTTCTAACTATTTGAAAAGCGTACACTGGGTGTTACCCCCCCACGCTTTGTACGCTCTGGAAAATGTCGATATTTGTGAAGCGTCCCTTAACTGTAAATGACCTAATGAACTGACAGTTGTATTCAGTTGGTGGCTTTTTTCAGCTTATGGATCCATTTACTTTGTAAGTCTGTATTTTAAGAATTGAATAAAGAAAATGCACATTATGCTGTGTATCTCTGTGTTGAGCAACTGAAGTAAGCCACTGGTTTTAGTCAAATTTGGTCAATTTCAGAGTTTAATTTGTTCTTGGTAACAATGGATATAGTTTTCTTAGGATGTTGACACACTGTATACTTTTATGCTGTATGACTCATTGTCTTTCACCTTCCACAGTTCCTTTGTGTTCTCTGTGTGTTGCTGCTTCTTCAGGCAATTGCCCTTGCCACAGCTCTGATCTTTGAGAAGAAGGTAAATATCATCTCATGTCCTCCACATATCTATACAGTGCATTTGGGATGTTTTTGGATAGTTTTCAATCCCTTCAATAATTTGTTTCCTCATCAGTCTAAATACAACACTCGACACTGACCAGCCACAATGGAGAGTTTGGAAGTAGTTAATTTATTGGAACCAGAAGACTGGAATATCCCATTTACATTTGTATTCAGACCCTTTGTTTTGATAACCACAGTTGTTCATGCTATGGCGCATTCTGCTTCTGAAAATGGTCTTTAAGCTAAAACTCAAAGCAATATTCCTAATTGGTAATTATATTTAGTGAATTCAAAGGCACGCACCTACCTCTAGACCAGGGGTGGCCAACTCCAGACCTCGAGAGCCGGTGTCCTGCAGGTTTTAGATGTGTTCCTGATTCAACACACCTGAGTCACATATAGAAGTCATTAGCAGGACTCTGGGGAACTTGATTGCATAATGAGGAGGTAATTCAGCCATTTGATTCAGGTGTGTTGGATCAGGGACACATCTAAAACCTGCAGGACACTGGCTCTCAAGGCCTGGAGTTGGCCACCCCTGCTCTAGACGGTCTCAGAGTTGATGGTATTTCACAAGTCACAAAATTGAGAGAACTGTATGTTGCTCTGCATGACACATCTCCAACCATCCACAGATCTGGGGAAGGATACATGAAGGTTTCTGCACTAAAAGACATAATTTACCTCCATGATTCTCAAATGGAAGAAGTCTGCAGCCAACAACAGTCTTCTTAGACATGACCACCCAGGCAAACTCAGTAATCTGGGATGAAAGGCAATCAGTAATCTCAGTAATCACTATAAATGAGATCTAGAGTTCCTGTGTGGCAACACGACAGCTGTTGGTGTAGTAGCCCACTAGTAAGATCTTTAAGGTAGTGTGTCCAAGCAGACGCCGTCCCTCACTAATAATGGTCTATAGTCACTAAGTAGCACAGTCCTGATATGAACCCAGCAGAATATGGCTGTACACTGACACTAACCAACCAAGCTGGGTAAATGTGAACAATTCTGTCAACAAAAATGGCCCTTAAGAAGAAAACGTCCAAAATAAGGCAAGCTGATATCATCATTCCCAAGAAGACTTGTAGGTGCTGCCAAAGGTGCTTTTTTTCCAAGTGAAGAGTCTGAATACTTGTATAAAATATTTCAGTCTTTTAGTAAGTCTAAGCAAAAACAAACTCAATCACTTTTTAAATGAGCCTGAAACATAACAAAATGTGGAAAACTTAAAAGAGTCTGAAAACATTCTGAATGTACTGTTATAACCAGCCAGGTCACTATTTCTTCATGGTACTTTATGAATGCCATTATGTATAACCGTGATGCCTTCTCCTCTGTGTTTCTCCTCCTGTTTTATGTAGACATCTTCCTTGTTTCAGAGCAGTATACGAGAAGGAATTAAACACTACTATGATGATCTCGACTTTAAAAACATCTTGGATTATGTGCAACAAAAGGTAATTTTATATTAGAAATGTTTCAAGGTTTGACACGTTGTGCCTTCACAGATGCTCTTCTGCATCTCTTGGTTATAACAAGTTGATATTCGAGTCCATTAGGACATTAAATGTAAGCTTTAATTCCAGGTTGATCAAATGTCACTTGCTGAGTAATGCTTACCTTTGAAATGAATCTCTCCAGCCACCAGTTACCTACATAGCTGCAAGTAACTAGTGACTGTTGAGGCCTCAAATTAAGTGACATTATGTTGAGCAGTTCTGCCCCTGTCTTGCCAACACATTACTGTTACACCAAAGTCCAGCCTCACTGTGACCTGTGGTCATTCTGTGCTAAAAGTCATTTATTGATTTACATTTGTGCTGTTTTAAATAAAAGCTGTCAAGGCCACTGACCGTAACAGGTGGAAACAATTTAACAAAACAACAGAATTATAACAACAAACTACATAACAAGACAAAACTCATAAAGAAAGCTGGAGTTGATTTGTTTTTACTTATTTATTTATTTACTTATTTATTTCTGTATCCAAATTTGGGCAGTTATGTAGTTTATCTTTGGCTCAGGTACTACTACTAAGATTAATAATGAAAAGAACAATAACAATACTACTAGTACTGATAAGAACAACAACAATATTAATAAGAATAACAAGAAACCCCCTATGAGCAAGCACTTTGGTGACAGTGGGAAGGAAAAACTCCCTTTTAAAAGGAAGAAACTTCCGGCAGACCCAGGCTCAGGGAGGGGCAGTCATCTGCCGCGACTGGTAACTATAAAGTAATTAATTAAACTGAAGTAAATAAACAAAAACAAAATAAGGAAGGAAGGAAAGAAAGAAAGAAAAGAGCTCAAAGGCCAGTCTTCTCTGCAAGTTCTTGAAGTGTGACTGGAGCTTAATTCTGAAGCCAGGGGTGCAGCTGAAGCTGCTCTAAGGTGGCCCGGTGGTATGGGTCTAGAGTTAAACACTGCCTCATAAAGTTCTGGCAGTCTGAGGACAGAAAACAAAGCAAAGATCAGTAAACTGCAGCAATCTTTTAGAAATTGTAAACAAAACATTTGTACAGTTTCACCACCAAAAAACAGCTATTCTGACACTGTCTCACCTTGGGATTGGCGATTGTTAAAATAAAGTCTTCCATCACGGAGCCTGTATCTGTCAAAACATCGCTTTGCATGTAGCATCTCATAAAGCATTGTGCCCAGCTGCCAGACTGTGGTGGGGGCAGCCCTATAACTCCCACATTTGAAAAACTCGGGAGGGGCATACCGTTTGGTTCCTGCAATGCGCAGACAGAAAGGAAGGATGAGGAACAGGCTCAGACTGAAATCAAAATCATCACTCCGCAGAGCAACGGCTGAATGAAGAGCAGAAGCCAGATGTCATACCAATTAATCTGGTGTATGGTTGTTCCTCTACCAAGCAGCTACACCCAAAGTCTATGACCCGTACTCGAGGGTCATTGGAGCCCGTTTCAGTGAGCAGGTTTGTGTGCTTGATATCACGGTGGAAGACGCCTTCTCTGTGCATCATTAAGGCTGCATCCACCACCTGCTTCATGATGTTCTGAAACAGAGCACAATTACAAAGCTGAAGAAGGGACTGATTCCCGACAGTGTGGCAACGATCAAACAAGCTCTGTGGAGCTTCTCTGGATTTTAGTACCTTAGCAACATCCTCCTCCAGACATCCACCATTGTCCAGGATATAGTCGAGCAGGCTCACACATGAGCCTGGTCTTTCCATGATCAGAAGATCCTCCTGCTCTAGGTCATACCATTCTAGAATTGAGACAACCGCAATTGCCTATTGCTGATGGGCTACCTCCCACCTTCAAGATAAAGAGAACTTCCAGTGGGACTATGATTGTCTCCCCATTTATGTCCTAAAAAAAGAAAATTGAATGAGTGCATGAGTTTTTCTGTCTGGTTTCTTCAGAAACAGCAAAGGTACAGGAAGGTGAAACATTTTTAAATCACTTACCACTGGTAGACGTTCCACATATTCCTTACGCGTGTTTGATCGCCACCTACAAATCAATCAGGAGTACTTTGGTTAGTACAGGGAATGGCGGCAACATGCACGAGATATAAGAATATATGTGTTATACTCACTGGTAAGTTGTCTGAATTTCTCCTCCCAGCAAAAACAGAACCAAAGCCTCCTCGTCCAAGCATGTCAAGCTCCGTGTACTGCTCCTCAAAGAGAGCTACACAAACACAGATACACGTTTTAGTGTACATTTAGAAAAAGAACCTGGAAGCTAAACACAGCTCCAAAACACTGTTGGTGAGACCTGTTGTGGAAGAGACGGATGCTGCGCTGCAACTCAGAAATGATTGTTTGACTACTGACATGTTTACATATTTGTACTGCTTACTGACCATTTGACTGTAACACTTTGAGGCCTGAAACTGACGTTTGTTTTGCATCAAATTACTATGATTCCTATTAGTGAAAGAAATTCAGTGTGGGTAAATGTGGCCAGTGTTGATGGGAAAAAGGCTTAAAACCTGCAGGCTAATAAACCTGCAAACCTGACTTAAGCTTAAGCTCACAGTTAATGCCTATCACACTTTCAGTTTACCTCTATTGCGTGAGAATTGAAGGGGTGCTGTCCCGCTGCTTGGTGTGGAGGCTGATGGACCTGGGGAGGGATCACAGGCGCGCTCCCTGTCTATTGTCCCAGGAGCCTGTGGTGCAGGCAGCTTCTCAGCTCTGTCCTGCTTCTTCCGGTTTGTCCCCCCAATGGCTTCAGTGGACTTTGTGCAGCTCGGTCCAGACTTCAGCCTTTTTTCAGGTGTCCCTCTTTCGGTGCTGGCCTGCCTTTGGCACCTTTTGCTGGTGCAGCCTCAAATGCCAACTTAGCAGGTCCACTGGCACACCTCTGCCTTTTTCTGGCGGACTCTGCTGTTGTGCTGGCCTTCCTTTTCTTTGCAGACATGCTGCAATTTTCTCCCAAGCTGCAACTGAGTTGGGTCGTTCCACAGCCCTCTACAAATGAGATAAACCCAGTTATTATCAAGCTGCATGTACTGCAGTGATTCCTTATGATTAAAGATTTGTAATGCACTGGCAGAGTTTTAAGTTGCATTACAAGGTACAAGTTGTACAAAAATTAGTAAAATCTAAATAAAAGACTCCATATGAACCTCTATGCATTGCATGAAAAGCAGCAGCTGACTCACCTGATTTTGTCTCAGAGGCCGCAAGATCAAGGACGTTTATCGGCTTTTTAAACATGTTTTTTTGGGAACGTAAATTTGCCAAAAAATACCACCGCAAATATTGGCGCGTTGAATTTGCCTGCTGTGTTGCTGTAGAGTGACTGTGCAAGTGCAAGAACATGAACAAATTTGATGTCCAAGGTCCTTTGATGTCCTATGATGATGTCATGGCATTCTATGAGATCAAAGAACAGGTCAAACATGCCTAAAGAACATTCAAAAATTTTAAATAATTGTTATTATTTAAATAATTATTTAAATTTTTTGATTAAAATTTATCAAGCAGTCAAAAGATGCATGATGATAAACATGTTGGGTTCCCTTTTCAAATTTATCACTGAATCCCCCATTACAACCCTATAAGAACTGAGCACATATAGAAATACTGTACATACAGTGTACCAATACTAAATCCTCTCATGCCAACAGTTTCCACCAACCTCAGTTTCCTGGGCCACTGGCTGTGTTACAGTACCTTATTATGGATTTGCATTACCATAGCAACCAACCTTTCAATCTGTTGACAGTGTTTTACTGTTTCTAAAATGTAAATAAATTGAAAATTGTTGGCTTCCTCTATCCTGGGGTTACAGGGCTGCTGCTTTGCTGTATTCTTCATGTCAACAAATCCTATCCGAAGAGCCACTGAACAGCAACAGGGTTCTATGACAATGTTTGGAAACATAGGCAATATCTATTAATATACATTGCTGCTTATGGCATTTGTATGTTATTTGTTATCAATACAAAAATATAGAAAGTCCCCAGCTTCACAGTTCAACTGTATGTAACCATCAGCCGAAATAACACGGGTAAAAATGGTACACACAATTAACACTTTCTATTCACTTATTAAATCTGATCTGAGGACGCTTTTCTCAACATCTCAACATTTATATGTCCCAGTGTCAAAATAAAACTTTAAAATGTTATTGTTCTTAATTTAAGAATTCAAAAGCACATTAGAAAGCAATCTTATGGGACCTGCACGTAGCCAGTGATGTTCTGCAATGAAAATATTTTCAAAATTGGTTCTTCCTTGGAGATCATTCACAATTATTAACATTTTCCAAAGTGTACACACCGTACCCCGGGGGGGCGCTTTTCAAATAGTTAGAAAATGTCAGTCAGAACTAGGGATGTTCCTGGCACTAACTTCTTAGTCGGCTTGATAAGGTAAAAGATTTATACTAATCGACTAGTCTAAAACTAAGAAACACTCAGATATCAAATTAAATTTTATGCCTGTTTAATGGGCAAACCATTAATCACATTCTTCTATAATGGATTGCATTTTAAATGCTGCTTAACTGTGCAGCACAGCGCATTATGAACACTGCATATTATACATAAAACTACGAAGAATAGAAACTAATTCAATTGATGTTAAATAAATGAAAACGCATTACTACAAACGATGTTCACGCATCATTGAATATGAGAAAATAACAACCGAAAAACAACTAAATTGCGACTTGAGTGTAGCAGATTGTGCTGCGCATTATGAAGGATACTCGTTCTACAACTCACGGCACACATCAAAACAATACAATACACACATCCATCCATTTTCTTCCACTTATCCGGGACTGGGTCACAGGGGCGGCACTCTGATCAGTGGAGCCTAGACCTCCCACTCACCCAGCGTCTTCCTCCAGCTTCAGCTTAAGTCTGAATCAAGGCTACAACCTAACCTACTTAAGTGGCCGATGTTGTTGCCGCATTTATGCTCGTGCAGGTGCGTTGCCTATGTTAATTACCTTTCAGTTGTGTCCTGGTATTTTACAAGCGGTCTCAGCCAACAGAAAAAATGCTGGCACTTTTTTCCCCTCATGGGTTCTACTCTTTGCTGTGTTAATTTATATATATATATGATGCAAACACATTTGTCCTGCTAGGTTTATTTTTATTTTTTGCTTATTTGTACAAACTTGGAGGAAGAAGTCGGAAATGCAGGGAGGGAAGGGTGTTTCTCCAGAGGTTCCCTTCAGGTTAAGCTATGGCATTTTTCTATAGCTCCGTCTGGTGGCAGATGGCTGCGTAACATTTAGGACAAACATTTACCAGCACTGGGTTAATAAAAACCTTAATAATTAGGCTAACCGACTAGTACGTCTGGTACCGACTTCTCTAAAATAGGCCATGACCTATTCACACAAAGACTCTACTGACAATATTAGACAGGAACAAGCTGCATGTACGGTGCAGCAGGTGTGGAAAGCAGCCAAAGCTGCTGGAGATGAATTCAACCAGGAAGTGGAAGTATTGTTCCAAAAAGCTGAATAAAAATGAAAAGCGTATGCAGTAAACCACAGAAGATGATGATGGGTTTCAAAAGTTGTTTCCGATGTTTTTGTTTTTTAAATGTATTGTCTTTGCTTATATCGGTAAACAGACTGTGGTGCACAGGATTGATGAAGGGCTTATATATAAAATGAAGAAATGACCTGTTTTGCAAATATCTTTATGACTTTGCTTTATCGCATCTACATTATAATTAATTCAGTCTTTTTTGGCTACTCTTTACAGAACTGTAATGTTATATTTATTGCAATTTCTGCAGCCCTCTCGGTCAGATCTCTCAGGATAAAAGACATTTTTAATGTCAAGGATAGTTTTTACCTTCATTAATAAAAATATATGAAAGTCACTTTACCAAGAAGTGAGTGCAGCTTCTACCTTGTGACAGGAGTGTTGTTTCTCACTCAGCATGTAATATCATTCACGAGATATTTTTGACACGTTTCACAGATTTTAGGCCAAAAATTAATCTACAGCAATTTAAATACAACCAGTCATTTTTATTTATTTATTTTTTTGGTAAATACCAACGACCACCACAACAGTGGCTTATCTCTAAAACTCTCCAAAACTCTCGCTGATGTCACTGGAAAAAGAGACAGATAATTACAAATTTGTTGCTAGTCACTTGTTTTGGGGGAAAGCTAGGGGGGTCTGAAAAAGACTAGTGGCAAAGTTGCTAAGTTGTCAACACTGGCTGCCCGTGTTACCAAAAAATGATTGCAGCTTCTACCACGTGACAGGAATGTTCTTTATGAGTCAAAATGAACTGATATCTTTTATAAGACATGTTTGAGATTATACATTTGAGATTCCTACACTTTACAGGTTATAGGTCAACAAATCATTTACAATAATATAAATACCAGCAATAATTTTTTGGTAAAATACTGGAAATCACTTTTTGGCACAAGACCGGCTATTCAGATGACAAATTGCTCCACTGCCACTGTGTACAGTATGAGGCGTGTAAATTTTGCGTACATGCAGTACACATTAAAATTCAAATCAGTTTATTGCACCATATAAATTATAATATATAGGTATCTGTTTATTACAGGGTGTACCCTGCCTCTCGCCCAGTGACATCTGGGATAAGCTCCAGCCCTCCTGCGACCCTGAAAAGGATAAGCGGAAGAGGTGGATGGATGGATTTTTACCAGTGCAACAGTGCAATTCTTTTTAATAGATAGGAAAGAGTATTTTTGATACCAAGATTTCCCAAATTTTTCAACACCAGGATGTGTTTTTAATACTTTACTATTACATTAAAATACCAAAGAACCAGGTGAAATAAAATGACATTTAAAAAGATTAACATTTTCTTTGTACACTTCTCAGCTTGATGACTAAGGCTACGTTCACACTGCAGCCTGAAGTGACCCAATTCCGATTTTTTTGTGAAATCCGATTTTTATTTTTATTTTTTTAATGTATTTATTTTTGCTTGGTCGTTCACATTTCCAAATATATGCGACATGTATGTGATCTGTGTGTGAACTTCAAACGAACCTAAAAGTGCCCCACATGCGCAGTAGAGGACGCGATAACGTCACACGTAGCGAGCGTGCTCAGTGTTTACAGAAGTAAGTTTGTTTTGTTTTGTTTGTTTGTTTTAAGTTTGTTTTCCTTCCCGTGTCCACGTAACGGGACGCAGAATATTGACGTTTGTCGAGTATCAATAACGTGCAGGTCGGATAAATGCGACCTGGCCGTACAGACACAGGTCGCATTTGAAAAGATCGGATACGTATCGGATGTAGGACCACATATCCAAGTGGCCTGGGTTGCATTTGAAAAAATCGGATCTGTGTTGTTCAGACTGTCAGAGAGAATGCAAAAAGTGTGCAAAGCTGTAATCAAAGCAAACAGTAAAGCTGTCTTGCAGTCCATGTGGCATCCAATCACTTACCGTATAGAATAGAATCACAGACAATTACTTTTAAATGCCAAGTAAAGCAACTAATTATACAAAGAGTGGTTTAAAAATTTCACAAATCTGCCCATAAAAATCAAAAACAATATCTGGTTTAAATTTGGCTGATGCCCACTTCATTGTCATTTTCTGGGCATGTTTTCCAACATGGCTGGAAGTCCTATTCTGACACATTCTGAACACTTTGCTCTGTGATTTCACCATTAGCCTGAAAAGGTGCACGGAGAGCAAACGTCAGTCTCTTTCAAGCTGGCTTGGGTGTCACATGGAGGATCATCCCTGTTGATGAGCGCTGGGTCTTCAGCTATAACCCAGACAAACAGCTGTTTTCAGTTTAACTGTCTGCAGTGATTTGAACCACTTTTAAGAAAAATAAATAACATCCCCAGTTTGACACATGGGAGGAGATCCAGTGCTCACAAGTGCAAGTGGGATTTCCTGCAACAGATCTCTGATATTAGTACAAGATGTGATGACAAAGTTGGGAGACTGTTCCTGCTGCATACAAATGAATTATGGTTTGGTCATGGACAGGAGCCAGGTGCTAACAATAATGGTGGAGAATCTGTTCGGTGTTTTACGGTGAATATCATGACCTGTGTACTGCTGCACAAAGTGACTGCTTCATAGGGAATGTCAGCCAAATTTAAATCCAGTCCAGTTTTTGCCTTTTATTTGCAGTGCACTTAGATTGTGCCTTGTATCAGCTCCACTGACCTAATACTCAGGCTACAGGCTCTTTACTTAGTGAACTTTAAAAATTGGCTGTATGGGGCATTTAAGCTTTCACTGTGTACTCATTAATTATATGTGGCTTCTCAACTATCGCAGCCTTTTCAAAGCCTTTCTATCAAGGGATTCTTTTTCATCAGTGGAGAGTGCAGTAAATCCTGCTTCTTGGCTTGCCTGTCCTTTTTTTTTTTTTTTTTTCTTCCGCTCTCTGCTTGTAAAAATGTCTTATCTGTGCAGCCAGTCTGCTCTCTTGTGTAATAGCATGCAGCTGTGGTCAGGTGATTGTAGAGTTGGAGATGTCCTTTGCTGTCTAGGAAAGAACTTTCTCTATTTGAAGTGCTTTAAAATGATAGCCTTTAACTGATTGTCAGAAACTCTCCTGTCTTTACATGACCACGCAATTCCTACAGCATTACCACAGTGAGATTTCTGTAGGGGTGAGTATACAGAGAGATAAACTGTCTTGGATGTGGATGAGTGAACTTAAGTGAGCTCAACTCTGAGACTGCTTTGAATTGGACAGACACTCAGTCTTTTGTTTTGTTTTTCTCCATGCTTGGATCCTAATGGCCTTTTCTCTACCCTGATTTATCTTCCAGTTTTCATGTTGTGGAGGAGATGAGTATAAGGACTGGGGAGTCAACCAGTACCATTTCTGCAATGGTACTGGCCCACTAGCCTGTGGGGTTCCGTACACTTGTTGTGTTCGCCGCAAGGTGAGTTCAGACAACAAACATACGCAGACAATACAGATATGGTACGAAAACTCATAAAAACATCCATACCTGCTGTTTTCGGCGCTTGTTGAGGGTGTAGTTACATGGTTCTGATCATTGAGAGAAAAGTCAGTTGCTACCTTTCAGTTCAGTTGCTGGTCCAGGTACTGTTTACATTGACTAAACAAACCAAGAGCAGAATACATAAAATCTAATCAACTGACAGGAAACGAAGTCATTTGGCTCTTCGAACCATTAGCTCTACATGGACCCGTCTGAGAGAATCTAATTTGTGAATGTCTTACAGCTTTTACCTGAACATACATGGCTCAAAGAGTTTGACTCATGAATCGAGTGTGTAACTGGACTGTATCTGTGAAACTAAATACAGTTGTTCTTACTATAACATCACAGGGTAATACCTAAACACTAAGGCTTCTTAATTTTTTTCTTTTCTCTACAGCTGTTGTTATCTAATGTATGTTTCTAGCCCTCCGTTGCTGTTAAGCAGTTTACACATATAAGGCTGCTTCCAAATATTAAAAAAGGGAAAAAAGAAACAGGCAGTTATATATACTATAGCATATTTGATAGCACTACATTGAGTGATGTTACATTGAGTGTAAAAATAAATAATTTTCATTGTGCAACTGCTACAGTTGTACTTCAAGATTACTTCAACGGGCATTTGTTTGAACTAGTTTTCACTCTGATTTGTACGGGAAAATCTCTGCGCGCTAATGCTTCTGCACATCTGTGTTCCTGTGGTTACCAGATAATCTAAAAAAAATAATCAAAGGAAGACCTGTAATGTCCCCAAAAACTGAATTGATGGAATCAGTCATTCTGGAAGTTACAGTACTGCTAGCTACTAAAGCAGAAAGTGAGGTTTGAAGTACTTGTTTTTCAGACAGGTGCATGGCTGCATGGACATTTGGAATCTGGATGACACAAAATTTGTATTTGTGAGAGAAACACATCATCCAGCTATCAGGAAACATGGTGCAATGCAAAGGTGTATGAGCTTTTGGATGATTTTTGGCCCCCTCCATCCCCATATGGCCAGTGTCATTCCTGTTCCTGTGCTCAAAGCACTGATACTGTTTCTGGAAGCAGTGGAGTGTGCTGAAGAAATTAATAACAGAGTTATCATCACTCTGTGTCTCTCTCACTCACTCTCACTCTCACACACACACACACACAGAGCAGAGATACAAGAGTTCCTTATGAAGGTTGAACGTTGGCTACTTTTGTGCATTATCATTTCCCGTCTGTCATGGCTGCAGCCATTTTTCCAAGGTTTGAGTTACGTTCTAGTTTGCAGGACAGGAACACCCCCTTGAGGATCTTCACTCTCACTTGCCCCTGTGGTCTGTGGTGTCGTCTCTGGTCACCTTGGCTCAGACTTGTCTCTGACTCTTTGTACAGGTGGGAGAGGTCATCAACACCCTGTGTGGTTACCAGACTCTGGATAAACAGGTAAGAATGGCAAAACACATTTTGTCGTTGTGTTTTTGTATCTATGATATAACAACTAATATTTCTGGACCCTTTTAGAAACCTACACCTCTGATATCACTGACACCCCCCCCCCTCCCCACACGGGTTAAAACATGTTCAGAACATGTTTCACTGGGTTGGGGTCATAAGACAAGCGAGGCTCGAGTTTAGTCTTGCTTACATTATCTTTGTATGTTATTATCACAAGTATAAAGTATTAGGAACAGCATATTAAAAATCAGATATATGCATATAGAGGCAGCATTGGTCACCACCATTCATAGGAATGTATCAACAGGGCCGCCGTGTTATTCCTGAGGAGCCACGCCTCCTGATGCCAGAATCATAATCATGTTAATTTTTTTTTGATTGATTTTGTAAGCGCACTCACAATTCAGATGCTGTTTTTAATACCAAAATGTGTATCTTTTGTTGGTAGATCAGTACCATTTACAATGAATATTACAGCTCTGCTTTTTGGCATACTGCTGTAAAAACTGGCTTACTCTGTTTGACTTGAAACAGCATCTGTACATGAGTGAATGCAATTTGGTCCATATAGCTTTAACCTGTGGGAATCTACACACAAATAACTCCCTTTGAATAGTGTTGCCAAAGTAACACATACACAATGACACGGATGATAAATACAACTTTAATATCTTAGTGATATATTACTTGGGTAAAAAAAAAAAAAACATAAAAAAACTGTGTTTATTTTAATGGATGTCACTTGTTTGGCTTTTCCTCTGTATCATTTGAATATCTACTTTTTACAGAAAACTAAGCTAATGGCTAAAAGTGGAAAGTGTTCTACTTCACACCAGTCAGTCACAGCATTAAAACCACCTGCCTGGTGTTGCATGGGTCTCCCCTGTGCTGCCAGAACACCTCCGCCCACTGGACCTCAGACTGTCTGTTGTATTTGGCACTGGGGCTTTGGCAGCAGAATCCTTTGGGCTTTTAGGGTGGGGCCTCAGTGGTCGGGCTTATTCCAGCACATTCCACGCACGCTTGACTGGATTAGGATCCGGGGGTTCTGTTGGCCGGGTCAATGCCTTGAACTCTCCATTGGATTCCTTAAACTCTTCCTGAGCCATTTTTGCAGTGTGTCAAGGCTGCATTCTGCTGGGGGAAGCAACTGCTATTTGGGAGTGCTGTCAGGACGTAGGGGGTGTACTTGCCCTGTAACAGCGTTTTTGTGGTTGTTCATATAAAACATAAATTCACACAAATACCAGGACACAAGTTTCCCCAGACGATCATTGCATTGTGAAAAGATCTGTGTTATACACTTAAACCTGTCTGTGGTTTTAATGCTGTGGCTGATCAGCGTTTTAGTTTTGGAGTTTTAAAAGTTCTCTATTTCAGCTGGCAGCTAAGTTTGAGTTTGAAAATGAAACTTTCCTTTTGTCATCTTCCTCTGGACTGTGTATCAGCGTGAATCCCTGCATGAGCTGATCCATGTGCGAGGCTGCATCCATGCAGTCAACCTCTGGATGAGTGACAACATTGGAACAACCGTTGCTCTCTGCTGCGCCATTGGGCTACCACAGGTAATTGAAAACTCTACACACCGACTCACTGAAACTGAACTTTTGGAAACCTGCATTCAAACCGATTCCACCTCTCCAGCGGCGTCTTTTTATCAAAATTGTAAGCCCCCACTTACTGTGACAGTTAAGCTAATTTGCTTTTTAATTTTCCTACCTGGCAAAGAATCCTCTTTTTTTTTTCTGCCACCAAAAACTCGACTAAGTTTCAGCACCTTCCATCAGTGGCCCAGGATGTGACAAACTTTTTAATAAATCAGTGTCTCCTGCACAAGATAATGTTGTCCCTTGCATAAAGTTAGATTTATTACAGCCTTCTTCAGAGAGGACTATTGTGCGTCATACAAGCTGCAGAAAAATTAGTCCAGCTAAGAACAGTTCTGTTAAGCAACTCTGGCTTTAATCAATACGGAACTTAGATCAGGCTGTTTTTAAAATGCAGTCAAGCTGCAAGCTGTCATTGAATTGATTTTATTATGAGGTCACGACGGGAGTTTCTTGACAGCACAAACCAGAATGTTTAGGGGAAGAGTGTTAACATGCAGATATTCAGTGAGTGCGGATGTTGTTTACATTGTCATAGTCTCACTGTAATAAAATGAAATAAAAATCAAACTGCAGTGCTGACTGTTAAATATGTTATCACATTTATTGCTTTCTTTTGTTGAGACAAAAGCTTTAAAAAAAAGTCTCCCTCTGACTCCTTGTCATGCAGCTTCACAGTGGAATGTATCCAGTCCTATGCTGGGAATTATTATTATTAGCAAGTTTTTTTGTTTTTTTTGTTTTTTTGACCCCTCAACCTAAAAAGGCTGATGTGGTATTGTTATCACCTAAAGATTCTGCTGGCCAGCAGGCTGAGGGGTAGCTGCACCAAATAGATTTAAAATTAAACAATCAGGTCACAAATGAGGCGCAGACCTTCAGCTTTAGTTTGACCGGTTGCACAAAAACATTACAATAATAGCCTTCGAGGAGGTACTTTCATACACAGTCCCCTGCTTTCAGGTTCTCAGATATAATTGGCCAAATTGACATAGTCATAAAGAGGTAATATATGTGGAAACAATGGGTTTTGCCAGACCTTCACTGCAGCTTCTTTCTCATACTGTTTGTTAGCGGGACTTCCTGGCAGAATTACCATTGCAGAATATTTCTACTTTTTTACCATCAAAAACTCGTGGCTGCCTTTTAATAATCACCATGTCATTATAAACCATGCCTCCATGGCATCAAAGTACCTAATTTGTGTTTTATAGGTGATGTGGTACACTTCAGATCACAAACCATTCCATCTTTTTCCCATCCTTTATTCTTTCTTTTCATTGCAGTACTGCTTGATCTTAACATCCCTGGTCCGAAGAAGGCCGCTCCAGTATTATTCTGGCTTTTTAAGATTTTGTGTAATGTAGCCTTGCTTTTCCTGAGGCTCACAAATGGTTTGCATCTTGTGGTGAATGCTCCATATTTGCCCTCATGAAGTCATCTCCTTTTGGTATATTAAGTAGTGTCATTTTTGGGTAGAAAACTTTCTTTCAAATTAAATGAGATGCAATACATTTGCCATGGATGGGTGAGTGATTTATTATGAAATTTGCTCTAAATATACCTTCAGGGGAAACTGTATCTTAGTAGTGTTACCAGGGGCCCTCATCTGACTTAGAAATGACTCCCTGTTTTGCATGAGGTGCAAAAGACATCAAAATGCTCTATTCTGTGTTGCTCTGCATCTTTTCCATCTCATCACATCCTGTTGTTACTCTTCTGATAATAACTCCTGAATTTTAATCAATTTTGCATTGATCACAGATGACCTGTGATTATCACAAATTACTAGAGCTCCTCAGGTAATGCTAGCCTGGTGTGACTAGAACTTAGGAGAAGGACTTCAGAATTAGCCAAATTAGTGCTGTAATTAATATTCTACTACATATTCATAAAAAAAATCCTCTTGATTTACAAATACAAATTTATTTAAGTGGTACTAAACATGTGTGTTTATGCATGATTTATTAATTTATATTATTATGTGAATTCTGGTGAAAGGACCATAATGTTTCATTCAGATCTGCATAAACAGACACTAATGAATCATTTATTCTATTCCTGGTCTCCTGCAGCCCTCTAATGGTTGATCTGCATGTGTAGTGCCATGTGGTGTTTTGGGAGGACTGCTGAACTCTTTCTGTGTTTGGAAGTAGCTGAAGCCTGGTTGTGTCAGGTTGGGCATCTACTGAACCCTCAGTTTTGTTTGTTGATTTTCATTCTGAATTCTAAATATAATTGATTGCATTGTTTGTTTCCTAGCAAAATGTCTGATAACAGTCCAGTTGGACATATTAGAATGATCATATTAGAAGCATACCTGTTTTAGAGGGGGGGGGGTCTGCTGTTGTATTGCAGCACAAGCATTCGCAACTCTCTTCCCAGCACAGCAATGGCTGAAGCTACAGAAGGAAAATTCTTGTACCACTGTGAGAGTTTCTGTCGAACTGTGCCGGCAGCTTCACATTAACAAGTACACTGTTCTGAGTTCAGTACATCAAAGAACGGCACTGGCACCAACTCGCAGAGCAAATTTTTTGCATTATTGCTATTCGCTGTCAGCGAAAGCCCTGACTGGTTCACATACCAACCATGCCACTGTGTGCAGCGTATAGAACAAAACCATGTCTGTCCACTAATTGGAAGATGGCTGTTTCAGTCCCTGGCTCCCCCCAGTTAGCATGTCGAAGTGTCCCTAGCCAAATGAACTAACTAGTTACAAATACTTAAAGTGCTTAAAGGTGTAGCAGAAGGTGCTATGTGAGTGTGAGGGCACGAATGTGGCTTGTAGTAAAAAGCATTTAGTGCTTGCTTAGAGTAGAAAAGCATGATAGAAGTACCAGCCCATCCACCAACCTCTCCAAGAAAAGGTAAAACAAGGGCTGGCAAAGGACTAGCATGGGTGAGTGGCATTGTCTTCTAGTAACTTCTGTACCAAATCCAACATCGAATCTAAACAGAAAATCTGTTTCCATAATACACTGAAAGAAAAAGAATTTGTCCCCTTCTCGATTTCGAACTCTTTTTTTTTTTGTCACACATGGGACAAATCCTTTTTCACTTCGCTTCGTTTGGCTTGGTGCCAAGTACGTGACAAGATGCTTAGAGCAAAGTGTCTTATTGCGGAAAACGGGACCGGGTTGGACAGAATGATTTGCCTTGAAGACATGTTTTTGTTAGAGTTGAAGTCGGTGTCTCTGCAGGGAGTTAGAGTCCTTAAGGCAGAACAGCATGAGTCCTCAACATGTAGAACCTTAGCCTGGCAGGATCTTCATGTGCGAGTTGTTTGCAGCACAAGACTGATCAATCAGCCATCAAATGAACAGTGCTGGAAAAAATATTTGAGTACTGCTATGACAAGCTGATTAATAAATGCATTACAGACAGAAAATTGATAAATTCTGATATATAATATGAATGACAGCAAATAAGGGACAACATGTTAGATCCCTTTAAATGATTATCAAAAGAAGTATTTTCATTGATTTTTGTTCTCGATAGCAACTCAATTGAGTACTGATAATAGGCTGACAGTATTGGGATTCTCTCCATGCAGTTGCTGGGCATCATCCTGAGCTGCGTCTTCTGGAACCTGCTGGTGGAGATGAGTGAGTCGGCCGACATGGTGGACTTCAAGCTGAAGAAGTCTGAGTTTGAGTACAGCGAGTTGGACCTGGCTGGCGCCGGATGGTGCTTGTGCCTGCCAAGGGACGGTGGCTATCTGCCCATCCCTGCTGCCGAGCCTGAACTCGATCCCATTGACATTCACCTGGAGAAGCTCAAGAAGCAGCCGCTCCGTACACACTCTCAGCTCCGAGAACTGCAGCAGTCCAGATCTGCCACCGGGCTGGATGAAGTAGACGTTGGTCGCAAGCATAAAAGAGAACACTGAGTGCTCTTTTTTTAACTACTATTATTAATTTGCCCAGTCATGCCTTTTGGGGGTTTTGCCTTTTTTCTGTCATTGTAGTCATTTCATTTGTTGGAATTGTGTTGCACTACTTAATGGCTTAACAGTTCTGTAACTGGATTAAAAGGAATTTAGTCACTTAAAGCGACTAGAAGTACTTTGACACTTTGTGGGTGAATATGTTTACAACAAAATCTGAACAACAACATGCAACATAATCTTTTTCTACATTTGTTTGTGAGCGTTGATCTTCAAAGGTTTACGGCACTAAATCATATTTTATTTAATTTTTATAGCCTTTGAAAATGAACTACAGGATGTCTCGTGCTAAAGCTTACCTCAGGCTGTTTTGGAAATAGCCCAGTAGTCAGAGCACAATTTGGTGTATAAATTATGGTACCTTGAAAAGATGCTTTTCAGTGTTGGAGAAATAGGATAGCCAAGTATGTCTTGCGTGTAGCGTCTGTGACGGATGTATACAGTTTGTGCATTATTTGGTTTTATTATGATTTCTATTTAATTTTGTGCAGTGTACATTGTAAGACTGATAGCTGTGAAATAACATGGGATGCATGTTTTGTACTGTATATAAAGTAAGTTTAAAGCAGGAAAAAAAAACCAACAAAAAAAAACTCAGTCTTTGTGTTAGGCTCTCATTGGGGGTGGGGGAGTCCATTTTTTTTAACTTATCTTTTTATTCCTCCCATCTTTTAAAGGAACAACTATAAAGGGATTATCCAGACTACTAATCCAGTGAGCAATCAACTCTGACAGTGACAGTTTTTGTATCTGAGTAATGCACTGTTTTGAGCTTTCCTTTAGCTCCCGCCTTGTATCAACACTACTGTTCATGTCAATAAAGCTGAATTTATGTACTGATCTTATTTTATTTTTTTTTATTTTATTTTGCAGGATTGTTTGTTTGCATATAAACTGAATAAAGAATGAAATGCTTTTATGGCCTCCAAAAGGAGTTATTTGCCAGCAGTAGTGTTTCTACAATAACACAACAAATGACTGCAGTCAGAAATCCAAGGAAACTCATGGATTTCTTAAACCCTGTGAGAAGTGTCTGTTAATAAGTACCCTAAACTCTAACTCTGTACTATCAGAATATCTGATGTTTGAATTTTGAAAATTGTTCTCAAGTCAAGGGACGGATCATGTCCTTTCACCAAAACAGTTCATGCAGGACTGCAGAGGGGTAAAGCCAGGTCTGCATGTAGGTATACCAACTTGAACTCAAAATTCTGCAGTTGCAGTTGTAGGCTGAGCACAGCTGGTATGCCACAATGGCTGATGTCTCCCAACACTGACTTTTTTTTTGTCACTGCCATTTTTGTACTTTGCAGCCAGAAGTTACCACATTTAGATGAGAGGGTGGCGTTATCAACCAACACTAGCGAGCTTCATCCATTAAGTGTCCAAGTGAAGTAACAGACAAATAAAATACTGAATTTTGCTCACCAAAGTAGGAGTGCTGGTTTGAGTTGTAATATGGCCATGTGAGCCTTCCTGCCAGAAACGCATCTTCCTTGTGCCTGGCACGTTAAACTTGGATTGATTTGTCCGTTGTTGTTTTTTTTTTCCCCAACACATTTTGCACAGAACAAACAGATGAGATGAAGTGTTGAGTGACTGAGTTGGTTGGAGCCAGGCTAGAATTTTTACATTAAGCTAACCACTACCTGTAGTATATCAGGATCAGGTAACCCTGAACCATCCCTTAGTTATGCTGCTGTAGGCTTGGACTGCTGGGAGACTTCCCATGATGCACTGAGGATAGCTTCTTCACTCACCTCTTTTCACTCTCCAGGTCTTTATATACCAGTACAGCATGTCAAAATTCTCTCTTCTATAGTTTGTGTTTTGTCCTGTCTCCCTGTCCTTTTTCTTCTCTTTCTCCTCACCCCCTCACCCCCAACCAGCTGAGGCAAATAGATGCCACTCCCTGATCCTGGTTCTGCTGGAGGTTTCTTCCTGTTAAAAGGTGAGATCTTATTTCCCACCATTGCTAGTGCTGTTCAAAGGGCATTGTCCCTTTGTTGAGATTTACAGTATACCTTACAGTATAAAGCTCCTTGGGGTAACTTGTGATTTGATGCTATATAAATAACACTTAACTGAACTGAATCTACATCTCAGATAGAAAGTGAAAAGTAAATAGAAATCTAAATAGTGATTCTCCACTGCCTTCTTTTAAAACACATCTCTGTTTTTTCTCGTACCCTGTTTCACGTACTGCCTCCATTAAGCCCCATTTTTTTTGATGAGCTAATAACAGCCATATTAATCTCAAGTAATGCATGAACACACAGCTTGCTCTCTGCCTGCAAGCCATCTCTCCTCACTTCCTCGTCCTCACTCTCTCCCCACTGTTTCTTGATTGTCTCTTGAGACAATCAAGAAATAGCGAGTGGAATAATTACACCAAAGAGATGTTGAGCTTAAAAAAAAAGTGCAGGATGTGTGCCCACAGACAAGCCATGGTTAGGATAATTTGGACATGGATTTTGTTGACACGTACATACACAATTCCTGCAGCTTTAGCTGTCACAAAACAGGCTCAATACCAGTGTCTCTTGCTGCAAAGGTCTCGTGTTGTGCTGAAATACTATAGTACAACCCCGGGATTCTTGGAAAATTGCAAATGTTATGCCAGTAACACATCACATACTGTCAACAACCTACAGCATACCATGAAGGGAGCTGGGGAAGCAAAATGCTATAAGAGCCCACACACATTTCTCTTTTGAGGAAAATTTATACAGAATTTCAAAAACGTTTTAAACTACAAACTTATTTAAGGAAATTTCCTTGACATGCGAAACTGTGACACCGGTGTCACTGTGGGTTCTTAAAGGTGAAGTCCTATTCTATCGTCACCATTCTCAGAATTGAAGCTATTAGGAATGTGTAAATAACGTCATGTCATTCATTGTGTTATGATAAATTTCATTTGTTAACAAAAACAAAAACAGCACTTAAAAGTTATATTTGCAAGGAGCTTGTTACATCTTGTAGCACCACACCAGTGCTGAGTGGCCTCTAGTGATTGTGTCAGGCACCATTAGTAGCTTAGACAAATGCTCCAAAACATGTCATGTCAAGGCAAAGTGGCCCCTTGTGGCTGCAGGAACTATAATGTTGTAATAGGCCTACAAAGTCTGCATAGGGAGAACGTTGGGGTGGATGGATGTGTTAATAAAATGCTGGGCACAGAGGAGTAATTTTCTTTCCCCTGTAGTGAGCCAGAGGCAGGTTCCCGCATAGCACACAAAGATGACTACCTGTGAGATCCAAAAATAAATAAAAAATCACTGCTTGCACTGCTGTAAGCTGTTGAGCAAAAATCATGTATAACTAACCACTTTTCACTTTGTGTAGGAGTCTTTGAGTCAGTAAGCTTGTCTAAAGAAAGCCTGTATGAGGCGCAATCATTTTCACAATTAAATGATGACATCACTTATGAATCTAGATATTTTTACAGGCTAAAAGCCTCAGTTTTTGCTCTACAGCGAGTGTTACAGATTATTAATAAGACACCAATAAGGAACATAATCCCATCAGAGATTAATCTAAATGTTGACACAGTATGATTGATATGATATGACTTTGTTGCTCACAGCTGTTTGCAGAAGTCTTTCCTTTGAGTATACTGAACACTCCTCACATCATAGGGTTACCTGCAGCAGCATGATATAAAAATGAGCGAGTTAGGAGCATGTACACATGTATGTGTCATGTGGTAATAATCTAATTAATTTGTTATAAATGTATTCTTGACACAGAGGCAGGATCCTTCTGGACATCTGTACACTCTATCGCATTAACCGAGATTATGGAATACCCATGAGAAAGCCAGCATGCTGTACGTGAATAACATACAGAGACAAAACTATATTCTTCATGTGCTTAATATAACTGGAAACTGGTGATATTTTCCTTTATGCTCTGAGTCCCTAAAACTTCAGGACTGATGAATGACTTCACATTTAACAGTCATTAAGGACATTGTGTGGATAAGTTAGAAGCCACAGTTTAATCCCCCCTGGAGAAATCATCTGTAACTGGATCATTTCCACAATGGCATGATCTACCCCTTTTAAATAACTTTACAAGGAGCAATAAAAACTGCTGGTAATTTGTAGAAATTTAATTTCATTTTGTTAAAGTCATTAACTAACATGTTGCTTTAATATCTTGTAAAAATGCCACTATTTGATTAACGTGCCACATTCTGATTCTGTGTTTGCATCACTATCCTTCAGTTAATTCATTTCAGAGCAAAATCCCGCATCAGTCTGTTCAGTGGTGAGAAAGTAATACTGATTTTCTCACTAGAAGGCCCACAGCTTTTCTTTGTTTTCGTCACTGAAATTGTGAAATTGCATTTTTCCCCAGCTTGTCTACCTTCAGAGAGCATCTTGCCAAATGGAGGCAGTGTCCAAAATACATGGTACACTGGTCTGTGGGCTGCTCCTACTTTTGCTGCTGGTCCTTTAGCCAGCCACAGAGAAGACTAGAGTTACAACACAGGAATGGATGCTTTTTTGTGCTTCTCCTATTCCTGGTGAACTCTGCTGTCGCTCCCTTTTCCTGTTCCAGCTGGCTTATCAGCCATTCAATCTATGAACTGTTGATTCTATTCATCTGGACCCAGTGTTTTCAGTGGGAAAAATATTTCATGATGAATCCAAGTGACTGCTTCAGTCTCATCTGACTGCAGCTTTCACAACAGTTGCATAGTGACCCAAGCTAGCACCATTGCCTAACACTGAGGCACAAGTTCAGTTTTATGATTGTTAACATGCAAATTGTCATGGCCATTAATCAATGGCCATGAGTGCTATTCACTGAGAGTTGGGGAATGGATGCAATAAAAACATTAATTAATGTGGTGAAAGATGTGCTCTTAGTCCCTCTCCTCAGTTCAGAGATGAATGAATGGTCTCCTTGACTCCCTACTGAAACCCTGTCCATGATGTCAACATTTTTGTCACTGAAACAGTGGCTACTGGCCTGTAGGTGTAAAGAGACAGCAGAGTCCTGGTTTGATGAGGCCACTCTTCTGTGTAGTGCCTTCTGCTTAACTGGTGGTTGTTTTGCTTCCCCTACATCCCCAATGTATAACATGGCAAGCCTTTTTGCATTTAACAGCTATACTATACTGTTTGTGCTGGGGGACTCGATCCTTGGAACGGACCAGTTTTGTGGGGTTTGTAAGCCAAAGAGATGCTGTGTTTTGACAATATCTTAGCTGTTCCGACCAGTTTGGGCTAGCACCATTGCCCAACAGCTATATTTTATTATCTGGATTAATGTACATGCATTAAGACAGTCTATGAGCATGAAAATTCCTCTCAGTAGGCTCCCCATAGGCAAATACCTATGCAAATGGACACAACTGTGGTACCAAAGCATTACCCAGTTGTCATGGGGTGAGAGGCAGTGTACACCCTGGACAGGTCACCAGTCTGTCACAGGGCAAACACAGAGAGACAAACAACGATTCACTTCTACAGATAGTTTATAATCACCAGTTAATCTAACATACATGTCTTAGACTGTGGGAGGAAGTTGGATTACCCAGAGAGAGGCACAGGGAGAACATGCAAAATCCACACAGAAAGGCACCAGTCAGCTGATAGATTCAAACTTCCTGCTTTGTGGCAGGGGGGTTTCTAGATTTTTCACTTTGTGAGGAATCATGTATTTAAACATATTTTCAAGTCATATTTGGCTGTATATAAATATAATTTCTAGGACATTGAGATCAAGTGTTTTAAAATAAATAAATAAATAAAAATAAAAGTATCAGGATAAATCTTTTCATATATACTGTAAAATAATTCATGTTTTATGGTAAAATACAGGCAGCTGTTGTTGCTAGAGCCTCACCATTTAAATTCGGTGACATTGTAAACCTGTTTACAGTCATGGCTTTAAAAAAAACCCCGCATGTACTATAAACCTGTTTAAAGTAAACAATATTCAAAAACAAAAGATATATTATAAATCTGTTTAATGTCATTCTCGGTGAAAGTCACAATACAATTGTGTGATATATTACAGTATCTTATTGCAATAACTAGAAAAAGCATTTCCTGCAGAAAATGCAATGTGAATGCAGAACGCTGAAAGATTGGAGCGTAAATGGCTAGAAATGCTTTAAACCACTGAAATTTAATTTGCTGAAAGAACTTAACTAGTTGAAAAAGACAAAAAAAAGAAAAGAAATGCAAAACAATTGAAATTCTCAAGAAGGTATCTAAATTGAACTTGAATTGCTGAATTTGGTGTTTTAAAACAAAATAGGGAAAGAGCCAAACTCAGAGCTGAAAAGCATCAACATGAAGAAGCCCTGAAAACCGTCAAAGATGTCAGCAAACCCAGTAATGCCTGGATAGTTCAAGGTCTTGGGAGTGTTTAGTTTGAATTTTTTCTCTAGCTCAAAGTATGCTGAAGTAGTTAACTGTTAAAGTAGGATGGGTTTGAAGAGGAGTTGAAACTTTCCTCATTCATTTCAAAGAGTCCAAATTTCATAAAGATTTAAATATTGTGATATATATATATATATATATATATATATATATATATATATATATATATATATATATATATATATATATATATATATATATATATATATATATATATATATATATATATATATATATATATATATATATAAAACAGTTGCCAGAAAAAAAAATAGCATAATTCTCCAGAAAAAGCTGAACATTATCACACAAGAATGGTTTGTGTAGCACAGAGTATGCGGAAGGAAGATTTCAGCGGCATAAATACAAATGCATAAAATACCTAAAACTTAATTTTCCTAGTAAACAGAGTTAAAAGAAAGAAAAATCAGTTGAACACAGAAAGAGCTGAAATTGTCAAGAAAGTATGTTAATTGAACTCGATTTGCTGAAATTGGTGTTTTAAAAATAGGGAAACAGCCAAACTTGGAGCTGAAGTGCATCAAAATGAAGACGTGAAATAAATACAGGAGGGAAACAGCTGAAACGAGCTCAGTTTAACAGCTGAATGTTGTTAAACACTCCTCTGCCCCAAACACACACACACACACACATGCACACACACAGGAGTGGCACTGGGGAAAAGAAACCCCTGGTGAACTAATTCAATTCAATTTTATTTATATAGCGCCAAATCACAACAAACAGTCACCTCAAGCTGTATTATTGTGGGTAAAGACCCTACAATAACACAGCGAAAAGCCAACAGTCAAAATTACCCCCTATGAGCAAGCAATTGGTGACAGTGGGAAGGAAAAACTCCCTTTTAACAGGAAGAAACCTCCAGCAGAACCAGGCTCAGGGAGGGGCAGCCATCTGCCATGACCGGTTGGGGCTGAGGGGAGAGAAACAGGACAAAAGACATGCTGTGGAAGAGAGCCAGAGATTAATAATAATGATTAAATACAGAGTGAAGTATAAAAAAAGTAAATAAAGGTGAATGAAAAGAGACAGTGCATTATGGGAACCCCCCAGCAGCCTATAACAGCATAACTAAGGGAGGGTTCAGGGTCACCTGATCCAGCCCTAACTATAAGCTTGATCAAAAAAAAATATATATATATATATATATATATATGAATGACATTGCACCTCAAACATCACAGACTGAAGAAAACTAGGAAATGTACTTTTATCTGTCAAGAGGAATTTGGGCCACTGGGCAACAGTCCAGTTCTTTTTCTCCTTAGCTTTCTTCTGATGTTGTCTCTAGTTCAGGACTGTCTTGATATTATAAGTGCCACAGCTGTAGCCCCTTTCCTGAACACATTAAAGCATAGTAGCTCCTCAGTCTTGAGGATCGCTCAAGTTCTTGAATGAACTTTTCATGACAGTGTTCTCAGAGCTGTGATCATTCCTGTTGCTTGTGCACATTTTCCTATCACACATTTCCCTTCCAGTCAACTGTCCATTAATATGGCTCAATACAGCACTCTGCAAACAGCCAGCCTTTCCAGCAATGACCTTCTGTGGCTTACCCTTCTTGTGGAGGGTGTCGATAACAACTGTCAGATCGAGCAGTCTTCCCCATATTTGTACTGTTTGAATAGCAAGTTTCTCAGATTCAAAATGAAATATTCTAAAAATTTAAAAATGTAAATTCCTGGATTTCTGATTTTCATGAGCTAAGCATCCAAATTAAAACCAAAAAAAGGCTTGTAATATTTCACTTTATGGTGAATGAATATCTTTTTGAATTTAATCACAGACCAAAAAAAAAATTTTTTTAAATCACTTTTTCACAATACTCTGATTTTTTTAAGTGTGCTAGTAGATGCATATACTGACAACAGACCTGATCAAAAGATGCACCAGCAGTCATATCAAACAAGTAAAACTGCAATAAATGCACTTTATGGCCACGGCTTCAACCCACTTTATGTTGTAATAAGGTCCATCTGATACCTTCCTTTTCTTTATCACTTTTCCACAGTCCTATACATATTGACCTATTGGCACAGTATACAGAGACATTTTCTATTAATGGCTGATGTTAACCATATTCTGAAACAACTTCCTGCCTGGAGCTCTCTGCTGAGTCCCAGTTGCCCATTATTGACCCAGTCACGAGAGAGAGATAGATAGACAGAGCGAGAGCCAGTCAGAGAAACAGAGACAAATAGAAAGGAGCTTTCCACTTTGCTGAGTTTGTACTGTTTCATAGTTTTTTGGAGCTCCACTGGCATGTTTTCATTGATGCTTCCCCACAAGCAACTAAACTCTTGTCTTCGTTTGCTTAGTCCAGCTGACAACTAATCCAGGTAGGCTTTCATATTCTTTTGCCTTACTGTCGGATTCTTTTTGTTTTGTTTTGCTGTTTTCTCTTTGCACAATTCATTCATCTTTTGCCTGCGCTCTAAGCAGTACCATTTAATTTTCTCAGCCTGTTGAGTTTATTGAGTTTCCCTGTGTTTCCCATCCTTAGCTCCAGGCCTTGCATATGTAAATTAAAACAACACAGTCACTGATGTGAGGCCTCCCAAATACTTCCACTGACACTAGAATTCTACTATCTTCAGCATGCGGAGCACACATACCTCTTTAGTCTTTTCGGAGGGTGTGACCGGTTTGAGTTTGTTGATCATGTTTAAGGCAGTAACGTGTAGTGTGTGATTATCGTCCCTTAAAGTATTTTTGCTTTATTTCCACATCACACCATCCTGTTCTAAAGGGAAATAAAGTTTGATAAACAGTCTTTGAAAAACTTTCTGAGAAGCTGATGAGATGTGAAGCCATTCTTTAAGCTTACTGAAGCACTAATGAGCCCCACTTATTCTAATAACCCGAGTCCCCTCTCAACTGATACCCACAGACACAAATTTAGCACATGCTTAATATTAGAAATAGTAATTTATATTTTAATTAGCAAAGCAAGAAGTCTACTTGTGAGTGACTGGTGTATATATATATATATATATATATATATATATATATATATATATATATATATATACTGCATGTACCTGTTTGTTTTTTTGATGTTTGTGTTCATTTTTTTGTGTGAATGTGTGTGATTTTGTAAGAAACCAGAAACTGCAGTTGTGTCAATTAAATCATACTGTTTCTGTAAAAGTAGTTAAAAACTTGTCACTGTAGTGAAAGACTGTAAAATTATTATTTCAGTTTCCTCAGTTTTCTCCAGATTAAGTACACTGAACTAGATAAACTATTCCACCACAGCTGCAAATTCCTTCAGTGTTGAAGACCAGCTCTCAGTGAACTAAATCCACATTTGGCCCACAGAGACTTGGCAGAGGGCAGTGTCCCGTGTGCACGTTTATGTACGAGTATCTGTCATGTCTCTATCAAGTGACACGGGGTGTTTGGGAAGCAGGGAGAGCCCATCGATCGGCTCGTGAGGGGGCTGCCTGCAGCTCTCGCTCCATCTGCCCACTGGGTGTGAAGGACACTGATGTGACAGCACTAATTACAGAGGCAGGAAGCCAGTGCTATAAACATTCACAGTAGCAGTTCAAGCGGGCTCTGCTGGGCTAAAGCCACCATCCACCAGCCACTTTGCACCTCTCATCCCTCGGGGTGGTTTGTATTTCAAGAGTTCTGTGCCAAATGAGGTATTATCCACAGAGAGTCGAGTTCAAAGAAACACCCTTTGCGCTTAAAGGGTGTAGAAATCAGTTGTGTGTAAAACATAAGCTTCTGTGATTGATATCAAAAAACACATGACTACTACTGGATCTGATTTTTGGGGGCTCTTGCAGCTGATATAATCCAATACATTATTACTCTTACAAAATACAAACTCTAAAACACTATTGTCAATAATTTGCTGAAAATAAGATGCCTTGGATTTTTAAAATAGAAAAATTATCAGTAGGAAACCAACTCTACGTAAACCTAATTTCAGTAGTTTGTGTTACGGACAAGCTCCAACATAGAGGAGGAAGCCACATTATGTGCATATTTGTTATGTCCTGGCAAAGAGCTTGTGTGCTCTGAGGTCAAGAATAACTGGAACCTAGGAGCCTTCATCAGGAACTCAATGGGGATGTGGAGAACAAGACTAAAGGCTGACAGGTTGCGTGATTGCACAAGTCACCGTCAAGCGCACAATTTGCCAAGGAGATTACCTTGGAATCCCACAGGCAAATGGGAACCATGAAGAAGCCACTAGGAAATCTGTTAAAGTGAAAAACCTGCAGAGAGTAAGGCAGGTCCTGAAGAGTCAGCTGAATGGGAAAATCCAGGAAATCAACTCCTACGCCCTGTCAGTCGTTAGATACCCTGCTGGGATAGTAAGCTGGCCAAAGGAGGAGATAGAAACCACTGACATCAAACTCCTTACCATGCAGGGAGGGTTTCACCCCAAATCAGCACCCTGAGACTGTATGCTAAGCGGAAAGAAGGAGGCTGAGGACTAGTGAGTGTCAGGACCACTATCCTGGATGAAGAGGAGGAAAGAAGAGGATCAATAACAGGAACCATCATGGAAGGACAGGCCCCTGCATCGCAAATATTTTTCTTTTAAACCTTTATTTTACCAGGTAAAATGTTTGAGAACCAGTTCTCATTTAAAAACATGACCTGGCCAAGAGGCCCCAATAGAATCAGGTCCACTACACAAAGATACACATGAACATAAACATACCAAAAATAAATAAATAAACCAATCAATGAATAAATACCAGATTAACACGGAGCAAGCATGTAAATCATGACAACTGAATGAAAAGCAGGAATGAGGAGAAGAATAGGTCTGTTAGCATAAAGGGGAGAGAGGGGACGCCAACGTGTGTGTGTGTGTGTGTGTGTGTGTGTGTGTGTGTGTGTGTGTGTGTGTGTGTGATTACACGCACGTAAGAATATATATAGGAGAAGGTGTATGTGGGTATGTACACTAGTTTGATCTGGGGTGATCGGCAAGAGCAACAGTCAACTACAATCTGTTGAATTTTATGGTTGAAAGTATCTACCACTGGCAGATCAAAGAAGGGGCTGATATCAAGAAATCCTACTATTTGGCCTTTTTAAATACCAACACAGACTACCGGTCCTAACTTTACTAAATCTATTTTGACTGTTTTCCGAAAACAAACGTTTGTACCGAAGCTGAAAACTTTGGGTGCTGAAGTCTAAAAGTTTGCGGCATATTTGTCCTGAGGTGTGACACTTTTGTGAACACATTTGTATCTTTAATGTTAACAATTATGTTGCAGTTGGTAAGTTTCATTTGCATTTAAATCCAATTTCTATGCAGCCTGCAACTGGAGTGCAGTCAATAAAACCATGAACGTAAAAGGAACCCCCCCCCCCACACACACACACACACACCCACCACCCCCATCAGCACCAGCAGGAACAAGCTGGCCTTAAGCTCAGCTGGTGGCATCCGATGCCACGTGTGATAAGTTAGCCTCTCATTTGTTTTAATTATGCATTATTCTATCGACTTGGCCACCCTTTAATTATTTTGCCATCGATCTGAACAGTGACCCAATAAGCAGGTCAGTGAACAAGAGCAGCTTTTGCTGCTGGTGGTGCTGCTGCTGGAGGCTTCTATCTGTTGATATAGAGCAATGCCCAACATACACACGTGCACAAATGTACAGAGGGGACAATGCTATCAAATGTGCACTTAAAAAAGGGAAAATGGGAGACAAACACAGACATGCACACACATTTACATTGTGCATTACACTGCAAACACACAGAGTCTGGCTAGAGTGTCTTGTCACTCTCTCTTCCTCTTTAGCAGGATGGAGCATGGAGACCGAGGGATGGGAGTCTCTCACCTTCGCTACGAAGATGAGGAAGGTGAGTGTGTGTGCACCTGTGTGCCATCCATAAAATGGATCTATCACACACTGGCCCCATGTGCTTATGAAAGTGGGAAAGTCATTCTACCCACTTTATATTTTAATATTACCATGACTGATCACACTAACTTATAATTTTCAATTTGTTTTTAATTTCTTCTGAAAGCTTGAGTGGGTGACTGTTGTTAATGTGCTGCAAATGAGCAGTGAAGACTGAGAAGCGATTGTGTGTGTGTTTTGGGGGCATTTGGGGAGCTGTTATATGCATGTCTGCGTGTCTGCACGCTAAGCAGCAGCTCAGCAGGTTCTGTTGTTTTTCCAAACATCAAATATTGGCTTGCATCTCCCTGTAGTTTAGCAATTCTATCTGGAGTTGTGTGTGCAATTAGTTTTACAGCGACATCTGAATTGTCAAGAGATGATCAAACTCACATCTTCCAGGTTTTTGTTGCAAAACAGAGGCTATACGAGCCAAGCTAAGGGACTGTGACTGTAAATAGGCCTCATTTGCTGTGTTTCTGTGCCAACAGCGAATGCTGCAGTTGTTAATAACCACACAAGAGCTGTGAAAAATAATTTATTCAGTTTGTTATAGTAGTTTAACATTCATTAAAACACTCCTAAGTATGAGGGATTAATGAAAAATCTCATTAGGTAATCTGCCAGTGTTTTTGGCCGTCAACCAGATCAGGACTGTTCATCAAACATTCATTGAAACTGCCTGTATTTGAAAAATTGCTTTCTAAATGACACCTGTTTTTAAAAATTATTTCCACAGTCTGTATATCAGGATATTTGTAGTTTATGTTGCCATAGCCATTGAAGAACTGTACATACTTGTCCACAGATCATCAGTCCATCTACATTGGTGTCCCAGTTGCTCGAAGATATCGACGTAAACGCAGACGAAGGCGTTCTAGTGGAGAGGGTGATGACATGGACAGGGACAGACATTACAGCCACCACAGACACCACGAGCATGACCAGTACAGAGACATAGACATTGAGGAGGGACTCATGGATTCAGCTGAGCAGAGTCTCCAAGACATCAACCGTACAAGTAAGTCAGTGGTGAGAGAGACATGACATTGTATAATGAAGACTTCATGAGATCACTTCCCATTCACCAGTCTCTGAACTGGAAGGCTGCTTTTGTCACACTAAATATTAATACTGAACTCTTCAGGGTTTAAGACTTCTGTTGAAAGTCAACTTCTACTAATTTTATGTCAGATGTTTAAATGGACTGGTTCTTTTAAAGCACTTTTCTGCTCTACCTGAGCACTCAAAGCACTTTTTACAACCTGCCTCATTCACATCCATTCATACAAGCACAGTTTTATACACCTACACCCATTCACACTCCAGGATTCAGTATCTTGTCTGAGGATACTTTGGCATGCAGACTGGAGCAGCCAGGGATCAAACCACCAACCTTCTGATTAGTAGATGACCTGCTCTAGATCCTGAGCTCCAGCCATCCTAAATGCTAATGATCTCGGTTAGCGCTAACCAGTCAATCAAAAAAAAAAAAACAGTCTGTTTTCTCGGTTTGTGAAGCAGCTTTATTAAATCTTGGGAAATAACCTTGATGTTGAAAGAAACCTGAAGTGTATGGTGGTTTCCTTATACTACAGTCACACTGAGGAAGATAGTGTTTGGAAATCATGACACAACCAAAACTACTGCAAATATGTGCAATGAACTTGTGAGCTTGTTACCTTTGAAATGGCTGCTTCAGAGATGGGGATTAGGTATGTGACTATTCACAGTCAGTTGCCATTTTCAAACTATCTTAGGCCCTTTTTCCACTGACCCGGTGCCGGTGCCAAGTGCTCGAACCCTTCAGTGTTTTTTCCACAGCGAACTTACTCGGTGCTCGGCCAAAAAAACGGGTTCAGCTCCAGCACCACAAGCTAACTGGTCTTGAACCAAGAACGTGTCGTGCAAGCAGCAGAAGGACATGATTCTGCCATCTTGATGTAAAGTTTTCTGACGCTATTTCACTGCAAGGTGTGTATTACATGAGAAATGCGATGCGATTTTCACAGCTGCCTTTGTATTTGTTCATAACAGATCAAAGGATGCAAACTGCGTACTTGTCGTCTTGCTCGTAATCACTGTCTGTGTATACCAGGGATCCTCAAATCCAGGCCTCGAGAGCTGGTGTCCTGCAGCTTTTAGATGTGTCTCTGCTTCAACACACCTGAGTCAAATATGGAAGTCATTAGCAGGACTCATACTGAGGACTGCATACTGAGGAGGTAATTAGGGACACATCTAAAACCTTGTGGCGCACACAGGTGCTGCAGTAGTTTTGTTTAAATCTTAAAATATATTCGCAGCACAAGAAATAAAGTTTGCAAAAGGGGAGTGTGTTCTGCCACCTTTGTGCCCTTCGGCTTCCGTTTCCAGACGAGGACCGGCCCACTCTCATACGTAAAGGATCAGCTCGCAAAGTGAGGTGGAAACGCAGGCCTGTTCTTAAGCGGTTGGCCGACTCATTGGAACTGGCACCAGCACTGGCACGAGCACCGGCACCTCGTCAGTCGAAACGTGGTATTAGTGCATCAAGATGGCAATAAAACTGCATGCATGCAATCTGTGATAATACAGCAATTAACGGTGAAAAATGCTAATTGTTGCTGTCTATTTACACAGAAATTCACACTAAACAAGAATTCACATTAACTGCTTACATTCAGAGTTCAGCCAGAACCTCAAAGAGAAATTCAGAAACTCCTCTGTGAATATTAATGTACGGTAGTTACTGTAGGACAGTGATTTAACTGCCAAATGACACAGGCGCTTGGCACCCATGCTTTTATATTGGAATATAACCAGATTACAACCAGCTGGCAACCAGCCAAGTCCCCTATTGCAAAGTGTTGGAAAAGTGTTGCAAAATGTTGCCTACATGTTGGCAATCTGTCTGTGTCTATACAGTACCAGTCAGAAGTTTGGACACACCTTCTCCATCAATGTCTGTATTTTTTTCCCCCACATTGTAAATTAATACTGAAGTCATCCAGACTATGAAGGAACACATAAAGAATCATATAGCAAACTTAAAAGTATTAAACAAACCAAAATATGTTTTAGATTCTTCAAAGTAGGCAGCTTTTGCTTTGATTACAGCTTTGCACATTCATGACATTCTCAATCAGCTTCATAAGGTAATCCCCTGAAATAATTTGCCAACATTTTCCAATGGTTTCTTAAAGGAGTTCCCAGAGGTGTTGAGAACTTGTTGACTGCATTGCCTTCCGTCTGCGGTCCAACTCATCCCAAACCATCTCATTTGGGTTCAGATCAGGTGATTGTGGAGGCCAGGTCATCTGATGCAACACTCCATCACCCTCTTTCTTGGTCAAATAGCCCTTACATAGCCTGGAGGTGTGTTTGGGGTCATTGTTCTGTTGAAAAACAAATGATGGTCCCACTAAGAGCAAACCAGATGGGATGGCATGTTGCTGCAGAATGTTAAGGTATCCATGCTGATTAAGTGTGCCTTGGATTTTAAATAAATCGCCAACAGTGTCACCAGCAAAGCAACCACATACCATCACACTTCCTCCTCCATACGTCACGGTGGGAAATACACATGTAGGAACCATCCGCTCACCTTTTCTCTGTCTTCTCCATCCAAACGGTGTTTGGAACCAAGAATCTCAGATTTGGACCATCAGACCAAAGGACAGATTTCCTCTGGTCTAATGTCCATTCTTTGTGTTCCTTGGTCCAAGCCATTCACATCCTCTTGTTGTTCTTCCTTAGAAGTGGCTTCTTTGCAGCAATTCAACCATAAGGTCCAGATTCACACAGTCTTCTCTGTACAGTTGATGTTGAGATGTGTGTGCTACTTGAACTCTGAGGCATTTAGGTGGATCTTATCAGGGGTGCTGTTAACTTGCAGTTTCTGAGGCTGGTAACTCTGATGAACTGATCCTGTGCAGCAGAGGAAACTCTTGGTCTTCCTTTCCTGGTGCGGTCCTGATGAGAGCCAGTTTCATCATAATGTTTGATGATCTTGGCAACTGCTCTTGAGGATACTTTCAAAGTTCTTGAAATTTTTTGGATTGACTGACCTTCAATTCTTAAAGTAATGATGGACTGTTGTTTTTCTTTACCGAGTTGAGTCATTCTTGCCATAATATGGATTAGAACATTACTCACATGGGGCTATTCACTGTATACCAACTCTACTACTTCACAACACAACTGATGGTCTCAAACACATTAGGAGGGCAAGAAATTCAAGAAATGAATTCTTGACGGGGCACCGCTTTTAACTGAAAGCCATTCCAGGTGATTACCTCAAAAAGCTGACTGAGAAAATGCCAAGATGAGCAAAACTGTCATCTAAGCCAGAGGTGCCTACTTTGACAAATTTAAACTATAAAACATATGTCATGAAACGATGTGACAGACAGGTTTTAGGACCCCAGTGGAGGACTCGAGAGACACAGGCTCAACTTTAACTTCAACTTTAACTTCAACTTTTATTAGCTGGACAGAGCCAGTAGAACAAATTACAAAACACACCAGAGCAGACAGGCGGCACACGCAGCAGTCATGAACCGACAAAAAGTACGTGACAGAGGGAAATGCAGACAATATATACACATCAGGTCAATCAGCTAAATGGGACACACTAGGGAGCACAGCTGAACAGAATCACACTAACAAGACATAGGAAGCAAACGTGAATATCAAACCCATGACACGAAAGACTATCAATGTAAAACAGGAAGTGACTAAACATGATGGACAGAAACCAGGACTAAGACACATGGAGTAGATACGGGGACAACAGATGAACAATACATGAGACAGACTAGCACCAAACATGGGAAATGCGGGGAACAGGAACTAAATGCAAAAACATGACCAAAACAGAACTCAACTAACTAACAAAGAATCAAACGGAGGCAAAACAGAATTGGAAAATCCCAAAACAGAAAACACTGGGTCCTAGACCCAGGACTATGACAACATATTCTGGTTTACTTGGCACTTTTTTTGTTAACTAAATAATTCCATATGTATTCCTTCATGGTTTGGATGACTTTAGTAGTAATCTACAATGCAGACAATTTTTAAATAATGAAAATCCACTGAATTAGAAGGTGTGTCCAAGCTTTTGCACTTACTTGCAAACCTTTGCTGATCTGTCTGAGAGAGTCTCTCTCAGACAGATCAGCAAAGGTTTGGGCTGCAACTGTTTGGAGACAGGTTGCCTCACAAAGGAGCGAACTGTGCATTATGGTCAAAGGCGGTCACCCAGAGGCTGAGAATTTTGCAATTTCAACCTCTGGGCAACCAGCTGGTCACCGCAACTACTTGAACTCTGATGCCAAACTCTGTTTCATTGAATTCAATATGTGTGTGTGTGTGTGTGTGGTGGGGGGGTTGGGGGAGGGTTCTGTTTTGGAAGTTGGCCCTGCTTTATGGGAGGTGCAATGCTAAAAGGCCAGATTGTTCCTTGTTGGTCAAATAACAGCATGCTCCTCCATGCCTGTCTAGGAGCCTTTCATCATGAACAATTTCATATACTTTTTCAGAAATTGTTCCAGTGATGTCTCGTGCATATAACACATTTTCTGCACATCGCTGTCTTGATTGTATGCCTACATCAGTGTAGCCTTTTAGATTTTGTGGGCCTCTGTATTTGGTGGCATATGAGGCCAGTTGGAGGATGCAGCAGGGACAAAGATGCACAATACAGCAATGATAGAAAATAGTAACAACTTACTAAGAATGAAGTAAGTTGGATTCTTAACCAAACTCTAATTCTAATAAAAAATGTTAGATCACAGAATGTTTTCTTTGATATTGCTGTATTGATTTCACAATTGCATATACTTTATAATGTTCAGGGACTAAGGATAAATGTAGCTGCAGTGGAAAAGAACACGACTATATGGAAAAGGTTGTAATTAAATACCAACTTTTATGGCAATATGAGTGAATAAAAAAAAAATTCCATGTCCATAGGAGGGATTACTGTCGGCTTTTGTAAATGATACCATGTTTGTATGGAAGGTCATTTTGGTATACAAAAATAGACATCAACAAGACAGCATTTGTGTGGCAGACAAAAGCCAGAAGCCTTTTTCCTTATGACAACATGTTTTAGGTTAATTTTTAGGCCCCAGCTCTTTGAAAGCCAATGCAGACTAAAAATGTCAAAAACATTCTTTCCTTGCATAAAGTGTCTCCGGCAGCAGAACGGCTACGTTACATCCTAAGTGAAGATGATGACATGCCCACACCAACGCTCTTCACTGAGATGGACACTCTACAGCGAGAAGGAGACGAGCTGGAGTGGGAAGGAGTCCGCCAGGTGGATGACTACACTCAAACACACAATAGAGTTGTAAACACTGTAGCTCCAGTAGCTCCAGTTATGCAGTACTCGGCCTCAGGTCAGATTTGGAACATAGCGCCTGTTCTTATATAATGTGGGTTGCCTGCTCAGCCAAGTGAGTTCAACAAGTACCCCAGTGTTAAAATTTTAAATAATTTTTATTATTGCATGTTTTGCTGCGTTTAGGTGGGTGAAGTTTGAGGAGAAGGTGGAGGAGGGAGGGGAGAGGTGGAGTAAACCCCATGTGTCCACGTTGTCCCTGCACAGTCTTTTTGAGCTCAGGACATGTCTCCAGTCAGGAACAGTGCTGCTGGATTTGGAAAGCTACTCACTGCCTCAAATAGTTGGTGAGATATTCAGGACTTTTCCTCTTAACTGCACTTCTTTATATGTGATTAAACAGTCAGAATTTACCACTGTTTTCAATAAGTGCACTGCGAGCCTAGCAGCTCACCAGGTGTTTGGTATTTTTATTTAGGTTTCATTACAATATACATATTTTTTAAATTTATTTTACATTTACAGCATATACACATAAAATAGAATACCACAGAAATATTGGACCCCACACACACTCACAAAACAAACAAACAAAAAAACAAACAGGAGAATACAGCGTTAATACCATTTTACCTACAGTTGTTGATCTAAATAACCAACAACTTCTCATCCCTGCTTGTATATGTTATGTTATATTTAGTTATATTTAGTCACTGATTTTTATGCGTAATGTTAGCATGTCAAGTATGATAGTATTAGTTGGCCTTGCTAACTGATGGGTAATTAATTTTAACAGCTAATTTCAGTCAAAGTTCTAGAGTCAGCTTCATGCCTCTTAATTGAGGTTTTGCTGTCACATGACTGCAAAACCTCAATAACCTCAATATAAAAGAAAAAGAAAAGAAAAAAATCAGTGATCACATCCAGTGTTTCCCAGTTCTCAGCAAAATCAAGCACCTGCTGGTTCACTGGTGCTCAATACATTTCCTGACCATCTTGTTGCACATATTAGACCTTATTATAGTCCCTCATTTTTCCACTAGCTAGTCAAGTGATTGTTTGTTAAAACTGGTTTTCCGATATTCAAACATAGGTTACATTTTTCTCAATAGTAGATGGTTATTAATATATTTAACAATTTTATATAACATAAATGTTTTCTCACTTGACTTTAGCATCGACTGTCAGAAGAGAGAGTAACCCTAACCCATTGTCCACATCTCCACCAATTTACACACCTGTCCCAAATCAATGCATACTGTTTCTGTTTCAGCACAGGCTTATACAGCATGTTATGTATTAAAGGCATGCAAATAGTACAGTGTGATAGTCTCAAGCCACTCTTCTTTATTTTTTATATTTTGCTTTGAAAATGGGAAATAGGTGCAGCGACTTACTGAAACATGCAAAGATACATGGAACTACAGCATATACGGCAAAAAGAGAGGTTTGTACAATTCTAGTGAGCCTGAAAGTCAAAATTTGGTGCGACCACCTTTATTCTTCCACACAGCCTGGACTCTCTGAGGCAGCTTTCTTCTAATTTCTTTAAGTAGTCTTCAGGAATAGTTCTCCAGGCTTCTTGAAGGACATTCAAAGCTCTTCTTTGGATGTTAGCTGCCTTTTGTTCTGTTCTCTGCCAAGATGACCCCACACTGCTTCAATAATGTTGAGGTCCGGACTCTGGGGAGGTCAGTCTATGACTGATAGTGTTCCTGTATGTGTTCCTGTATTGGCAGTGTGTTTGGGGTCATTGTCATGCTGAAGCTGTTGCCAATCAAACACTTTCCAGATAGTTTTGCATGGTGGATCAAAATCTGGCAGGACTTTTCCGTATTCGTAATTTCATCAGTTTTGCTGACATTTCACAGATGGCTTTAAACACTCATTATTGTTCCTCTCTCCTGGCCTCCTCCTTGCAAACCGTTTGAACCAAAAAATTCAAATGAGCTTTTGTGCATAAGACCTGTTGCCAATGGTTTTCAGTCCCGGCCCTGTGTAATGTGGCACACCTCAGCCTTTTCTCTCTGTTTCCCTTCCTGAAGAATGGCTTCTTGTCAGTCACCCTTCCACTGAGACCATTTAGGAATGAATCAGTAGAACATCTCTCAGGTGCTGATTCGGGTTTTTGCTGGATTTATTATCTTGTTTCTTAAGGACATGACTTTCAGATGCTGTTCATCTGCAGCAGATAGTTGCCATTGTTTGGGCCTGCCACTTCTTCTATTGTCCTGCACACTGCTGAGATATACCAAGAGATATCAGCTAATAGCCTTTTGTATTTTTGCACCAGCAAGATGATTCCAATTTTATGCCTGTCAAACTTTATGCCTGTGTTCTCTTTGGCATTTTCCATAGATTCTGATAAAGCAATGGGAACAAAAAAATTGCGACAGGCTGCTAGTAAAAAAAAAAGTGTCTAAAGATTCAATTTAAAGCAGGTTCTTTACAAAGTTGTCTGTCGTGTGTAGGCTCAACACTGGTTTATGCCTTGAATTAGGTACCATTTTATGCTTGAATGATTCATAGGTCAGTGTTAAGTGGCTTAACAAACAAGCAAGTGAAGAAACAAACAAAAAACATTCCTCTGAAAATGACTAGATACAGGAAATGGACTGAAAATGACTGAAAAAGCAGCAAATGTCCAAAGAGGAACTTCGATAGTCCTTCAGAAAGCCCGGAGAACTATTGCTCAAGATCATTTTAAAAATTACGTGAAATTCTGGCTCCTTGGAAAGTAAAATACAAAGAAATGAGGGGTGGCTCAAGACTTTTGCACAGTATCGTAACCATCGTTTCCTGAATATATTTTTTTTTTACCATCTTCTTTATTATACAGAACAGCTGATGTGTTGCCGCAGTTTTAAATCCATCTTGTGTGATCTTCTGGAATGGACCGACACAAGACCCGACTTTAATCCATAATGACACCACTTTTCCTTATATTACCAACACTGATAAACAACCATGTCTTGTCAGTTGTGGTGCAGGCAGTAGCACGTGCGGCCCTGAATCGCAGTGCCGTTGGTTCATTTTGTTGTTCTGGCCTCTTCTAATGTGATTTGGTCTTCTTCTGAAATGATTCATTCAGTCCTTTGTGAAATGCTACTAATCTATTTAAGTGTAGGTTTCCTGTCTGCAGCTAAAATGCTGTAGGTTCGTATGCTTTTTAGCACGTGGTCAAATATTTTAAATGCACGCACAGTGAACAGTTTTGACTAATTCTTTCTTGTCTTTAACTGGGTTGGCACAGAAACTGACATCTTGTTAACTGATTTTTTTTTCATGGCACTTTTTAATGTAACCATGAGCTGATTTTTTTTTTTAATGCATTGACAGTTAAACATTTCCTTCATGTTTGTAAAGTTCAGATGACAGATGTAAACAAAATAGTTGGTTGTGTGTCATAGCAACATTATATTTCTGCTGGCAGTCATGCATGCAGCCCTCTAATGAACTTCATCGTTAGTTGTTTGGTGGCTGGTGGCCAAGTTACAAGTTAGAAGTTCATTCTAGTTCATTTTAGATGCTGTTTGACAGCGTAACAGAACCGCAGTCATATAATATACACAGAACTTTAGTAACTACTTATATATGCTATAAAGCTGGCATTGTGTTATACAGCAACAGACTACAGTATTATGAAATTCAAATCCAGTTGGGAACTGGGAACATCTGAAATTCTGCATCTTTTTTCTAGATGACATCATTGAGAGACAGATAGAGGAAGGCATGATATCTCCGGAGCTCAGAGAGAAGATCAGTTTCGTCCTGCTGAGGAAACATCGACACCAGACCAAGAAGCCAATCCACCGTTCCTTAGCTGACATTGGCAAGTCTAGCTCCTCCACCAGTGAGTGTCCAAACTTGTAACACAGATTATTGCCCGCTCTGTGTAGCTGTGTGCTAATAATGTATGGCAGGACCAATATTCTATCAATTTTCCCAAGGGGCCACATGAGAAACTGGGATTGTTGTGGAGGGCTGCACCAGTAAGCTGAACTCAGTTCTGCTGAATATTAGTTTTATCTCTTTATAATCTGCCACTGGTACGAGTGGATGTCACAATTAGGCCCTAATTTTGGCCCCCTGGGAAAATTAATTGCTTACCCATTAGTTATAAGTTAACAGATAGTTGAGTTATAGCTCTGAAAAAATATATCAGTTTCAGGTCCCTGTGATTGATAATACTAAGCACATTGTTGGACAGCTGGCGTTATGAAATGCCATCACATGAAATAACGCTGGGCATCCCTAACATATAGCACTTCTTTTTCTTTGCCATTGAATGCGTCTTTCTGGTCCAACATATAATTTTGATGCCACTGAGAAAAAAATTATGAATATATTTAACTCCCTTGCCAAATGAATGTACACTCTCCTGCAGTCAACAAGGCTCACATCCTCCACAGGGGATTTATTAATGTTTGATGAGTTGATTGTAGCATTTCCACAATAAATCAATAAATCATAAAGCATCACCTCCGATCGCTGACTCTGTTTTGGTTCCCTGCTTCCCTTCCCCCGGTAGATCGGAATGTTGGGCCCCGAGGTGGGCCGGGTCTGGGGCCAGTGACCAACTTTAACAGGTCCACAGAGGACCTCCGAATGAAGCAGCAGCCCACCAACTATGGCCGTCTGCGTGAGTGTCAGATTTGGAGTTGTGAAGGCAATTAATGATTTTTTTTTAAAAATAAAATGAATTATATTTTCACTATTTTTAAGAAAGAGTAAAGAGTCAAAACCTCTGTAACCCCATCATCCTCGAACCCTTAATCTCCAAATGACACATTACAGTTTCACTTGTAGAATACTGTTTATTATATGCAATATTTCTGCGTATGCTTACTCGTGTACTTGTCAAAGCCATCTTTCCTCATCCTGGACTCTCATTCTAACACATAGAAGATTTGGGTTTTTTTAGCAATCCCAGAGTATAAATAAGGGGTGAGCCAAATTATCTATTAGAGAGTTTTCAATATCTTGTTCTCTGTTTATCATTGTACATGTATCATTTTAAACTGTATCCTGATTTGGAATGATCTCCAAATAAGAGCTGCTACAATGTACCCAGTGACCATTGTATTTGTTAGCAATAGTACAAAAGCTTTACTAGCTTAATAAGCTGTGTTTTTAGCTGGTCCACAGGCAGAAATGCATAGCATGAAATATATCTTGTTACTAACTTGTAATATAATATTTTGTGTTCTTGAAATTTACATAGAAAACAGATGCAGAATATTACCTAAAGTGCAGAATGTACCGCAGCCATTACAACCCCACCACTAAGTGTGAGAAAACTAAAATGGAATTTCAACACCTGTGTTCCAAAATGCCTGAACGTCATAAAAGCAGAATTTATTAATCTAATGTAGTGCATTAGACTGTGAAAATGTACCCAATAGGTGTATTTCATTTGCCGGTTATCAGTTTTAGAGCTGAAGTGATTCTAAGTAGGTAGATATAAGAGGTAATAACCATAAAACTGTCCCAACCTTGCAGGTCACGCCCAGAGTAGGAGTATGAATGACATTGCAGATACTCCAAGCACAGACCAGGTGAGTTATTATTGAAATGAGCTCATTATCTTCAGTACATCAGTTTTATATTTGTGTAGCTTTGGTTTGATCCCACCAAGTACTGATTCATGTTCATGTTCCTGTCTTTTATAATGCCAAATGTCTATTTATCTGCATTGAAGGGATATCCGGAGGATATGCTTGTTTCCACTTTCTTGCCTTCCATTATTGGAGAGATGACCTGTCTTGTGTGTCAGTGATGCATTTCATAATATTAAACTGCTGTTTCTCTTGAGTGGCACGAGCCTCTGTCCTGAGAATCGTCCATTTTTCATTGCAGCTGCTCGCTAAGGCGACAGCAAGTGATAGAGGGAGTGTGCAAACACATAACTCACTCATTAGCGAAGCTGATGGAGTAATGTGACTTAAACCTGGTGACACATGCCCGAACCACTGCAAGGCCATGCTGTTGTCACTTGGATTAGGCTACCGGATTTTGCAATTGACAGGTCAGATTAAGTGTCACTCACTGGGAGGAATAATGTATAGAAATGAATGAATGAGAATTTGAAGGGTGTGATGTGGGCCATAAAATTTTTTAGTGCAGGACGAGTGCTGGTTGCCCAATTCCAAGAGCCCTACTTATTGTTTAGCTGGTTGCTCAGATTGTATTTAGAAGTATACAGTTGGTTGCATGTGACCACGGACAAGTCATTGTTCATTTTGTTACAGTGTACATTTGTGTTTGTGTGTGCCACATTTTCTATGTCAATATTGAGTTGGCACTGGGAAAGATGGATTTTACTGTCAGTCCACGTGCTTTCCTCTCACATGTAGCCACAGATTTGGGTTGTGGGTTGTTGAAAAGGCTCTCCACTACCCAGTGTTATTGTGCAACAGGCCAATTTCCTGCCACACCTTCAAATGTAATCAAACAGGTCAGATTGGCTTGCCATCTCAGGTCATGGGCATTTGTTTTGCCTGTCTGATCAGTGTATGCATTTCTTTAAGGATTTTATACCCGTGAAACAACACAGGATTGCATTTAACAATTCCCTCCCAGCCTAATCTGACAGGTTTGGGGAGACTATCAGTAATGACAGAATAAAACTTTAATGATCCTGGTAGGTAGATCCAATCACTACAATAACCAGTACTGTCAGAATAACTGCACACGTGTTTGTCAGTTACAGCAGTTTTTGTTATAAAACCCCACAAACCTGAAAAATAACTCTCTAAGATGTTATCATTTAAATTGTTCAGTATTATTACAATATATTTCCACTTTGCTTTCATAGATGAGAGAAAAGAAAAGTAACAATGACAACTGATTTTGTAAGTGGTTTATTTTCTGCTACAGCGTTCAGTTTAATCTCTGAAAATGTGTAAATTAGAACACATCTGAAGAAACTGAAGATGGCCACATGATGTATAAAAAAATTTTAAAAAATAAAACATGTAAAATAAAATATGAATGCGTCAAAAGCTGTAACATGTGGGAATGGCACAGTCTACTACTGCAGCAAGGTAATGCTTGACCATGTCCTCCCTTCTTTCCACCATTTTCTGTAGCTGAAAAATAAATTCATGAAGAAGATTCCCAGAGATGCAGAGGCGTCCAATGTCTTAGTGGGTGAAGTAGACTTCCTCAACAAACCTTTTGTAGCCTTTGTTCGCCTGGCCCAAGCTACAACCCTAGGAGGTCTGACAGAGGTCCCTGTTCCCACCAGGTAAAAATCATCTGCAATACGTCATGGGCCTTGAGCCCTACTCTACAAGATACATCTGCAGTCCCAGAACAAACAGTAACTCACATTTGTTTTCCCACTCTACAGATTTCTGTTTATTCTCCTGGGGCCCCAAGGAAAGGCCAAGTCATATAATGAGATTGGCAGAGCAATAGCAACTCTAATGGTGGATGATGTAAGTGTCTGTCTTTGCGTATTAAAATGCTTCTGTTAGACTTCACAATCTGACACTGACACCTGCTGTGGAAAGAGAAACTGTCCTTCCCTGTAAAGAACGTGTTGAACATTTGAATGGGAAATATGTTCGGCTTGTGTAGTGTGCACTTTAGCCTGCCAGTCTACTGGGATATCCAGTATGTTATGTTTTGATTACGTCTGGAAGTGATGCTGATTGTTAAGTATCTGTTATGAGCAGGATTTCTATTTAGATAATGAGTCCATTGTTTGTTAATGACAGCACTATTCTCCTCCCTGAAAGCAGTTTCATTCTGTGTTATATCACCAAGCACGAAGCTAGATGTGTCATTTTAATAGCAGATACAAGCCGTAAGGAAGTGACAGGATGCTATTTTAAATGGGTTCTTAGCATATTCCCCATCCACATTTAAAGCATGATTGAAAGTTTGTGGTTGGTACTTTGAAGCTGACCTATTATTAAGTTTTGAGTATTATAATGTGGCATTTTAAGAGGAGTTAAATCTTCCCTCTGGTGCTGGTCAGATTCAAAAGCAGAACATGTTTATAATGTGGTGCTCATTTCAAACCTGTTCAATAACTTCAACAAAATAGGTCTGTAGCTGTCAGACTCTTGTGCAGTACCTCATCCTGTGATTTTTTTTTGTACAAGTATTGTGCTAAAAACATACTTTCAGAATTATCAATTATTTTTAGGTTACAGTTATTAATTAATTAAGTAATACATGACTTTACAGTACCAGATATCTGGACTTAACACTGTAAAGTATCTGATTAGACACCATGTTTCTAAGGTTTGTAGGGCATGGTGCAGTTTTATCTGAATTTAGAAGAAGGAAATTAGAGGTCATCCAAGCTTTCATGTCTTCCTGCAGTTTAGCTAATTGATGTTTGTCATCTGGCTTCATGGATACATAAAGCTGGGTATCATCCACATAAGCAGAGCATGCAAAGCATGTATACTGTAAATAAAATTGGTCCTAGCACAGAACAAATGATGTGGAACTCCATAATTAACCTTAGTGTGTGAAAAAAAACTCCCCATTTAAACTTGTGTAATTGCACGTAGTTACATTTCACCTATGGTCCGGATTGGATAGTGTAAATCAGTGTCACACTGAAAGTACTCTGATGAAGTCCATTTACTTTATCATCACCAGTTTGTGGTTTTGTGTGTTTATTGTTTCCACAACCATCAAAAACCATCAGAATGTATTTCCATGACATTAAATGTCTCAAAGGAAGTCATTCTGGGCAGTTATTCTGGGGCCCCTATCTAAATTAGTGATGAGATTCAAAACTTGGTTTGGACATCATAAAAGGGCATGTATACAATCATCATGGAAATCCAGTAAAAATGGTAAGAGATTGATGACTTTATATGAAAATATGGTTTAAAAAATTGGTTTCCATGCAAGTGTTTTTCTATAAGTTTACAGCTTAATTACGGCTCATTCCACAGTGATGTCTGATCAGTGTCACCCCACTGAACAAATGCAGTGCTAATTTATCTTATGGGCACTGCATACTAAGAACAACCATATCTACACTGACCTGCCATCACTCAGCTGAAACTATTATGAAACTGTGCATATTTATAGCTTTCTATTTAGGATTCTTTGAGTGCCATGCTTCTCTCTTACAGCATCTCTCATGTTCCTTCTAGACTTAACTTTGATAACTTTGGTCATGTCCAATCCTTTAACAAAACACTTTTGTGCAGTTGGAATTTACTGAAAACAACTGAATTTCCTGAATAGTAATAACACTGCCATTAGCATTAACTGCTGCTTGGTGCTAAAACATCAGCACGTCAGCCTTGTCTCAAGAAAACTGTTATAGAGTCGTTAGTCCTGTTCATACATGCTGCAGGACTGTAATGCTAATTTTTTTCCTAATCTACTCAATGACAAAATGGTGTCTCTGTTTGCTGTCATTCTTACGTTGTCTGTATGTGCCAGTAATGTAGCTGACTGTTCTACAGATCAAAATCAAGTTAGGCTGTTTGAAGTGAAATCAGATGGAGAATATCAATAAAGCACCACATTTACTACCATTACAACCATCCATTTTCTTCCACTTATCCAATTCAGGGTGGTGGGGTGGTGGGGTGGTGGGGTGGTGGGGTGGTGGGGGTGGTGGTGCTGGGGTGGCTGGAGTCTATCCCAGCTACCACAGAGCAAGAGGCCGAGTACACCCTGTACAGGACGCCAGCCTGTTGCAGGGCTAACACAGCGAGACAGACAACCATTCACACTAGTATTCACACCTGTGGCTAATTTAGAATCACCAGCTAACCTAACTCCATTAATTGCGTCTTTGGACTGTGGGAGGGAGCCAGAGTATTAGGAGAGAACCCGCGCAGACATGGGAGAACATGCAAATTCCACATAGAAAGGTGCTGGATTATAACCCGGCACCTTCTTGCTGTGAGGCAACACTGCCAGTTAGAACTACCGCTTTGGTTTTTTTTGGTTTTTCTTTTCTGTTTTTGCTATACGCCTATTTCTAAACATTTTCACTTGTCTCTATGAGCACGATTAGTGGCTGACTGGTAGTTGTTCTTAAATTTAATCTAGCTGAGAACAGATAACGATATAGCCTGAACAACTGGTGTTTAATAAGTCTCCAGAGTCCATCAAGGGAGCAACACATACTGATTTCTATCACAATGATACAGGCGAAGTGAAACAGTTTTCTTTTATTTCTCTTTCTTCCTCCCTCCCAGCTCTTCAGTGATGTAGCGTACAAAGCCAGAGATCGGGAGGATCTTATTGCAGGAATAGATGAGTTTCTGGATGAAGTAATTGTGCTTCCGCCTGGGGAATGGGATCCCAAAATCCGCATTGAGCCACCTAAGAAGGTTCCTTCGGCTGATAAAAGGTTGGCAATAACTAACCACCTGAGTAATGCATGTGAAGCGCAATTGTAAACCTCACTAAAATCATCATCGTCATCATCAAATCATTGTCTTTTTGTTAAAGATCTAGAGTTACAGAAAAATACATTTTTCTCTGAGGAACAGAATAAAGCTTAATACAGGGTGGAATCATGTGTTCTGCAGGAAGTCTGTATTTTCCCTAAACGAGCTGGGACAGATGAACGGCACAGCTGGTGGAGGAGGAGGCCTAGCAGAAGACGAGGAGATGCCAGTTCCGCATGAGCTTGGAGAGGAGCTGGCATTCACTGGACGGTACGTAGTCCAGGCCACATGGCAAACTGCTGAGAGGTTTAAGCACAAGCAGACTCTGGAAATTTGTATATGGCTTAATCAATATTTGGCAAAGTAGTCAAATTATTTCAGCACACCTGTCCTAAAAAGATGTGGACCCTCCCTTATGAGCACTTTGGCTGTGGGTACAAAAGTTAATCTTAACAATGGACAGATTTGGACTACCAGTTTCAGCTGTGCTTGGAAAACAAAGCAGAAAAACTGAATGTTTTGTTTTAGAGCAGAAAACATTACTGAAAATATGATTTTATCCTGTTCGAATGCAATCATCCAATCCAGTGTGCCGATAATAAACTGGGAGCAGGGTTCAGTAGTGAGTAGTACTTATTGCACTTTGTCAAAGTCAAAACACAGCGGTGACTTTTTGAAATTATACAAAATAGACTCAAAAGCAACAAGCACTCACCTCTTCTGTCTGCATCCCTAGATGTCACTTCAAATCACTGTGTGAGTGTTCATGGAAAAAAGACAGCTGGAAACAGTCTCTGCTTTAGAGAAAATAACATTTCATGCTGAGAAGCATCCTAACCACTGTGTTGGTTGTTGTGCAACAGGTTCTGCGGTGGGTTGTACCTGGACATAAAGCGGAAACTGCCATGGATCCCTAGTGATTTCTACGAAGGGTTCCACATTCAGTCCATCTCCGCTGTGCTTTTCATCTACTTAGGCTGCATCACCAATGCCATCACCTTTGGTGGCCTCCTTGGAGATGCTACTGACAATTACCAGGTAATACTGGGTGCCATAATAACGATTTGTACATTTGGAGAGTGCAGTGTGTGACATGCACTGCAACTGCTACTTAGCTGGAAAGAAAATTCCTTCAAATTCAAATTCTTTGTGGCTTGCAGTGGTCTCTTTTTTGTCATTTCCCTTCTGTCTGTCTAATTGCTATGGGACGAGAATGGAATCAGGATCAGAAACACTTCATTGATTCCAGAGGGCAATTTCAGTTGTTACAGCTGCAACTGCTTATCATATAGAAAGAATAAACACTAATAATTTTAAATAATTTAAAACCAAAAACATTCTAATAATATAAAAACCAAAAAGATAAATTTTTACTATCCATACTGTGTAAATGTACACATAATAAATTACTCTGGTGAACCATAGTGTCACCTATTAAGGGAGGAGTTATAGGAACAACCTCCTATGGCGCTCTGTGGTGCATTTTGGTGGGATGAGTCTTGCGCTCAATGTGGTCCTGTGTCCCATCACTGTGTCGTAGAGTGGATGGGAGCCATTGTCCATAATGGCCTGCAGCCTAGACAGCATCCTCCTTTCCGACACTGCCATCAGCAAATCCAGTGCCACTCCCACAACATCACTGGCTTTGTGGATCAATTTGTTGAATCTGTTGACATCTGCCACCCTCAGCCTGCTGCCCCAGCATGCAACAGCACAGAGGATAGTACTCATAGAAGATCCTGAGCATAGTCCTGCAGATGTTGAAGGAACTCAGGTGCCTCAAAAAATAGAGATGTCTTTGGCCCTTCCTGACAGGCAGTTCTAAACATGAATAACTCATGCATCAGTGTTCTTAGCTCAGTCCAGTTTATTATCAGTGTGCACTCCCAGATATTTGTAGTCCTCTACAGTGTCCATACAGACACCCCCCCCCCCATGGACACAGGTGGGAACACAGGTGAATCATATCACACAGACCAGACAGGAGGAAGCAAAACTGAACATGACTGACAGAGACCAAATGAATATCAAAATAAAACAGGAAGTCAAACGGGGAAACAAGGACACAGACCTATATAACAAAACATAAGACACTGGGCCACCGGCCCAGGACCATGACAACAGGGGCCACCGGTGCCTTGTCCCTCCTCGAGTCCACCACCAGTTCCTTTGTCTTTGTCACATTGAGATGTACTTCATTGTCGCCCTGTACTCATCCTCATCACCCCTGCTGATACATCCAACTATTGCAGAGTCATCAGAAAACTTCTGAAGATAGCTGAAGTCTGTGATGTAGAGGGTGAAGAGGAAGGGAGAGAGGACAAGTCCCTGTGGGACTCCAATGTTGCTAACTACTCTGTCAGACACACAGTTCTGCAGACATACATACTGTGGGCTTCCAGTCAGGTAGTCAACAATCCAGGAACCAAGGGGGGCATCTATTTGCAACACTGTCAACTTATCACCCAAAAGAGCAGGCCAAATGGTGTTGAATGCACTCGAGAAGTTAAAAAACATGACAGTGCTGGCTGGCTTATCCAGGTGAGCGTAGACTCAGTTGGCGTCCTCAACTCCCTGGCGGGCCTGATAGGCAAACTGGAGGGAATCCAGAAATGGCTGGACCATGGGCTGGAGCTGACCAGGACGAGCCTCTCCATGGTCTTTATTATGTGGGATGTCAGTACCACTGGTCAGTAGTCCTTGACATCATTGGGTCGCAGCATCTTCAAAACAAGAACAATGCAATATTTCTTCCACATCAAATGACCCTCTGGAGACTCAGGCTCATGTTGAAAACATGGTGCATTACTCCACAGAGACGAGTGACACAGGCTGCAACCTGCAGCCTTGTTTGTGTGGAGTCTCTTCAGATGCCTCCCCTTTCTTGTGCTGCGTACATTTTATGGTCCAAACAAAACTACTGCAGCATCTGTGTGCAGCACAGAGGTAAACACAGACCTTAGTGCCCAACCTAATTCACAACCGTGAAAATCGGGCCCCGCAAGATAGCTGGTCTCGAACCAAGCAGGTGTGACAAAAGTAGCAGAAGGGCGTGACTCTGCCATCTCAACGTAAAGTTTTCTACTGCTAGTCCACTGCATGGTGTGTATTACACAAGAATAGCGATGCGATTTTCAAGGTTGTGAATTAGGTTGGGCTCTAAGGCTGAACTTGCTGCTTTGTATCAGTTCATATCACAGATAAAAGGACGCAAAGTGCATAAAACGGGGGGGGGCTCTGGCGGGCCGGATGTGGCCCGCGGGCTGCCAGTTCACGTTCCTGTTGCTGTAGATCAAAATGATGGGCAGCCTTCAGATTTTTTCATTATTGTTGAAATAATTCCATTCCACAAGAATAAATATAAAATGACCAGTAACAACACACACTATTCAGCTCCAAAATCAAATTTGGTTCCCCTTTTTCAAATGGTTTACACAATAAAATTGACAAGAGTGACTGACTGCATCATCCTGACAAGGAGCTGAATTCATGGATAACAGAAAAGGCAGCTAGGGTTGCTAAAACAAGCAGAGGGCATCCACACACTGTACAAATTTGTGAACTGTGCCCTAAATGGTCACACTATCATGTCACCTATTGGGTGACACCTACTCACATCAGTAGTTCAAGCACCAAAGAAAGAGCAGAAACAGGGTGATCCCTTACTTGCTCCCTAATCGGTGGTTACAGCAATGTGTAGAGGCCAGGTTGCCAAGAATGTTTTAAGATAATGTTAACTGGCACCCTGTAGTGATAACTGAGTAGTGTTTTTAATAGAAAAGAAGAACAATTACAGTTACAGCTGCCCAGGTTGTTCCATTGTGATTTTATTGTGCCTCGGCGTTACAGAACAATTCATGTGTATTCATGTCTCACAGATGAGTCCACAGTTAGCACATGCCTTACCTACTAAAGCTGAACAACAGCCGCATTTAGTATGACACAGACAACCCATATAAACACAGGCAAGTAGCAGCAGCAGATTAAAATCAATGGCTGCCTGCTCAGGAAGTTCAAGTGTAATTTGTGTGTCAAATTTATGAAGTTAGGTAAGATACATATTGAATCTTAAGCATCTTGAGTCTTAGTTTGTCATACCAGGGACACTGTTTTCCTCTGTTTAATTTAGTTTGTCTACAATTAAATAATCTACTTCAGCGCATCATGAGGTCATGTGAGAGAAACTACAAGACACCTCCATCGATTACACTTTGCTCCCCAGTCATGATTATTTCAGTAATGTGAACCTGTCCTTGCTGGAATATTGGGCTTTGTAAAGCAGTCTTGGTGTCCACTGCACTGAGGTCAGAATATATTTTTAGTTCATTGTGATTTCTGATCAGTTCTCTGTTTTTCTTGCTGAGCATCAGTACTTTTGCAAACACACACAGGTCCAAACGGAAATAATGTCAGATAAGTGCTTTGACTGGCCTGTATTGCCTTCCTGTGAAGCTGAAATACAGCATCTTTTTCCTTTGTCTTATATGTAATGCTCTCAAACACAGTGGTTGTGAAGGAAATTAGTTTTTATGAAGTGTTAAATATACTCATGGTGCATGTTTGGTCTTATCATCTATACATTTAGCTGCCTGAGAAGTCTGTCTTAGACTAGAAAATAAACATCACTGATTAATGGCACAGAAGCTCATAATATTTGGTGTCATCGGGAACTGGGTGTTCTCACTGGGGAACGGTCAGGACTACACAATGATAGAATGGAGACTCCGAGGTCATCTCAACACCCAGCTTTTGAAATTCTCAGTTTTCCACATTTCTTGTTTTGTATATGATGTAACCAAGATTGATAAGCTGTTACTATATGAAACCCTGAGCTGTAGAGGAAGGGGCCAGTTCTTCATGTCAAAATCAGTACCACACTGGGTATGCCGTGCAGTTCTGAGCCAGATTAATCTGTAAAACTGTTTGAAAATGGCTTAATTAAATTTAATAATTGAACTCCTTATTCTGTTGTTTTGTCTCATTCCTGTTCAATAAACGAACACGCAGGAGCCTAAAAGGCTTAAGCAGCAGCTCATATTGTTTTTTCTTCAGTTGCCGGCTTAACCCTGAAACACACGTGATTGTAGTCACGTGTGTTTCATTGCGTTGCTCCTCTCTGAGTTGCATGCAGAATTCCTATGGTCAAAAAATGTTATAGTAATTTTTCTGTCCACTGTTGTCAGTGATGTAGGGTGACTCTGCCTTCACTGCACAAGCCTCACATGTCCCAGGAATGGGTGGACCGAAGAACATGTTCCCAGTTATTAAGTTATTATTTTTTTAGGATTTTTTTTTCATTAAAAGTCCCTAATCTTTCACTAATTTTAGTGCCTTTTTATAGGGTCCCCCATAATACCTTTTTTGTTTTATGAGACATTGTAAATGAAATTTACATGAAGGAAGAACACTTATTGTTATACTTTAATATATTTTGTTGGGAAGTATGTTTTATTGGGTATATCATATCAGGTAAAATATACACAACATTAGCAATAGTGGTACAAAACTGCACGCTAGTTTTCTAGGGTTAATCAGCAACAATGCAATTTAAATTTCACAAATTGGTGTGTGAATCTCTTTCCACAGCAGCTCCTGTTTCAGACTGATTAACTCTCTGTCTCTCTGCCAAACCTTCCTCTGCCAACAGGGGGTGATGGAGAGTTTCCTGGGTACAGCCTTGGCTGGTTCTGTATTCTGTCTCTTCAGTGGTCAGCCCCTCATCATCCTCAGCTCCACTGGGCCCATCCTAATCTTCGAAAAGCTCCTGTTTGAATTCAGCAAGTGAGCCTCTTTAGATCATACCTAACCTGCAGTAGATTAATATAGTGGGAAGATTTATATACTGCGAAGCTCTGCAGACACCCTCTGTAATATCAGGATTAAACATCTTCTCACCTCACTACATTATTATGTTTAGTTTGCATTAAAATCCTTTTAAGGTGAAGAGTTTCAGTTTAACTGCTAAATATAGTATGTTGGGGTGTATGAATAGCTTTGATTTACTTCAGGCTGAATTTAAAATGCAATTACTGAAGACCTGCATTGCTAGATAAAGAAGAAAAAGAATTTGCCTTAATTGTAATTCGCTGTTTACTTTAACCAGAAACAGCAGGAGAAGCTCTTTCGCAGTTCTGATCTTTGCTCTGAATGCAACTACTGTACAGAGAATGAGGTCGCTGTAAGAGCGCCCAGCAGATGACATCTGGGCCTAATGTGACTGTGGCAAAATGTAGTCCTAGAGACAACTAATGTTGCAGGAACTACCACAGAGAAAGCTTTGAATATTTCATATTTCAGTGTATTTGCCTGCATGCAGAGAGATTTTGTCAACCAGAGAGCATCACAGATGTGAACGACACAGTCAAAAATATTCATGCCCAAAAAGCTGGCTATAAGTAAATTGATTACATGTAAATTTTACATGTAATTTTGCTACATGAGTACAATGTAAAGCATTAAATTTAATGAAATCTGTTCTAATGAAATTTACTTGACTGGTATACATTCAGTACATTAATTAACATAAACATTAATTAAGAGCAGGCTTTCAAATATCATCTGATTGGCAATCAAGTGATACATTAACGTCATTTATCTAAGTACGGACTTCCTGGTTTAACTGTCAGGGCCAGTTGCAAGGACCTCACACACATCATGTGGTTGTTTACTCAAGTCTTTGTCTATGAACCCTCCAACAATGCTGCTTTTCCCTAACAGCCCATACTAAATTGAGTTGTGTGCCTGAACTCAGCATTGCGCTCACTATTCTTTTCTAACCTCTCACTTCCACAGGAACAACGACATAGATTACATGGAGCTGCGTCTGTGGATCGGCATGCACTCGTGCCTACAGTGTTTCATCCTTGTAGCCACAGACGCCAGTTACATCATCAAATATATGACGCGCTTTACTGAGGAGGGCTTCTCTAGCCTCATATCCTTCATCTTCATCTCCGATGCCATCAAGAAGATGGTGGGCGCCTTCAAATATTATCCCATCAACACAGACTTCAAGCCCGACTATGTCACCACCTACAAGTGCGAGTGCCTGGCCCCAGACCCGAGTGAGTTCACCCCTTGACTCAGGGATAAATAGAAAAGGGAGATTATTAACAAGGAGACAGTCGGGCTACAAGTGGCTCATTAGACTGACGTCACAGGCAGATTAGAGAAGAGAGCAAACTCACTTGTGTTGTGACATAATGACTTGGCTTTATTGGTTTAATTATTATTTATAATAACATGAATAAATGTAGTATAGCAAACTTAATTAAATTTATTATGAATATAAGTCATGATAGGTCATGAACCAAGCAGGATTTATTAACCATATCTGTTGATAACTGACAAAAAAAAAAGAATCTTTATTTATTTCATCATTGATCTTTAGTTAAAAATGAATAATAAGTTTTAAAAAATTATTAAGCATAGTAGAAATAGTAGAAAGTGGATGGATGGATGGATGGATGGTAGAAAACTGAGCTAAAATGAGTGACTGTCAAGGTAACAGTTTGAATGCACCTCAGTTTTTAGTTGATTAGGTAATGATTCAAAATCACGTGTCCCTTTACGATTTGAATAAAATGTTTGCCCCCTACAAAGAAATATTAGATCTTTTTTTTGTCCATCGGTTTCCTTTGTATTTGTGTGTGTGCACTGATAGTGTGGTGTTCACTTTAATGGTGCACAAAGTTTCATGGTGTTCACACATCATTAATGTGTCTCCTAACGGATGTCTCCTGTGGTTATTTTAGGCTGCCACATTCCACATTATTTAGTCATGTTGAAGAATCAGTTATGCTGTTTTTCTCACTCTGAGCTGGGTTTTTTCCAGCTACAAAAAAAGGATGTTGCTGTACAGAAATATCAACAATATGTTTGAGGCAATTTATTACTAGTGTCAACATCACACAGTTTATACAGTAGAGAGGACTGACAAATGACTCTGTTATAATAGCTCTGTGGACATCTTTTTATGTTTCTTTATAACCATGTTTATGATGATATCTGGAGTGATGAACAACTTTATTCTTCTTGGGTTGAGGGGTTGATGACTTGGATATCATTGCATTAGTCCATGGTTCTCACTAATTGGTCTACCTTTGTTTTTAAGTGCAAATAATTGGGAGTAATTTCTGCAGACATTGATTTCTGTAATTGATGTGTATCTTGTTTGCTTTTGCCATGCACAATTTGGCTGCCATCTCTTGCAAGTGAGTACCTTTGTGTCTGTCTGCATGAGACTCGGATTGCTCTCTGTCCAGCTGCTGGATTCTCATTACATTTTGTGTTTCTTCTTTCTTCCCCTTTTGTTTTTTTCATCACCCCGTCTTCGCCTCCTGACTCATTACCTGGCTATTCCCTACTCTCTCGCTCCCCCGTCCATGAACAGTGGCTGCAATGATCTTCAATGGTTTAGCTCCAATGCCAGATAACAGCTCTAGTGTCTCTGGGGTGAGTGCTTGCTTTCTTCAGTGTTTAATTTTCTACTTTTCGGTGCATTATATTTCAAGATAAATGTTTACAGAGTTGGCGATATTGCAGCTGCAGACAACATTGTAATTTTTAGAGAAAAGCAAAATGGTTTGTTTACCGGTAACCCGGGTATCCGCTCTGTCTCACAAATAAGTCGCTTTCCCTCCTCTGTGTGTGTGTCTCCATCAACCCCACCAACCTTTCACTATTACTAACTTTACATCCGTGCCGACAATTTTCACTCTCTACACATCTTTGTCGAAATGCTACACTCTTCTTCATCCTTTCTTACTACTGCCACCACCATCCCAGTTGAATGTGACAGCTCTGGACTGGAGCCAGCTGAGCAAGAAGGAGTGTGTGAAGTATGGAGGATCTCTGGTGGGAAAGTCCTGCAAGCACGTCCCCGATCTGGCCCTCATGTCCTTCATCCTCTTCTTTGGCACCTACTCCATGACCGTCTCCCTCAAGAAATTCAAGTTTAGCCGCTACTTCCCCACCAAGGTGATTAAACTATCCGTCCATGTATCTATTGTTTTAACCAATTTACAAAATGTTTTTGCAAAATAAGTCATAATCCAGTTTAAATTAAATTTACCCTGGGTTGTTTTCTTTAATAAAAATACAAAAGTTTATTACCAATATAAGTAGGCCCCTATACAAGTAATGGTGGAGGTATGCAATGGAAAGAAGAGGAATGAAATCAGTAGAAACAAGACAGAATACATGTGTGTGAATGAGAGGGAGACAGGTGTAACAGTGAATCTGTGAGGAGCAGAGGTAGAGAAGGTGGATGAATTTAAATACTTTGGGTCAACCATTCAAAGCAATGGACGCTTCACAAGAGAGGTGAGGAGGAGACAGGCAGGGTGGAGAGGGTAGAGATGAGTATCAGGTGTGATCTGTGACAAAAGGATAACAGCAAGAGTGAAAGGAATGATTTACGGGATGGCAGTGAGACCTGCTATGATGTATGATCTGTGGTTTGGAGATGATTGCGCTGACAAAAAGACAGGAGGCAGAGCTGAAGATGTTAAGCTCTTCAGTGGGAGTGACCAGGATTGACTGAAATGAGTACATCAGAGGGACAGGTCAGGGTGAGCAGTTTGGAGGCAAAGTTAGAGGCAGGGCTGAGATGGTTTGGACATGAGCAGAGGAGGAAGAGCGGATATACTGGACAGAGGATGTTGAAGATTGAGCTGCCAGGCAGGAGGAAAAGAGGAAGACCTCAGGATGTAGTGAAGGAGGATATGCAGAGGGTTGGTGTGACAGAAGAGGATGCTGAGATAAGGTGAGATGGAGGCAGATGATCAAAAGAAGAAGAAGAGAGTGTAAACAAAACGTGCCTGTCATGTTTTGGAAAGTGTGGGACTTTCCAGGCAGAAAAATCGAGTTTTTTGATGATGATTCTTTTTATCTGCACGGTGACCTTTCTGACAGGAAGTGGAGAGTTAAACAGACAATGAAGTAAACCTAATCCCTCTATTCTTTTTCCACACACCAAGATTATGTTTGACTCAAGTGAAACTTGGCAGGCTACATTTTCTTTTGGATATTTATGAGTAGTTTCCTGCACATCAGACCTCTAGAGCATCTGTGTTTTAAGCTCTGCAAAGAAATGTTTATATTTGGAATACAGATTGTTTTCTTTTTCTGTGTTTGGCCCCAGCTGAGGAAACTCATCAGTGACTTCTCCATCTTCATGTCCATCATGACGTTTGTTGGGCTGGATATGTTAATGGGACTCAAAACTCCCAAGCTCATTGTCCCAACAGAATTTAAGGTAATACATTATGACCAAACTCTTTTTATTTAGAAGATAATCAGTTAGAAAATATTTCCAAAATTAACAGCTCTATGGCATGTCAGGATTGGTAGTGAATTTCCTGGGCTGATGTGTCTGCATTTTGAATGAAATGTCCAACATCGTGGATAACAAAAGTGCTGAGTTCAATACTGCCCTCAGACGGTATAGCTGGCTTTGCAGGCACACCCTTTGATTTTCTACAGACTGCAAATCTAAACTAAAAGTTTTACCAATCTTCTGCTCTAACTCTCCACAACAAAAGAAAATATGCACATTTCACCATACTGAAGAGATCTATTATACTGGCTTATATTTATGTTATAACAATGGTGGAAATCAAACCTCTTGTCTCCCAATAGCCAACTCGGCCGGATCGTGGCTGGCTTGTGATGCCATTTGGGAAGAATCCGTGGTGGGTGTATCTGGCCAGCTTTGTCCCTGCCCTCCTTGTCACTATCCTCATCTTCATGGACCAGCAGATCAGCGCTGTCATTGTTAACCGCAAGGAGAACAAACTTAAGGTAGGTGTGCTACTGGTTTGCATTGCTGGTAAACATTTTCCAGTCAAAGTAACATCAAAGCCAGAGTAACATTCAGGAGACAGCAAAATGAATTCAGACAGAATCCTATCAACTTCTGCCCCTCATGAGGACTTTTTAATAAAATAATCTTTGTTTCCCCTGCAGAAAGGCTGTGGCTACCACTTGGATCTATTCTGGGTTGGGGTCCTGATGGCCACATGCTCCTTCTTGGGCCTGCCCTGGTACGTGGCTGCAACTGTCATCTCTATCGCTCACATCGACTCTCTGAAGATGGAGAGTGAATCCAGCGCTCCAGGAGAGCAGCCGCAGTTCCTCGGGGTCAGGTTCGTCCACAGTAGCATAAAAACAAAGAGCACAGAAATAAAAAGGAAAGTGCAGGCAGCCACAACCTATACCACGGAACCAGACATCCACTTTTCTGAGTCTTTTGTAGCTGAAATAGACAAAAGCTTTGTGAGACTGACTCCACACCCTCTTATGTGTATTTCTTCAATGTCAAATATACAGAGAACAGCGAGTGACAGGCATATTGGTGTTTGTTCTCACTGGAGTCTCCATCTTCCTTGCTCCTGTACTTAAGGTATGAGGCACACAGTGGATGGTCTTTTTTGTTGTAACTGCATTATGAAACATGAACATTATGTGTCTTTTTTGCGTGCTATTTCCTGTATCTTGTTATAAGGGATTTTTGCCAGAAAAATCACTTAAATTGAGGGTACTCACCACTTTCCTGACAGGACAACAAATGCTTCTTGATCCATCCATCCATCTATCCATCCATCCATGCATCCATTTTCTTTGGCTTATCTGGGGCCAGGTCACGGGCTCAGTAGCCTAAGCAGAGAAGCCCAGACCTCCCTCTCCCCAGCTACCTCCTCCATCCAGGGGGACCCCAAGGCATTCCCAGGTCAGCTGAGAGATATGATCTCTCCAGCGTGTCCTGGGTCTGGCCCGGGCCTCCTCCCGTTAGGACATGCCTGGAACAGCTCACCCAAGAAGCTCCCAGGAGGCATCCTAGTCAGCTGCCCAAACCACCTCAACTGGCTCCTTTGGATGCGAAGGAGCAGCGGCTCTACTCTGAGTCCCTCCTGAATGACTGCACTCCTCACCCTATCTCAAAGGGAGAGGCCAGCCACCCTTTGGAGGAAGCTCATTTTGTCCCCTTCATCCCCAGACTCTGCTTCCACTACAGAAGGCATGTCAGTGGGATTAATGAGGTCCTTGAAGTATTCGTGCCACCACCCAACTATAGTCTCAGCTGAAGTCAGCAGCACCCCACCCGCACTGTAAACCATGTGGGGAGAGCACCACTTTCCCCTCCTGAGTCACCCGACAGTTTGCCAGAACTGCTTCAAAGCGTTCCAAAAGTCTTTTTCCATGGCCTCACCAAACTCCTCCCATACCCAAGTTTTTTGTTTCAGCCACCACTGCAAGCCACGTTCCGCTACCCCTCTGCTGCCTCCGGAGTCCCACAGACTAACCAAGGCTACCACAGGCTAACACTCTTTCTTCAGCTTGATGGCTCCCTTCACCTCTGGTGACCACCAACTGGTTTAGGAATTACCACCACAAAAGGTACCAACCACCTTGCAGCCACAGCTCTGAGCAGCAGCCTCAACATGGAGGTGTGGAACATGGTCCATAGAGAGTCAGTATCCTCAGCCTCACTTGGAATGCTGTCAAAGTTCTGCCGGAGGTGGGAGTTGAAGATCTCATGGACTGGGGCCTCTGCCAGGCGTTCCCAGCGCACCCTCACAATACCTTTAGGTGTGCCAGGTCTGTTCAGCATCCTCCCCTGCCATCTGGTCCAACTCACCACCAGGTGGTGATCAAGTGACAGCTCAGCTTCTCTCTTCACCCAAGTGTCCAGTACATACGGCTGCAGATCCGATGATGCAGTTACAAAATTGACCATCAACCTGCAACCTAGGGTGTCCTGGCTGACATTCTTATGTTCAAACATGGTGTTCATTATGGAAAAACTGTGGTCCAATAACAAAACATCATTTGGGATTAGATCAAGCAGGCCATTCCTCCCAATCACGCCCCTCCAGGTCTCACTGTCATTGCCCGCATGAACGTTGAAGTCTCCCAGTAGGACAATGGAGTCCCTTGAGCACCCTGCCCAGCGACTCCAAGAAGGGTGGGTACTCTAAACTGTCATTTGGCGCATAAGCACAAACAACAGTCAGGACCGGTTCCCAGCCTGAAGGCACAGGGAAGCAACCCTCTTGCCCACTGGACATTACATTGGAGTAATGTACAGGCAGCAAGCCGAGGGAATACAAGAATACCCACCCCAGCTTGCCAGCACTGGCACGAGCATTGGCACCTTTGCGCTGGAAAAGTAGCATAGGAGACTGGTTCCAGAGCCCAGGTCATGCGGTGAGATGAGCCTGTCTATATATAGCCAGAATCTCTCAACCTCACGCACTAGTTCAGGCTCCTTCCCCACCAGAGAGGTGACATTCCATGTCCCGATAGCCAGTCTCAATAGCTAGTGCCTCCGCTCTTGGCCCGGAGGCCCATCACACATCGGCCTGCGCCCAGCTGGACACCACGGGCTAATGCCCAGGCACCAGACGCTCTACCTCAAGCTCCCACCCCAGGCCTGGCTCCAGGGTGACGCCCCGGTAGCCCCATCCCGTAAACAGTTCCCTTGATGTGTCTTCCATAGGCGTTGATGGATTCGCTCATTGTCTGGCCCTTACCCAGGACCAGTTTGCCATGGGAGACCCTACCTGGGGGCAAAGGCCCCGGACAACATAGCTCCTGGGATCACTGGGACACTAACACACCCCTCCACCACGAGAAGGTGGCGATTCACGGTGATGCTTCATGATATTAAATAATCTGGAACTATGAAATAATAATAATGTGCAATAAATAGATTAAAACATATAAATAAATAACTAAATTATGAAAGAAATAATTTTAACAAACTTAAGTTACCACATTTTGAAGCCTCCATGTTAGTTTGGCTAGCAAGCTGTGTCCACAAAATCTTACCAGTGCAATGCACAGACACACACATATCTTGTAATTTATGCAAAGAAACAGACTCACAGTAGAATTTCACTCAAACTGTCTTGATTATGACTTACATGTCTGTTGCTATTATTGCTTGTAGTTCATCCCCATGCCAGTGCTGTACGGTGTCTTCCTCTACATGGGTGTAGCATCCCTCAGTGGAATCCAGGTACTGTATGCATGCCAGCTGGTCTTACTTATGATAATAAAGTGAGTTATTGCAGCTGGGCAACTTACTTATTGCTTTTCTGACAGCAGATGGAAAGTGACTTATTTAAAGCTGCTAAGCAAAAAAAAAAAAAAGAAAAAAGCAGGTAGGCAGATACCAGAGTATCCATGTAGGTCTGGTACATTGTGCGAAACATGTACATAACCTTTGTGCCATGGTATGTTTCTGGTACTCAGGTTTCTTAGTATAATAGCCAACAGCAATAATTAGAAACCTACAGCTCAGGGCTCTGTGAGTTACCCCATAACACTGCGCAGCCAAGCAGAGCAGGGATGCATACACGACTTTAACCAGTCATGAGGTTAGTAAGTTTATGTGTATTTAACATAGTTGCCCCTCTTGTATCATTGCCTTCCACAGTTCTGGGACAGGATAAAGTTGTACATGATGCCTTCCAAGCACCAACCTGACTACACCTACCTGCGTCATGTTCCTCTCAGGAGGGTACACCTGTTCACTCTGATCCAGATTACATGTCTGGCTGTGCTTTGGGTCCTCAAGTCCACCTTCTTGGCCATCATATTTCCAGTCATGGTAAATGCGATTAAAATACTCCCATTTGCAGCACAGCTTTGCATGAATCCTGTGTTGTGTGATGGATGGAGGTGAGAGGCAAGTGAGACAGATGCTGCTGCTAAAACTATGCAAATCCACTCCACATATAAATACTATAAATGTGATAAACGTGATAGAGGTGTAATGCCATTTTTAAAGAGTGTAAATTCTGCTCTGATTTCACTGTGCATACTAGTGATTCCTGTTAACATCATCCATGCACGGCATCCATCTAAATCACATTCACAGCATAACTGATATATGAGATGAATATTAACTGGAGCTGAAACAAGGCCTGTCTTGGTTTGTCTCTGCCAAACACCAGATCCTGGGTCTGATGGTGGTCAGAAAGATGCTGGACATGGTCTTCTCCCAGCACGACTTGGCTTGGCTGGATGACCTCCTGCCTGAAAAAGAGAAGAAGAAGAAGGATGATGACAAGAAGAAGGAGAAGGAGAAGGAGAAGGGGAAAGAGAAAGAGAAAGAGAAGAAGAAGCCCAAACCTGATGACAGTGAGGAAGAGGTGGGAAACGCAAGCTTCTGCTGCCCCCTACAGGACTAAAAAACCATGGCATGAGTGTGTGATGCACTGTGTCTGTAATCTATGTGTATGTGTTTGTTTGCAGGACAAGTACCACAGCTATGCGAACCACTCACCCAGCTCTGAGTCAGACTTGGATCGAAGGTACTGTGTTCTCAAACTGCACATCCCATACAAAGACCTCGTCTATCCTGATGTCACACAGACTGAGTGGGGAGCATACTGCCAGGCAGCAGCCACACACAGGGCTCTTTAACACACACACACACACACACACACACACACACACACACACACACACACACACACACACACACACACACAAGTACTCTGAGACATGCAAAGCTGCTCTTTGTACTAGAGTCTAATAATAAAAACCTGAATTTGAAAGAGGCATAATCAGTCCCCCTTAAGTAAAAGTATAACACTCCTGCTCAAACTACAATTGCATACAGGATATATCAAAACTGAATATTGTCTGGGTTCATCATTACTCACCGCAAGCAAAGACCCAACAGTAATAACATTTAACTTAGACTCAGCCTGCAGGTGTGGCACGAAAAACTAAAAAGTGAGCACAACAGGAATTTTGGTGGAAAACCAAAATAGACTCCACTGTTTTCTGGACATGTCTGTTATTATAAAAAAAAATTTGAAACAGTAAATCTCATTTTAATCCCTAAAATTAATGCAGAAGTTTTCACTATAATGCAGACAGTTCAAAATATGGCCAAAAAGGGCAGAAATCTGTGTGGCTCATTACCACTAGAGGGAAATGATAACATGTTTGTGTCGATTAGGTGAACTGAAATACAGACAAAACAAGAAACCTGAACTAAGTGGCTTATCAAAAATGATCACAGCAAATGCAAACCTTAAAACTGACAAATTCTTGGGTAGACTCAGTTGTATGAAAATAGACCATAGAATGTGTTTTGTCATAGTGATATGTCCTTTCATGTTGCTATATTGATTTGTTATCGAGAAATTCAGTTCATTGCGTCTATATTTTCCTTCATATATTTCTTTCTTTAATAAATGTAAATATGCACGTTCAGTCCCACAGTTGCAGGGAAATTATCGAAACATTATACTGTGTCCTGTTTAAGTTCAGTCTCCTCTCCATGCGCTTTAAGGCAATGCAGATCATTGTTTAATGTGATGAACAGTGTAATCCTGCTTCTGCTCTTCCGCAGTGATGTTTTCAATGTCTGACAATCTGTGACTGAGCTGCCCTTTGTACACACAACTCAGCACATTGTGCCATTTTTAATATAGTGTGTGAGGAATGGAAACAGATGAATAAGTTAGTGTTTGGTCTTTTCAGTTCTGTGTATCTGGTAAATAGAGAGGATATATTGTAGGCCTCTGTATATACAACTGTATATTCATCCATGTGCAGCAAACATCGTTTTGGTTGTTTCTTTTTCTTCCATGTGCTGACTCTCTTTAGTACATCAGTCACACTTGCATGTGAAATGTAGTCAAATCCCACCTCGCCAACCCTCCCCTCACCTGGAGCCACAGCAGTTTCAGAGCATGTATATTTTGCACTAGAAGTGCAGCCTTTGCTCATTTTGCATTTGTCATATTTAACAATAACTATTTTAACTTTGGGCCGTTTGCCCTTTGTGGCAGATTCAAATGTTCCCATCATGTCTGCATTGCTTTTTAGAGGCATGGTTTGGAATGGACCGTATGAACATGTTTGTATACGTGCTCCCATCTGTGGAATTAGATGAATTATGCTCTGTGACGTTCTTTTATGGAAAGATTTATGCAAACATAGAATACGCTGATCACCAGACTATTGAAACTTATTGGACTATTAGATCATTTTTGCAACATGCGCTGATTTGATGCAAAAGACAGGCATGCATAAAAGTGTCAACAAATTAGTTCAAATTTATGATTGCAAATGAACATCTCATAAAAACAGGATATTTTATTATTTTATTCAAATATACTCATATAATTAAGTCAAGCTGTATTTGTTCAGTAAAAACTATGCCAGACCCTTGCACTCACATTTACTGTTAATTTAGACCATAGGCTGTATATAAAAGATGGACATAGCCACCATAATGTCACCCAGTTTTTAGTGAAGTCCTCTTATGAAAGCCAGCTGACCATCCATTTCCCACAGGTGTCTGTTCAACTAGACTAAATTTAGAAGCCAAAGCAGTTGCCCCCTGCTGGTCATTAGGGTTTAAGGCACTTAAGCATTGTAAGACTTGTCCTTCATTTACGTAGTCTGTGATTTAGTCTTTAGTCATAGTCTGGGAACCCATCAGCCAGCCTATGGGGTCAGCAGCTGATATATTTTGGGACTGATTTCACTCATTAACTCATCACTGGCATGAGCTGCTGTAGTCATGATGTCTCACAGCCAAGGTCCACCGCCCTTCCCCTCCCCTCCTGGTAGCCACTGTGTCTCTGGCTGTGGGTGCGTACGGTACCTGGTGTGTAGGTGTGTGTGGTAACTGGACCTTGCCCTTCCTCAGCATCACCCTCCACTTGAAGATCTCCTGCCCTTCATCACCGGCCATGCCTATGGGTCGAGGGATGGCGTGCCCGGTGCCCCAGGTCAAGATCGAGATGGAGTCAGACTACGACTCAGACATCGATCACCACCGGCCCCGTGACATGAGCAGTGAGACTACATTATAAGCCTGAGACACGATATCTTGTTGACTGAACACCGCCAAACCAAGTGTGGGCAGACTACTGAACGCAGACGGTGCTGACCCACAGACAGCACAGGAGGGCACAGACACCTGATAGCTGAACACATCAAGATGGGACTGATGCAATAACTACATGTGGAAAAGTTTAAAGCAGCGGATTTTAAACTGCTCCATTTTGCATACTTTGCTCTGGATAGTATATTGAAAACTATATATTTATGTATTTGTATAATATAAAGGACTGTAACAAGCATAAATATGTATCTGTATAGAGTAATCTCTCCATCATGGAAATGTATCTTTATTATTAATAGCTATATATTGGTATTGTACTATCATTGTAATTACACTAAAACCAAACTATACAAGGCCCAAACTTATTGTACAATGAGTTCACATATGCTTGTGTGTACAGAACTGGATTTCAAGGCAGAACAAAGCATTATATTAGTAACCAGAACAACTGTATAAAGCCATGCCTTTTGTTGCACTTGTGTTTTGGTGTGTGTTTGAATATGCTACAGTGCACCTCATCCCCCCCCCCAATTTCCCTTAAGTTCAACACCACACAGGCACAAGCAGGAGTAAAAAGAAACAACCAAAAGGCCACGATGTTGTGATGTTTGTTGGAAAGAACTTATTTTGTTCGATGTAGCCAACAGTTTCATATTTGTGTTCTTTAAAAATCTTTGTGTGATACCCATTACTTCAACCACAAGCCTAAGGAATTTACACACAAAGAATATTAATGAACTAACAGAATGTGTAATTAAACTTCCATTATTTCAAACTATGACTGTGTGTGTTTTTCCCCCTCAGAGATATACAGCAGTATATATAGCAGCCAAATGTTGATCATCCCAGATGTTCATCCATTCTTTCTAATCTAAAACAGATGAGGCACAATTTGCAAAAACATGAAACACGGGGGGGGGGGTACAGCAACAGTTTAAGATTAGCAATGTGATTTCACATAAATCAGTGGCTGCAGATTTTAAAACAGAACAAATGTTGCAACAGAACATACGCTGTCTTCTTAATACAAATGCACTGATGTGATACGGTATGCCAGATGTACCTGCACGAATTCGGACTTTACTGAGTGAACTGGGTAACAGAGACAGAGGCACTTACAGACTGAAAAACAGAAAAAAATCTGCAACAGCAAAGAAGTTGGTAAAAGAAAAACTTCCAGAGCCAAAAAGGCTTTTTTTTTTAAACCTTGTTTTAGGACAAAGTTTTAAATCGTTTTATCAGGTCTGATTGGCGATTCTGTACATGCAATATTTGTGTTCAGTTATCAACTGAAAATCAAAGTTAATGTGAAGCATTATCTAAATTATCCACCCAAAATGGCTGCTTAGTGGAAAAACTTGCTTCTAGAAAGACTGTCATAAAATGGGACGCTAAACTGAATGCCTGAGCCCAGAATTATTACTATTTATAAAAGAGAAATTAAATATTAATCATTCCAATTTGGAAGAGAGTCAAACTGCTTCATTTTAATGTCTTCCTATAATCAGCTGGTGCAGCCATTAGTCAGAAGCAGCTGGATGCATCATGTCAGTGCGCATGAGATGTTGTGCGGTGGTTCAGAGCGTTTGGTGAAGCCATCGGCAAAGCCTTCTGCTTCCACCAACGAGGGCGTCCTGTTGCACATGGGGCACAGTGTGTTTCGTTCCTGTGAGGCTCTCATCCAGATGATGAGGTTCCAGCGCTGGCCGGAGGAGATGGGTAGAGCACCGTGCATATGTTGACCCCGGTGGAGCAGGCCCTCGGTCACTCTGTGTTCAACCTCTGAGCACTCCGTCTCACTGACAGGAACCTGCAGGAGGCAAAAGCCCACTACAATCAGGCAAGCCTTAACACATACATCACTGATCCTCTCACCATTAGAAATAAGAGGCAAAAATATTATTAGGAATAAGTTATTAAAAATTAAAATCATGGTGCTTCTTTTGATTATGGATTTACAAATGGTTTATGAGATTAATAATTTACTATTAATGATACATTTAATTTCAGATTATTTTATTATTTATATACTTCATTTACACCCTCGTGTTTTTAGTTCTACACTATGAAAATGAAAATTATAATATATAAATCACAGCAGGGTATCACCTGTCTCATATCACCAAAATAAAGGTTGCCCTCAGTGAATTCTTTGCCCAGCGAAACATTCAGGGTGACCTCTGCATTGTCGTAGTGGTAGCTCAGGTCCAGGTCTTCATTCATATCATATTTGACCACAAAGGCCTTGTGGCTGTCGAGACAGCATCCCCCACAGTCTGGGTAAAGCAGGGAGGTGAGCGGCATCAAGTACTGCTCACGGAGAGGTGTGATGAAGCCCTCGTCAAAGTCCAGCTCATTAAGAAGAATCTGAGGACAGAAATAATAAATTTATAAAATTAACAGGATTAATAAAATCACAAATACAATAATTTGCTTTTTTTTTTACTTTGCATATCATTTTAAAATGCAAAATAAAAGCAACAAAGACAGTATATCCAAGTAATGCTTTAAACAACTTCTTCTAAAACCTCAACAGATTTACTAAATTATTAAGAAAAAAAAAAGATTGTATCAGTGATGGTATGGAGGTACAGGTGGCATGGATAATTTGGACATCAGTGAAGGCACCACCCATGCTGAACAATACATACAGGATGAATTCTGCCATCTACGTGACCACACCATAATGCCAAACCACATTCTGCATGTTATCACAACATAGGAAATGAACACAGGTGCTGGACTGACCAGTCTGCAGTCAGACCCACTCCCCACTGAAAACAATTGGCTCACTGTGAAACAAAACGTGTGACAAACAAGGCCCTGAACTCCCAGGCCAGAATGGGAAAACACGTAACTTTCAGAACTGCTTTCCTCGGCTCCAAATACAGAGTTGTTAAAAAAGTGATGCAACAGAGTGGAAAACTTGCTCCTGGCCCAACTTCTTTAATAAATGGTGATCTGATCAAATTTAAAATGAGCTTACATTCATTAAAAACTAACAACAAAATTCTCAATTTGGGGGCAGCTGTAGTGCAGCTGGTAGAGCAGGTTGTCTACCAATCAGAAGGTGAATCGATTTCTGCCCGGCTCCTTCAGCCTATGTATGGCAGCATCTTTGAATTGCACCCCGAGTTTCCCTCGACACATCCATGGGAGTGTGAGTGTGCATGTGTGTGACTGTTAGATAAAAAGTGCTTAGGTATAAATAAGAGCACATTAACCGTATCTTTTGTATCATTTTTCAAATACACGTGGGGTTCAAATCCTTCTATTGAATTTGAATCTGAAGCTGAAATACTCAAAAAAACAAAAAAAAACAAAAAAAGAAACAAAAAAAAAAAACTAAAGCAATTTTTTTCAAAGTGGGCACTATATTGAATAACCACAGCAACACTCTCCAAATGTTATAGCACAACAAACATGAAATATGCACGACTAAGGACACAGTTAACGGTGTGTTCAGAGATTTCAGAAGGATTTATTACCCCATAGTGGTTCATTGTGTTGGGTCTTCCTTTAGGGGCTGCAGACTGCTCAAAGTGCTCTAGCTCCTCCACCAGCTCCTCGCAGAAGCTCTTCTCGAACACAGGGAAGCGATATACTCTTGGAGCTGCAACACAGAGGAAACGACAGAGGAGTCAAAGACGCTCATTATAAAATTATAGCACCAACACAAAGAAGGGTTAATGAGAATAAAATGCCTGGGCGCCTGTGATTCTAGTCCTTTCTTCACAGTTTTTCTCCAATCACAGCTTTGCATTTGTTATAAATCAGCAGCTCAAATCCATCCCTTTTCTACTTATCCTTGTCAGGGTCGTGGGGGGGCCGGAGCCTATCCCAGCCGTCATTAAGGCGACCCTGGACAGGTCAGGGCTAACACAGAGAGACAGACAACCATTCACGCTCACCTTCACACCTGCGGGCAGTTTAGAATCACCAAATAACCTAACCCTACTAACTGTACAAAGAAACTGGAGCACCCAGAGAAAACCCACACAGAAAGGTCCCGGTCAAGGCGGATTCGAACCCAGGACCTTCTTTCTATGAGGCCAACCACTTCGCCACTCTGAGCTACTCACAGCAGCTCAAATACTGGATATAATTTCTTTGCATTCAAATTGAGCTATCACTTCATATTTTAATCTTTGCCCCTGAGAGGAGCTGAAAGCACTTCCCCGCTTACCTGCCTGTTCCTCCAACAAGCCCAAGAGACCTTCTTCAGTGGGACTGCCGCTTTGACAGTACTCAAGAATCTGCTTGAACTCTGGAGCAAGGTAGGACTCCTGAGGGGAAGGGGAGTGCAAACGTGTTTTAACAAGGTGTTAATGTCACACTAATAATAATGCTAATGATGGCTGATGCAGTGAATACCTGTAGATGATAGACATGAGGATGGAGAGGCTGGTACACATCTTTGATAGCAGCAACTCTTTCAGCAGATGTCACACCTAGACGCTGTCGCCTGTCCACTTCCTGGGAAATCTGTACAGAGCGGTCATACAGTTCACTTTCAGTCTATTAGTAATGTAACTGTGCAGAGATTTTAGCCACTTAAGGTCATGATTTTTGATTTGTTAGCTCAGCTGCTACTCATAAAATATTAATTATCTTGTTATCTCATATTATGGCCCGGTCCTCCCCTTGTTAAGTGCCATATATATATATATATATATATATATATATATATATATATATATTATACACTGCTCAAAAAAATAAAGGGAACACTTAAACAACACAATATAACTCCAAGTAAATCAAACTTCTGTGAAATCAAACTGTCCACTTAGGAAGCAACACTGATTGACAATCAACTTCACATGCTGTCGTACAAATGGAATAGACAACAGGTGGAAATTATTGGCAATTAGCAAGACACACTCAATAAAGGAGTGGTTCTGCAGGTGGGGACCACAGACCACTTCTCAGTACCTATGCTTTCTGGCTGATGTTTTGGTCACTTTTGAATGTTGGTGGTGCTTTCACACTCGTGGTAGCACGAGACGGACTCTACAACCCACACAAGTGGCTCAGGTAGTGCAGCTCATCCAGGATGGCACATCAATGCGAGCTGTGGCAAGAAGGTTTGCTGTGTCTGTCAGTGTAGTGTCCAGAGGCTGGAGGTGCTACCAGGAGACAGGCCACTACACCAGGAGACAGGCCACTACACCAGGAGACGTGGAGGAGGCCATAGGAGGGCAACCACCCAGCAGCAGGACCGCTACCTCCACCTTTGTGCAAGGAGGAACAGGAGGAGCACTGCCAGAGCCCTGCAAAATGACCTCCAGCAGGCCATAAATGTGCATGTGTCTGCACAAACGGTTAGAAACCGACTCCAGGAGGATGGTATGAGGGCCCGACATCCACAGATGGGGGTTGTGCTCACAGCCCAACACCGTGCAGGACGCTTGGCATTTGCCAGAGAACACCAGGATTGGCAAATTCACCACTGGCGCCCCGTGCTCTTCACAGATGAAAGCAGGTTCACACTGAGCACATGTGACAGACGTCTGGAGACGCCGTGGAGAGCGATCTGCTGCCTGCAACATGGCCCTCCATGTGCTCGCCAGAGGTAGCATGACTGCCACTGGGTACCGAGATGAGATCCTCAGACCCCTTGTGAGACCATATGCTGGTGCGGTTGGCCCTGGGTTCCTCCTAATGCAGGACAATGCTAGACCTCATGTGGCTGGAGTGTGTCAGCAGTTCCTGCAAGATGAAGGCATTGAAGCTATGGACTGGCCCGCCCGTTCCCCAGACCTGAATCCAATCGAGTACATCTGGGACATCATGTCTCGCTCCATCCACCAACGTCACGTTGCTCCACAGACTGTCCAGGAGTTGGCGGATGCTTTAGTCCAGGTCTGGGAGGAGATCCCTCAGGAGACCATCAGCCACCTCATCAGGAGCATGCCCAGGCGTTGTAGGGAGGTCATACAGGCACGTGGAGGCCACACACAATACTGAGCCTCATTTTGACTTGTTTTAAGGACATTACATCAAAGTTGGATCAGCCTGTAGTGTGTTTTTCCACCATCAACACCCCTCTGCAAGGACTCAGAAATAAGACCAACTAGACAACTGGGTCATGTTTACATTCTACATTATTGTGAAATGAACTAAAAATAAAAGGACAATAATCTTAAAATACTTTAAACTTTGGATGTAACAAGATCGGATACTGCAGTACCAAGTCAATGCAAAAATGTATGCCCACTGCTTCCAAAATGACCAAAAGTTACTACTTCTCTATAACACAACACTTCTTGATACCACAATAGATAGCTCTCTGATTATTTGTAAAGATAATTAGCAGAGCTTTTAATTGCGGCTTTCTATTTGATGTGCTGTTACGGAAATATGCTGTAGTGTTAGTTTTTCGTGTCTAAAACCTCTATTCACAATTTACTCGTTTTTTACATATCACAGATGCAGTTTATTGTTGCTTTGGTCTGTCGAGTCCCCACAGTGTTACGGTGTTACTGTCCTTACGGAGCAGTGACACAAGTACAGACTGCGGTAACACAACTACGCCCGCGCACTTCTTACCTTGTGGAGCACGTCTTCAAACTGTCGGTCTGTGCAACAGCCCAACTTCCTCAGCAGCTGCGCAGCAATAATTAGCAAACAATGCACACCTGTTAGCTCACAAGCGACCACTACAGGTACTACTGCTCACGTCAGCATGTAGCAGACTAGCGTCACTCACTGCGCGGTACTCCAGCTTGAACTGCTGCTCGGACACAAAGCGAACATGGAGCCTGTATTCATCCAGGAAGATGTTATCAGTCGTGAAGCAGTTGCAGGTATAAAACCGAGGCTTTCTGTTGCCCTCGTTGGTCATCGCTACCCGTTCATGGATCATTAACTGCTTAAAGCTCACCGACACGGTCACAGGGGCAGGTTCACGTTCAGGGACAAACATGTGTCCTCACGTCCGGTTCAACGTCCTCCAAATTAAAAGCACAAAGACGACTACGTCCCATCCTATTGTTGGTCCATTTTTACATCTTATGTCTTGATATTTTTGCTGTGACCTCACTGTTTTCCTTAGTATGTTCAGTCATCTAATAAGTTTCAAATTGCTCTAATAGTAAGTTAACATGCCTGTAATCATGAATGTCAATTTAACTAAAATGACTGCAGTTTTAAACTACACTTCTTACAATTTAATTTGGAAGGTGCTTAGAGGAAAACTGAATACACTTTTTTAATTCATTCCAGTGGCCACCACCATACAGCTGTACTGGCAGAATTTGTGATTTTGTGTACACTGCCCTCCAGTGGTCTCACTGTATAAGTCCAGTATTACCGCAGTATAATTGACACGTATTGTTGCCGACGGTAGCCAGAACAGTGAGGCCACAACTCTGTGCATTCCAAGTATCACTTCAGATATGCATGTAATATAACAGCTACCATTCAGCAAAGGTTAGTTCTACCACTGCATTCAACGATGTTTCCCAGTACAGCAAACGCTCTGGGACAAACACGCCTTCAACCCATCAGCAACCAAACTCGCGCTCGGTGAAGATTTTAAAAAGTATTTATTGTCGAGCATTTCTACATCATCACATATTCCTAAATTATCTTACATGTTTCTAGAGTATAAATTACAGCTGTTTAACAGTCTGCCCTTCTGACCAATTATCAATTCATAGTGTAAAAATATTTATTCTTTACTTCATAGCATTTCATTGTTTTATTCAAAACGAAGGCCAGTAGTCATTCTTATTGGCTGCGAAAACTCTGTAGAAATATACAAAGACAACATTCATCTCCGGGTTGAAGGGGACAGTGTGTGTGTGTGTGTCACAGACAAAGTTTCTTCACTGGAGTGATGATTATGTTCTGACTGCTTGTCCGGTCCCCACTCTCAAACGTCTTCATCCAAAGAGAAGCAGAAGCACGATGCAGACTGAATTCACAGCGATCAGAGGCACTGCAGGACGGGACAGTACATGGTCTGAGACAAGACAACTTAAGTTTGTGTGAACCAATATTGTGTTTATATTGTGTGTGTGGTAGAGTGGACACCCACCTCTCATCACGGTCCTGACAGAGCGAATAAGGTTCATTAGCTGCACTTTGATGCCTGGTTCATCACCAAATCCTCCGACACTCTGGTCCACTCCCCAGCCAACTGGAAACAGCCAGGAGTGCAGTCACAGCAGGTAACGACAGTTTGGTTACATCACAGTGGAAATTAAAGGTATAAAATATAATTACATAAAAACAACACAAGTCTTCCTGTCAGGCAGATAGAGGGCTGTGCAGCGACTTTAAATAAAGCTAAACCGCAAAATTTTATCCTAATTTGCTCTATTTAGCATTAGCCCACTTAAGGGCTAAGCCAATTTCAGACTAAATACGCTGTGGTCAGCTTAACCTTTTAATTACAGACTTACTTTTACTAAGAAATCTTTCTTCGTGTAGTACAGCGACAGCATTGACGCACAGAATTGCTGCTTGAATGAGGGAGTATAGGGTAAATGCCATGTTGTCCCGACAAGCAGCTAGCTGTGTGTTAGCTGGAGCTGATACTGTTTACATCCGGAGGCCGCGCTCCTGTGATTGGTGGTTGGGGTTATAGCGTGGGTGGAGCCTCAGGCACCAACTGCTGACGTAACTACAGCTGGTGAGAGATGATTGGCTCCAGGGTTTGTGTGGCATTGCTTTCCTTACATCGCTGTAGCTGTTATTCACTGCTTGGCTCAAAAGAACGTCACGGTTTTAGAAGGTTGTCTGAGAAAAAGTAACCAAACTTCTCCAATGTGCTGAGGAAAAAGTCTTGTGGATGATAAAAAAAAACAAAAAAAAAACCCAACCCTGGTGCATGATAGGAACTGCAAGCAGCACAGTTGTTAAGATGATAGTAACTTTTTTAAAATGTTAGAGACATTATTATTAGCAATAATCACTGGGACACAAAAATAATTTTTTTCAACAATTGAGAATGTATTAGAATCAGTGATTTTACCCCGACTTTGGGGGCCAAGGGGGGGGGGTCAGTGTATCTCTACAAATGTCTTCAATTTCTCTATTTAATAAACACAAGACGCTGAATCATGAGAATAAAAATCTTTATTAGTGTTTTATGAAGTCTGCATAATATGCGCACGCCTGAGAAGCTTATGGTCAGGGGGAAAAAAAAAAACAAAAACAAAAAGAAAAACTGCTCTATCAATACCGCCCTCTACTGGTAAAACAACTGCCACATCTACTGTACTGACTGCTTTGCAAAAAGATTACTGTTAAACACACACATACTGTACTACTGTTATGTATATATGTATATGCATGTCTGGTCCACATCAATTTTTGTGATGTAATTTTTTTCACATTCATATGTTGTAGGCCAAAGTCAAAACAATGTAACACTGGACCCTAACACTTGGTTCAGTTCCTCAAATCCAAACTTCACTAGGTGCACTTAAAGTACAATCACTACTGCCATATGGTAAATGTATTTTTGGGGGTGGGGACATGTTAAACTCGCAACAGCCACATAATGAGTTCAGGCTATAAAGTCCTGTTGTACATACTGTATTTTATAGACGGAACAAGCACGATACAAACATTAACACAGAATGTCCCAGTGTGCAGGCACATTCGCTCTTCTCACGGGAGAAAATAAAAACTCTTTCGATGTTCCAGTAACATTTTGAAAGCCGATTATATCTGGTTCACCTTAACTTGCTTGACTAAAGCACCAGAAGGCTACAAGAGGTCATGTGTGTTTTAAAAAAAAAAAAAAGAAAGAAAAAAAAAAGGGGGGTGGGGGGTGAATGAATAAATGGCCATTACAAAGGTTTACATTCCACTGGAATCAAACCATTACAGAAAAGCTGATTTCAGGCTTCAGGCAAATCTGTTGCTGTTTAGTGTACTTTAAATGCACCGGATTTCTTCAGAAGAGACAGAGGGTAGATACAGGCTGCACATCATGTGTGGCAGTGATAGTTTTGTTTTTTTTCTTGTTTTTTTTTGTTTGTTTTTGTTTTGTTTTTTTAAATCCAAGACAAAGAGCCGCTTAGAAATTTTGGGAGAAATGAAGGAATGATCCACGCCCTCCTTGTCGCTTTAGAAACAACTGTGGTCTTTAAAATATTATTTTAATAAAAAGTGAACGACAGAAATTTTAAGTATATTTATATATAAAAATACATGAGAATACAAAAGTAGCAAAACAATGGGGATATAGGCTAAAAACAGAATGAATTCATTGAAACCTTCAAATTCTCCCGGTGAACCGTTCTATGCTTCACCTCGGAGAGTCCCAGGACTCCCAGTGTCTGTCAAAAAACACTTTTTGATTAACAGCTGATATTCTCTGGTTCCTGCCCAGTGCACCCTGCAAAGCCTGGCCCACCACCTCTTCAGCATCCATACCAGGCTATTCAGTGGGGATGTAAATCAACTAAACCAAGGACATGTAAGAGTGCCATATAATGACAAAAATCATAAACTCTTGTCAGACTGAGTTAGCACTTAATTTTTGAAATATTTATTTAACCAACACTCTTTTGTCCGTTAAGAGGAATGTCTTAGAACGACACCCATCAAGAGTTTAAAAAGAAAAAAAAGAATGAAATAAAATAAAATAAGGGGTGTGCAGGGGGCATTCTGGCAAAGACAATTCAATCATTTAAAAAAAAACAAAACAAAACAAAAAAACACTATGTGGTGTTTCCTTGAGAGGGGAACAGCCACCAAGGCCATCATTTCTTCACCAAGCCACCTCCCCCTGACAAGAGATGGGGCCAAGTTTCCCAGAGAAAAGTAAACTTATGTTAACAATGTTTGGGATGGGCTAAAAACAAAAACAAAAAAAAAAAGTTTAGCATTCAAAAACAGATCATGTTACTCATACAAGCAATCTTCAATACTGAGAAACTATTCACAGATATTTTTGGTATCTCCCCTACTTCCCAGACTAAAAACCAATATACATTTTATTTGTACCACAAATAGATCTAATAAAGGATTTGGGGGAAAAAAATCAATTTTAACAAGGTGCATGACATAGATGGGTAACAAAGTGCCAATTTTTTTTGTTGTTGTCGTTTTACTCAAAAGTCTGTATCTGCATGTATGTGTGTAAAGTTAAGAGGGATGTGGAACTGGGCCACAAATACTATGAACATATCACAGAAAAATCATTCTGTGGGGTTTCCTTTGTTTTTTAAATGAAAGGACTCACAAGTTTAGAATTTAATGATCTTTGTAATGGGCTTTTTCTTTTTTCCAGGGGGTTTCCTTTGCTTCTTTAGGACATACTGGAGCAGCGTGCAGACGGGGAACCCATCTGGGTCAGAACCTTGTCTAGCCACTGCAAGGGACCATTCAAATGCAGCTCGATCCAGCAAGGAGTGCTTGTGACAGTCTGCCGCCTGGAAAATAAAGATATTTTTATGAGTTGACATAGCCTTTTCATGCCTCAGAACATGTGACTTATGATGCTTTAGGATGAGTGTTGTTATGTGAAGCATGCATTTCTGCAGCCAGGAAGGATGTTGTGGTTTGTAGCTCTCTGCTTGAAGTTTATTGTGAAAGCAATGGTTGACACTAAATCTGACTCCCACTCCCCATCCATCAAACACTCCTGGAATGAACTGAACCATTTGTATCCCATGACAAAACATTTGTTCCTGTCACTAATAACGGCTCAAGCTAAATGCATATAAAATAAATTTTTAAAAAAGTTGCTGCCTTTGCTAGTCAGCAACAGAAATAATTGGTTAAACGATTTACCATTAATTAAATATAAAATGCCCATTAATGACGGGTCCATATCCTGTCTATGGTTGGGTCTAAGATGTTACACAGCTGTCCAGATTTAATTTGGCCTCAGTTTTGGCTGGTCTATGAATACTTTCTCACATATACACAAGTCTGATTTTCTTTTTTTTTCTCCTCAATTTGACTAATAAATTAGTCACCAGAAGCATATTTACTACTGAGAAAGCAAAACTTTCCTTTGCATCCTTGACTCTGTAGCCCACAGGCTGCTTTAAAGTTCAGTGTGTGAGGCTCCAGTAAGATCAACCCTTAAAGTTCCATATATTAAGTCACTAAATTAGTGCCAATTATGACCAGACTCCATGTTTGTTTGAACTAAGAATTCTAAACACGGATGCTCACCTGTACTCAGCTCCCCAACCTTTGACAAAGCTCATGCGGATGGTGCACATCCTGGTGAGCTGGTAGACGGCCTCAAAGCCCTGGTTGACTGACTGAGCCAGCAGAGCTGCAAATTCCTGGTTGTTAAAGATTTTTAGATTACAACCTGAAAGAACAGAGAAAAACAGGGCTGTTGGTTCTCGCCGATGGAAAAAGACTAAACGCAGCAAGCCTTTGGTGGGAAGTGGTTTTGATCAGTGATTCAGCTCATTTAGCAGTTTTTATTCCTCAGTTCTCCGTAGCACAGAACTTATTTAAATGCCTTTTTATTCTGAGTACATGGCAGAGCAGTGGACTGTACTTCAGAAGTGCTTTGAAAGGCTGCTATGGAAGCTGTGACACTGAGGCTGTAATTGCTGTTTTCACCTTAAAGCAGGAAGTTACACAATTTCCAGAGAGAGAAATCTTTATCATCTTACTTCCTAGATTACTCCACAGGGGCATCCTAAGCATCTCACCTGGAGGAATTTTACACACTGTTGCTGGATGCCAACCATACCGCTGGTTGCAGTTTGGACTCTGGACAAAGATGGCGCTATCACTCAAGCACTCAGCAAACACCTCTCCTCCAATATAGTACAGTCTCACTCCTCTTCCTGTAAACACAAGACAGAACCCATTTGCTCAGAGATAATGAGTTGGGTGAATATGTGAGGAAGGTAATTTTAAAGCTGAAACAAACTGCCACAAATTTCTTACAGACCATTTATACAGCCAACATATGCAAATCTGTGCCGTACCTATATGCCTCCGGGTCATCTCCACGGTGGCGTTCCTGTTAACATTAGACAGCAGGCCCAGGCAGAAACGTTCAGAGTTTGATGGATCTGTGAATCCATCCACTGTCAGCGAGGGCTGAGAGGCATGAAACGTCTCCCCGACGCGTTGGTTCAGCTCATAGTAGGCTATAGAGCACCAGAAGGCCGGCTCTGAGTAAGTCACTGGCTGCAGGTCTACAGGAGAGACTGAGTCAGGTTTGTTCCAGCAAGACTATGCTACACACACTCTACATAGCAAACTTTTTTTTTGAAAAATAGCCCGAGTTTCATGTGCTTTGCAAGAGCAAATTCATGACAGAACATGACTTGCTAGGCTTCAAGCCTATAGACTTGTGGTCGTCCACAGTTGGCCAGACCAATTGGTGACCTGTACAGGCAGCTACAGGTGTGTTTTTTAGTGTGATGAGAGGTTGTTGGAACTATAGCATCAGTTTTATAAGAATTACAGAAAATGTCTCCATTGGAAGAAGAGCAAAGAGCAGCACTCAAAGCTTTTCTCAGTGCAAAAGACGTGTCTGCTCTTCCACCGACAGGCAAATACAAGACATGACCACCTCACTAATTTATCATCATCGCTATCATCAATATTAGTATCATCATCATTATTTTTATTATAGTCCATCTGCTTTCTTGTTGATGCATTTGTCGCCTATATTCAAACCAAGCATATGGTCTCTCAGCCTGCTAACTGCTTTCAAACAGATGTAGTTTTGTTGAGTCTGTTTTCAGTTTCAGCTAGTTCCTTTCTTGAGTTTATCTGTTAGATGCTTTCCATGGGTTTTGTGTCTCCCATCTTTTAAAACTGTCACTAATTATCCACTTTCCAATCATAATTTAATGTGAAAGTTACTTCAAAGGCCTTTCACTGGTCAGCTTACTGCCTGCGTATCAAACAATCTTTCACTCATTTCACTACTGCCTGCCCTTCTACACATTTTCAACATGGTCATTTTATTTTTACATTTTTCCACTCCAATTTGTCAGATTTAATATATTCAGTTATTCGTTTGAGTAGAGTTAAAAACAACACTTACCCATGCTGTGATTGACAGGAGACAGAGTGCTGGGGGAGAGCTCTGAAGGAGAACCTAACAAGGAAACAAGACGTCACGGATGCAGATGGGTTAAAAATGGCTAAAAGGTGGATCATGTCTTAGAATGAACCTGGTGACTTGCAAAGAAAAGCCAAGATGATACCAGTACAGATTTTAACCCTATGCAGCATACCAGAGGGGGAAGGGCAACAGGTAGAGTAAAGGTGGAGAATTGAGATTTGGTCCTAAGACAGACTTTGTAAAACTTCCTTATCACTTTCAACAAAACACAACTACTGATGGACAGACCTGACATCTGGCTGGTGAGGTGAGACAGACAGACATAATAAGGAGAAGGATGTGCTAGTCTAGGGTACCTGTGTCCATACTTTGATTCATCTGTTGATCACTGGCCTCTCCATCCTCACTGATGTAGCCTGGTGGAGGCGTTTCTGTTGAAATGACGTAGGGAGGAAGACACAAAAAGATGGCACATTATGAATTTATTAAAATTTTGGAAGCATATCTTAACTCACATCACATTTTCTTTCCTGACGTGGTGTAAATATGAGAAGCAAACTCACCTGGTATATAGTTGTTTGGAGGTTCGATTCCTGTAGGAAAGTTTGTGTTCTCAGGTATGGAATGAGTGTAGTCATCTAGAGGTGGCAGCTCTGGCAGGATTTCTGAGTGTCTTGGCACGAGAACAGGAGGCAACACTACAGTGTTGGATAAATTGTCAGAAGAGATTTACAGATTTAGAAAAATGGCTTTAAAATACATCCACTTACCATTCAGTACAACTTCATGCATTATGTGCTTCATAATGAAACAATCATGAAGCACATTTTCAGAAATAAATGCTCTCTGAACAGATTTCTCTCACCTGGGGTCTCCACCCTCTGGTAGTGGTAAGGGTTGATGCAGACTTCATCCTTCTTGAGGTGGAAGGCATACTCACAGGCCTCAATGGCACGCAGTTCATGGTGGCTGTGAAGGTCCGGCCATCGCCACAAGCGGCAGTAGATAACGTGGGGAAGGCCCTTCCTGTGGGAGACCTGCAGGCGGCCATCCAGGGATCTGATTGAACAGCAGACAGGACACGGTGGTGAGACAGGCAGAACACAGGAGAGGGTGACACATAATATGGCCAGGTAGGGGAGGTAATGGAGATTGATTGACGAGAAACAAAGATGTTCTCAACATCGGTCACCTCCGACACTAATGACAACTCTCCCACATCAAAGTTGTATACACAATAGTTGAGATAGTCACCTGGTTTGGTCAGGGTAGTTGTATAGGCCTGATGTATCCCACTGTTCTATCGTATTTGGTGTACTCAGTCCCCATATTTCAGAGCAATTGCTGTGCACAGAGAAAACAACAAAAACAAAAACAAAAAACAAATGATAAACATGGGACATGACTCATTCAGAAATATCAGTATGGGTATGTGAACACTAAAAGGCCTCTTTTATTGGAGTCTCATGGGAAAACAAAGACATCAAATTCACTTTTGGCTGTGGAAATGAAAGATGGGAACTTCAAATAAGAGAAGCCTTTTTAACAGAATTAAGGGAAAAGAAAAAGAAAAAAAAAACAACAAAACATGGAATTTGCTAGCACACACAATGAGTAAGACAAAGGGCATTCTTCACATTGTGGCATTGTATCAAAAACTCAAAATAACTCTTTCACTATGATTGTTTATGTCAGAACTTATCTGGAGACATTCAAACAAACACTGAAGACACACAATGGCACAAAAGAAGGGGGGTGGGGGTGGAGGACGCAACCTTGGCAAAAAAAAAAAAAAAAAAAACATTTCCAGACATTCTCAAAACAATGACAAGAAAATGGGCAAAATGTGGAATGAAGACAAATGGAGAGTAGTTGCTTCTGAATAACAGGACAGTAACAAATTCTACATGTTACAAGCTATAAATACACAACATGTATTAGACTTGGTGATTTTTAGTGGGATCTCTAAACTGACATTTTAAGTTGCAGTTGTCTGGTTCAAGACAAAGCAGGAAATCAATTTTTGTACACCAACCACAGAAGCTTCCAGATCATGACATTTCTACTGGAGGTAACTGTGATTACAACCTAATGCTGCAGAGGCACCTGTCAAAGTGGCAGACAGGGCAGTTAAGGCCTCTAACCACCAGCTACTTTATCTCTAAAGCATAGATGGCCTAGAACAATTCTCAGGAGATAAAGCCCAGTTATCTATAGACATACAAACATTCGACGTGGTACTTGGTGAAACATCAGCAAAAAATGTCTGTGTTAACACCGTGTTCCTACTGAATGCAAGTCTGGGTCATCAAGGCTGACTGACAAAGAGACACATCTTTTGAGCTTTTCATGTTTCTCTCCCATGGAGCAATACAGACTGTAACAGCAAATATAGTTGGGGAAAAAAAAAAAACAATTCTTTTTCAACACCTAAAAAGAAACAGTCACATTTTTAGTAATTTCCACAAAAAAAAAAAAAAACACAAAACAGACTTAAGAAAAAACTATGTGCAAGAACAGCTTCTGCTAACTGCAAAAAGCTTTTAGTCACAGAAATATGGAAAAGCAGAATCAACAGCTAAGCATTGTACCTGGGGATGGTAACACACTTGGTGTTGCCGTTCTGTGTGGTGATAGCCTTCTCTAGCTCATCTAGCTGGCCTGTCTTCTTCAACTTCTTTACTAAGCTCTTCACAGCCTTCTCACACCACTTCTCCTCTTGCCCGTTCTGCTCCCCGCTGCCCGCTCCTCCCGGGCCGCTGGTTGATTTCTTCCAGCCCAAAAGCCTCTTCACCACAGGAGGGGTGAATGGCAATATGGAGGACATTTTAAACTGGACAAGCCAGGAGTCTCCACAGGACTTAACACAAGCCTTCTCTCTCACACACAGACAAGAGGGGACTGGGAGCTACACTTTCGGGCCCTTGCTCTCAGGAGCCCCTCTAGTGACCGCTGAGTCTCAGAGTGGATGCCACTGCTAGCAGTGTATACGCAAATGAGATGGACACCTTGGAAGAGAGGCACACAAAATACATCATTACAAACAAAATAAGACACGGAAAACAAGAACAGTCTTTTAAAAAAGAAAGAAAAAAAAAGGCATTTACAGTGATGTGCAAAAGTCTTGAGCCAGCCCCCATTTCTTTGTTTTTGTTCGGAAAATAAGAAATAGGTGCAAACAGAAACACAACATATAAGGCAAAAATTCTATTACAATTCTAATAAGCCTGAAGGTCAATATTTGGTATGACCACCTTTATTCTACAACACAGCCTGAACTCTCTGAGGCCGATTTCTTCTAATTTCTCTAAATAGTTTCAGGAATAGGTCTCCAGGCGTCTTGGAGGACACTCAAAGTCCTTCTTTGGATGTTGGCTGCTGTTTGTTCTGTTCTCTGTCAAGGTGTTCCCACACTACTTCAATAATGTTGAGGTCCAGGCTCCAGGGAGGTCAATCCATGACTGATAGTGTTCCATTTAGTGTTTTCCTATCCAGTATGAGTTTATTGTATTGCCAGTGTGTTTGGATCATTGTCATGCTTAAAAATGAAGCTGCTGCTAATCAGACACTTTACAGATAGTTCTGCATGGTGGATCAAACTTGTGTGTTTATAATTCCATCAATTCCACCAACACCACTGGCTGAAATGAAGCCCCAAACCATGACTGTACCTCCACTGTATGTTACAGTTGCTACACACACTCACTGTTGCACCTCTCCTCCATAAATACTGCTACCATGAGCCAAACATTTCAATGGATTCAGCATTCTATCAGACCTGTTGCCACTGATTTTCAGTCCAGTTCTTGTGTAGTTTGCCATACCTCAGCCTTTTCTCCCCATTTCCCTTCCTAAAAAAAATGCTTTCTTGACAGCCATGCTTCCACTCAGACCATTTCTGATGAGACTTCGGTGAACAGTTCATGGATCAGCTGAAGGGCCAGTGTCAGATCATTCCACCCCCCACCCCCCTGACTTTCAGATATTGTTCATCTGCTGTACATAGTCTGCCACTTCATCTTTGGTCCTCCACTTGTATAGTTTCTCCTTCATTTTTTTTAAGGACACACTACACGCAGTGCTGATATATGCCAAGTTTTAAGCTAATAGTTCTTAGGCAATCATGTTGTTGGTGCAAAAACACTATTTGGCATTTTTCATAGATTCAAGTTGTCTGTTAGAGACAACTTACTGGGATGAACTAGTATTTTGTGTAGACAAATACCGATTCATCCCTTGACTTAGGTGCATTTTTTTAAAAAAAAAAGTTTGAATAGATTCATAGGTCAGTATTAAGTGGCTTAACATGCGAAAACAACACGTCTCTGAAAATGGTCAAGTACAAGGACTGGATTGAAAATGGTTTTTCCTTTTTAAAAAAAAAAGGCAGCCAATGTCCAAAGAAACTCTTGGAAATACCTTCAGAAAGCCGGTAGAACAATTGCTCAAGACCACTTTAAAAAAAGAATGACAAGAAAGTCTGGCTCCTTGGAAGCTAAATATAAAGAAAAGGTTTGGCTCAAGACTTTTACAAATTGTTGTATTATTCAGTGTTACTTCAAACAGAACAGTAGGGCTGTTTGGTCAGCAGAGCTGCTTCTTGTGTGAAGTTAAGAAATGCCCCCCCCCCCGCGATTTTAGCTCGTCACAAACACTGCCTGACACCTCAACTCACTATAGTCTGTAAAATAATAACGCTAAAACACGCGGTGGGTCTCTTCCGTGAGCTGAAACAAACATAAGCAGTTGTGGGTAAAACGGTGAATGTTCACAGATGAGTATGAGTATTTAGTGACAGCCTCCCTATGCTAACACTAACTGGCTTTGGAAGGCCGGCTGCTAGCTGCCTGTGGGGAAGGAGGGAGGCTGCCTGAGTCCAGGCACCACCAAATCAGTTCATCACAGCTAGCTCGCAAAATTCAGCAATAATCTAAGCTAAGAGCGAAATGCACAAAGCTCTAGCCAATGAAATTCAATGAGCTGCAGGCAGCTTGCGAAGCAGCCCTCATCTAGCTAAGGCAGCTAACGTTAGCTTAAGTAAGCTAGCTGCCAGCTTGTTATCAAAAATCCTTTTGTTGTGATCCACGAAAAAGCCTCCTATGCGCAACAGTCAAGCCGCGCTACTTTCTACCTACCATCAACCAGGCAGACACACACAGGACACACTGTATCAACTCTCACAAAATGTCACCACACAGTTCTCAACAATGCAGCGTTTCATTTGAACGAAGATGCCCGCTGTCTGTGTCTTTTACTCCAGCACGGGCACCAGAATGAGCTAGCATCTTGGACGAACTCTTCCAAACTGAGCCCTGGCTGCCGCTGGCTAGCGGAGCTACACAAAACAACACGCTTCAAAGTCGACAAACCCGCTCCGATCGCTTCAATAGTTACCCCAGTCTTAAAATCCCACTCTCCAGTTTCTCAGGGGGCGATGCGCGCAGCTCTAAACGACTCGGTGGCATAAAAACGCCTGCACGGTACTGTGCTGCGGCTAATTTTGGTAAGGCTCTCCTCAACTTACCACCGCTGATACCCAAGCTAGTTAGCCAGGTTGGCTGGACCGGAACAACACAACAAACATGTTGGCTCCGTGCGAGCGCTTAATCCCACCCATCCAAAATATGATTGGAGGGCTTGAAGAAGTCGTAGCTGAACATTGGCTCACGTCCTTGACAATCTTCTTTGTTTATTTGACAGCATGTGTTTATATCTGTCACCATTTAGAGAGGATTGGAGGCAAAAAAAAACAACAAAAAAACAGTTTATATCTGAATCTTTTAAATAAATTTACATTTTTCAACAAAATGTAATAGTATATTAAACAAAAAGAAAAGATAGTTTGGTATAAGTTTTATTTTTTCACTCTGGTTTATGTATGATAATGTATCCTTAGATAAGATAAGATAAGATAAAACTTTAATGATCCCATGAAGGGGAAATTTCCGCATTACAGCAGCTCAGTACAGAGAAAGAAAAATGAAAGGATGAATAAAAACAAATGAAATAAAATAGAATAGGAAACACTATATACATAAAATATATATATCAAGGTGGGAGTGTAATAAATAAGATGCATATGTACTGTATGGATAAAGTGATGGCAGTGGAGGTAAAGTGTCCAAGTGACTCATAACATCATGATGCGTTGTACAGTCTAACTGCTGTTGGGATGAATGGCCTGCGAAAGGTCAGAGATAGCACTGCTGCTCAGGTTGTAGTCAGGAGCTCCTCCCCTCAGGCAGGTGTTTAATTAAGTTCTACTGGCGTCACCTGGTGCCGTTATAAAATGCTACATGTATGCCGCTCGCAGGTTTTGGTCTGTTTTTGTGGCAATGGGTGGATGTTTGTTTCTCTGTCTGGCGTTGTTATCGGGGTTCCTACAGGGTGAGTGTAGTTGTACCCAAATTGCTTTTCTAGTTTTATTTGTTCTTTGATAATTTATTTATTGTCCTTTTCTCTTAACTCAATCCAAGCAGTTGTTTCAGCTGGAAGTGGTCTCAGAAGTTGCACCCGGGACTCTAAACTGTGCAGGGATGGCTCAGAGTGTGTCCTCTACAGATATCTGTGTGATGGAGAGAGGGACTGTGTGGATGGTTCGGATGAAGAGGACTGTGAAACATCATGCACCAAAGGTACAAATGGATATGCTTATTAAGCAGGGGAATTTATTAGGCACACCTAACTAAAACTACAACAGTTCTGTTTTTGAAGCTGCAGCTTGTAGTGTTTGTAATGTTAATTTCTACCTGTACAATGCTGTCCTTAACAATCATGCAGTCACCTCTAAAACAGTGAACTAAAGTACCTTCAGGACTTTACTGCAGGATCTTTTTATTAGCAGTAGCATGCATGTTATTGATAGTAACTCCTTAATTACTTTAATGTCACATGTCTGCACACAAACAGATCAGTTCCAGTGTGCCCATGGAAAGATGTGTATAGACAAGGACCAGATGTGTGATGGCGTGCCTCAGTGTCAGGACCGCTCTGATGAACTTCAGTGTGTAACGCTAATGAGAGGCTGTGCTCACCACTGTGACAACAAGACTCGCTGCCTTCCTGCATATTTCCTCTGTGATGGCGAGAAGGACTGCGTAGATGGCACAGATGAAGTCAACTGTGGTACCTTCTAATGACCTGAGAGCAGTGAATTGACATGTATATGTAGGACCTGTGTATTTTTTGGCTTTGACTTGTAATGCTCCCCCTCCTCCCCATTTTATTTGGCGTATCCAGCAGTGGACAAATGGAAAGAAGAGACCAGTACAACCTCTGTGTCCTCAATCTCTGTTGGCCCATCTAAACAATCTACCTCATCTAACCCCATTAAGTGTTCGCTTGGCTTCACACCATGCAGTGACAACTCTGAGTGTATCCGGAACAACTATTTCTGTGATGGCGAAACAGACTGCAGAGATGGTTCAGATGAGGCCAAATGCTCATCGTCTTGTGAAAGAGGTAACCCATGTATCAGCTCTAATTGTCTCTTAACATGGCTTTACTGCCATCTAGTGAGTAACATTGGTTTCACATCAATATTGGTGCACAGGAAGTAAACACTTGGGCTTTATACTACACTGACATTACACAGAGCCAGATGACTAGATGTAGACCTAAGTGTGGCAGTATATTGTGATATTTTTATTTTTTAGGATTAAAATTGCTCCTTGCAACTGAACCCCACCATAGAAGTCACCAAACTGTCAGTTAATATTTGTGTAACCCACAGTAGGATGGTTTGTTTTTGCAGATTTTACAAGTGTATGTACAAGCATGAGCAAAGCTTAAATGAGAAATGGCTGTCAATATGATGGATTATACAATCTGTCCTCTGTAGACCAGTTCCAGTGTGCCCATGGACAGATGTGCATCGAGAAGAGCCAGGTGTGTGACGGTATGGCTCACTGTCAGGACCGCTCAGATGAACTGGAATGCAAAAAGCACATGGAGGGCTGTTCTCACCAATGTGATGACAAGAGCAGCTGCATTCCCAGCAGCTTCCTGTGTGATGGGGAAAGGGACTGTTCTGACGGCAGTGATGAGTCCGAGTGTGGTATGTGAGGAAACTAATATTCTACTTGCATACAAGTTATCTTTAATGATATCTTTGCCCCATTTTTGCCAACACAGACAAGGAGGATTGCAGTGCCACTGAATTTAAGTGCATCAGTGGCCAGTGTGTGTCAGCTGCAATGCGCTGCGACGGTCACCCAGACTGCCAAGATCGTTCAGATGAGGACGACTGCACCAAAGTATCAGCCTGCAGCACCAAACTTCGCTGTCCTCAGAGCAATGAGTGTCTAGTGCAGGAGTGGTTCTGTGATGGAGACCAGGACTGCAAAGATGGCACTGATGAGAAGGTGGATGTTAAAGGCAACTTCACACATGCTAAACTTGAAAGAAAAAATACTGTCAGCCACCAGTGCTGACACTTTCATTTATGGGGGTTTCTAACCTGCTATTCCACTCAATAGCATTTTAGATTTGTTATATGCCATGGAAACATTGAAAGCTGAGTTACTAGAGTGACTAATCAGATGAGCCGTTTCATACACATCCAGCAAATTCTTAGACCCATTTTATCCATCCCAAAAGGCCTAGCTTTTTGATGCCTTTTTTTTCTTGGTGGTCATAAAATGAAAAGAGAAATTACTGAAATATTACCAGTGATTTTACCTCAAACATCCAGTGTGCTCGTCCTAATCACAAAACAGTACTGAAGAAATGTTTTCTGTGCAACATGATGCTTATTGGCATATGGGAGGTGACGTATGTGATCAGTCTGTGCAATAACTGACACCAGTGCTTTGTAATTGTGACCCCTGGTCATAATTTATTTAATTAGCAAAGCTAAGTAACCTTCACATTCACTTAAAAGCTCAGATTTTACATGTCGAAGCAGCCGCAAATTCTTATGTTAAAATTAATTCCCTGGACCCATGAAACAACTTTTCACCGGAAGCAAACATAGTTAAACATTAATGTATGAATGCTCTCAATCACTATGGATTCTTGCCTGCATTGTCATGAAAGTATATATGACCAAACATGACTGATTCTACTACATTGCCTGTTTGTCAAAGGTCTATTTAAACACATCAAATTGCCTTATTTGTAATTGGTAACGATCAAAGGAGGGGACTTTAAATGTCATTTTGTCAAGACTGAAATGTATTGTAAAGTGCATGTTTAGACAATGATAAAGATATCAGTTTGGTCCTTCAGGATTGTCCTATGGCTCCAGTGAACTGTGGAGAGTTCCAGTGGTTGTGTAAATCCAAGACAAAGTGCATCTCTGCAGCCTGGATGTGTGACGGTATGACGGACTGCGATGATGGCAGTGATGAGACTGAATGTGAGTAATGTTGCAGAATTAATTATTTAAAAAATTAAACATCAGGAAAAAAATCAGAGTGAATGCTGAAGTGATGGCTTGTAGTGCTAAAGGGCTGTTACCCTTATGAATTCCATAATTTTACAATCTGCTGTATTTGCATGGACAGAAATGTGACCCGTTTCAGTGTAAAACGGATAACTGGCAAAAAGATGCATTAATAAAAAAAACATGCTTACCTGAAAATGCACTACTTGCAAAATAAAACTCAATTTATAGATCAAACTTGTATGTTTAGATATGTGACCAGTAAAATGCCAGCGAAGGTAATTTTAGCTGGAAAAAGTAGTAAATGGCTTTCTTACTTTAAATTGCTGCTGAGACCTGTTTGTGTGCTGCATGAATGCTGCTTATGCTTGCAGGTCAGGTGGCAACATGTAGCCCTCACCAGTTCCAGTGCGACAGTCAGGAGTGCCTGGATCCAACCCTGGTGTGCAATGGCATTACCAACTGTGCAGATGGCTCAGACGAGGGAGGTAGCTGCCAGAAGAACTGTGCAGAAGCAGATAACATGCGCTGTTCTCAGGGCTGCTACGAGACACCACAGGGACCGGTGAGGACTCTGCATCTTCAACACTCTGTGCTTGACCAAATTTAGTCAGTGCAGCCATCTTAAAATGGGCTGAATAGTGTATGTAGTAATACAATGTAAAGTCTGACTATTCTGGATAAATTATCCTTTTCTTGATCACTTAAAGATGTGTATGATGGCTGAGTCTGCAGTGACTGAGTAATCTAAATATTAGATTTGTATTTCGTGTTGTCTGTAGCACTGTCACTGTGCAGCAGGGTTCAGGCTCATGAAGGATGGACTGACCTGTGCAGACATCGACGAGTGTGACGTTCAGACACCAGGTGTGTGCAGTCAGCTGTGCATCAACACTCCAGGCTCGTACAAATGCGACTGTCAGCTAGGCTTCATAATGGAGGCAGATGGACACCACTGCAAAATCACCGGTAAAGCTCTTTTACTTACACATAGCATTCAGTGAGCCCCCACTCTTGAAGTGGAACTGGTTAAGTCCAATGCACCATCTTGAAATTTCAGTGTGGGCTACAGCCACACCAAAATCAGATGTATTTGTCCTTTGCCCATGCTGAATCTCTTGAGTTTAATGAAATTCACAATTGGACAAACAGACATGAAACAGAAATGAAAACAGTCTTTCACCTCAGCTCTTGCCTTGGCAGAATAAACTGAAGCAGCTGTATTACAACAGCATAGTGGGAACTGCACCCACTTTCTTGCCGAGTCAGATTAGAGGACAAGTACACATGCATGTCTGTTCAAAAAATAAGCCACATGCAGGAGACCACTGACTTAGAAACTGGAAGCAGGGGTAAATGCAGGGTAGGCAGCACTCATACTTAAGTGTGTGTGAGATGTGTTTTCACTTCACATGCAAACAAGGGCCAGGAATTGGATGGCACAGGAGTTTCTACAGCAGATGATTTGAGGTGGCAGACTTTTACACTGGATTGTTTTCCTGATGCAACCCTCTGAGGGATTTGTCTCCTCCCATTCTCAAACCAGGGTTCTCTTGTGTGGTAGGCAAAATATGTCAGTCACTTCAATATCTGTTTTTAATGTTTAAAAAACAAAAAAAATTTCGCTGCGTCTGCTGAAAGTCACTGAAGTCACTAATTTTTTTTTTTTTTTTGGTTCTAAAACTTAAGATTCTAACATTGAGGCTCTTTGCTGTTTTTAACCTTTTTAAAAATTAAGACCAAATAAATGGGAACAAAGATTTAATCATTATGATCTTTTTCTCATTCCCTCAGGTGAGCCTTTCCTGTTGTCCTCAGTCCAAACAGATATCTACATGTATGGCTTGCGCAGTGGCAACTTGATTATGTTGCCCTCTTCTGCAAAGAAGGCTATCCTGTCTCTAGACTATGACTGGAAGGGACAGAAGGTCTTCTGGGTCAGTCTGGACACAGATGCAGTAATGTGGTCCTCCCTAGACCAGAATATGACAGGAACTCTGATTAAAGGTTGGTACAACTCAAATGTGGTTGGTATTATTGACATCGGAGGAATGGTTCACTGTCCTGTCTTAAAGGTGCAGCAAGGCACAATTGTTTTGCCATTTTTCTACAGGTGTGCGGGCTGATTCTATAGCTGTGGACTGGCTCGGGAGGAACCTGTACTGGATCAATGGGGTGAAGAGTCATATTGCTGCCATCAAACTGGCAACAGCCTCTGCAAGGTCACTGGATCAGAGCATCATCCTGGATGAAGACTTGGATCAGCCCCGCTCTCTTGCTTTGCTACCACAAAAAGGGTCCGTATGAATTTTTTTTCTAAAAAAAGGAAAAGCAATTCTTTTAGAATGAGCAGCATTTCTGATCTTTTTCTATCAGGCTGATGTTCTGGACAGAGATTGGTAATGTAGTGAAGATTGAGCGTGCTGGGATGGATGGGTCAGAGAGGAGGGCAGTGGTGAACTCGAGTTTGGGCTGGCCGGGTGGTGTGGCTGTAGATGCCATCTCTGAGAGGGTCTACTGGACGGATGAAAGACTGAGGGCAATTGGATCTGCAACACTGGATGGTGATGACACTTGGGTAATGTATATAGATCATATATTTATCTTGGGTAGCTTTTGCTTGTTAATCAAGTTTTTATATTTGTATATTGCTGCTAGTCTTGCTAGTCAAGCTCTTCCTATAACTAAATACCATTTCAGGGAAGCCTTTTCCCTAAATGACCCAAGAATATAGATGAATGTTTTATGCTTTCATGTTTGTTAAAAAAAAACAAACTGCTAAAACCTAACAAAGAACTGGTGACAAATTTATGTATACTTTTTTTTTTCTCTTCTTTCCCAAGATCCTACAGATGAAAGAGACCTCCAACCCCTTTTCTGTGGTTGTGTTCAATGACAAGCTATACTGGTCTGATCCCAAGAAACGAGTGGTACAGGCTGCTCATAAAGTTTCTGGTAAAAACCATCAAGTTCTATTGAAAAGACCCAGACAACCATTTGCTGTGACGGTGAGTAGTGGATCTTGAATTAATGTGGTAGGAAATGAAAAGATACTATATTTGAGTCCTTTTATGTGTTAAATGCTCATGGCTGCTGTTAAGCTGCCCCACAAAGCTATTCCATTATGTGTGGAGTTCCTTTCTGAAGCAATTAAGCTGTTGGCACAGCCTAATAGTTAGTCCTGGAAATGATTTTGAAATGTTACATGTAGCATTTGGGTACATTCTTAGAAATTTGATTTCTTGTCAGCAAAGGCAAGCTTAGACATTCTTTGTTTTTTGTTTTTTTGTTTTTTGTCTTCTACTTGGTGTCAGATCATCCACCCGACACTCCAGATGGGCATTGAGGGCCCCTGCAAGAAGATGGGTTGTTCCCACATCTGTGTGCTTGCCCCTGGACCCAGAGCTGTGTGCAAATGTCCCTCTGGTCTGTTACTGGCAGAGGATGGCCTCACCTGCTCCAACCTGGTCAATTCAGCATTTCTGCTGTTGCTGTCTCCCTCCACTGTCACTCAGGTTTTTCTAAACAGCATAATTTCCCTCTCTAACCTACATTAGCAGAATATACTCTAAAGCAGGGGTGTCGAACACATGGCATGCAGGCTAGAACCAGCCCACCGACGGGCCCAATCCAACCCACTGCATGGCTTTGAAAAAAATGTAGACACTTCAAAGAAGGGCATCAGTTTTGGATGTGTATGTATATTAATTATTTTTACTGTTGTCTTAGTGACAGACAAAAAATATAGCCCATCATATTTCAGTAATGAATTATTAACTGAAAGGGGAAAATATAAAATTTGGTATAATTTGGTATTCAATGAGTTTCTCCCCACTGTTTACAATGGAATCTCTTTAAATGGTTTAAAAAAAAAACTGGACATTTCACTGTGAATTCATTTTTATCTTTTATTTCTTAGTGTTATAATATAAGCCTGGTGAGCCTTGCTGAGTTTCTTTGATTTACTTAACTTTTCAACATTAAAGAAATTAAGGCATATTAAAATTGCACTTTTTTAAAACATCAGATTTATGTATAAACTTCTAAGGGGAACAATTTGGGGGGGTGAATGGGGTGGGGGTGAAACCAATCACTGATCACGCTCAAGATCAGGAAGCCAGATTACTTAGAATGATTTAGGAAGATGAACCCAAGAATAACTTGGGCATGTATGTCTCAGTGGCACTGGGTCACTAGTGCTTATTGATGGGACTAGTGATAGGAGTGGCAGCATGAATTGTGAAGTGTACAGGCTTATACACTTGGCACAGATTAGAATGCTGTAAAACTGATCAGACAGCACTTAATGGTGCACATGGATAATAACCCAAAACGTACTGCAAAGACTTAAGGCAAATGAATGGGATTTTCTTCAGAGGTAAAGTCAGTCACCTGATCTCAACCAAACAGAGCAGTTATTAAATACAAATCTGAATGCATACATTTATATGCAGCTGAAGGTGCCTCCAGTGCATGTCAAAGGAGGAAATGCAGTATTTGGTGATGTCCATGGCTTTTAGCTTTCAGGCAGTCATTGATTACAAAGGATATTCATCCAAGTATTAAAAAAAAATTCTCACTTTTAAAATTTGTTGTGCAGTTGCTTTTGAGACTCTAAAAATGGGGGACTATGTATAAAAATGGCTGTAATTACTAAACAGTTAATGTAGAATATTTGTAAAATGTCTTGAAATAAGGCTGAGTCTACAGTTCAATCACTCTTCATTGTTTGATTCTAAAAGCCACTGGTGTTGTACAGAGGCAAAATTAGTCATTGTCCAAATACTTATGGATCTAAGTTTTTGCATGAGGTTATTAGGAAATGCTAGCAAGGTTACTTGACAAGGTGCCCCATAAACCATGAGGGTTCAGACTAGAGTTTCACTCAAAACTGAAGTACAGTTTTTCTGGACAGGCGGTACCACGTAGCAAGCCACATGACTAAGCAGATAATTCAATTTTTAAAAAAAAGACAATAAAGATGGTTATAAACATGCTTATCTATTCTCTGTAGATCTACTTGCAGTCCCAACACACAGCAGCAGAGCTGAAGGGCTGGCCTGAACATCTGGCTCTGCAGATGCCAAGTGTGAACAAAGCCATTATCATGGACTACAGTCTAAATGAACACACACTATTTGTGACAGATGATGCCACTACCTCACTCAGGTCTTTCAAGCTGAAGGACTCACTGTTGACATCTCAGGGCCAGCTTCTTGAACTGTTGGATGACGCCATCACTGCCATGGCCCTTGACTGGATAACGCTTAATGTCTACTGGAGCAGTGACAAACAGTCCCGCCTACAGGTCACTGCTGCCACAGGGACATATACAGCTGTTCTCATAAAGGAAGGGATCAGGAGAGTGGAGTCCATTGCCCTTCACCCACCCAGTGGAAAAGTTTGTTTCACAAATATGGATCTGCAGGGTTCAGGCAAAACGGTGACTATAGAGTGCGCCAGCATGGATGGTGCTGAACGAAGAGCAGTATGGAAGGATGCCATCCAACCAACATCTTTGGTCTTCTCTAATAACGGGGTTAACATTTTCTGGGCTGACACTAGTAAGGTTTACTTAAATGTTTAATTGTTCAAATAGGTTGCTCTCTCAATAACTAAGGTCAAAATTTTCTCAGGTTTGGGGACCATTGGCTCTATCCTCATTGATGGATCTGGATATACGGAGTTGAAAGCTGATGATGGCCTGGCTGCTGTGGCTCTGTATGATGACATTCTCCTCTGGATGACTATCACTGGTAAGAGCTCAAGTAGTATGTACTGTAATGACTGACCTTAATTCCTCAAGCTTAAATGATCTCTGCTTGCACAGCACAGTTTTAATAAGTCATTACTTCAGAACATTGATAATGCCTCTACAAGAATAAACACATTTCAGTATAGTTTAATGGTGCAGCTGTGGCCTTCTGTCCCTTCAGACAAGACCAGGCTTTGGTACAGAGAAGATCAGCAGGATAAGAAATTATGGTTTGAGGTTGGCACACAAGTGGTCAGCTTAAAGGCATTCAGCAAGACCAGTCAGATGGGTACGTAAGAACCATAAATGGAACCACCTGGCTTATGAAATGCAAACCTGCCCTAAATTTAGGTTTTGAAATGTTATGCCAAAAACCAAACCTCCTGCTGCTTAATTATCTACTTTGTTTCATCAGGCTCTAACCAGTGCACAGAAAACAATGGCAACTGTGAGCACCTGTGCCTCGCTGACCCCAGTAGGTCACACGTGCAAGTGCTCCCATGACTACATCCTTCTGAATGACACTCACTGTAGCCCAGAGCAACGCTGCCCAGCTGGCAGCAGGCCATGTTTGGATCAACTCTCATGCCAACCTGTGGAGAAGTTCTGCAATGGGCAAGTGGACTGCACTGACCACTCCGACGAAAACTGTGAGTCATAAAATTTAAAGCATAAAATAAGATGAGTAGATAATGACGCCTTACTGCGTCTGTTTTTGGCTAACGCTTTTCTTTTAGGTGTTGGTACGCAGCAGCAGTCACGAGCTGAGGCCTTTGCTCCCACTCATCCTCACAGCTCTCCTCCTCCTTCCAGTCTCCCTCCTCTTTCTCAAGTCACAGGTCAGAACACAACACTGAATGTCAGCACTCGGCTCATGAACCTGGACGCCCAGCAGTGCAGCCAAAGGCTCTGCAGTAACAACGGACACTGTGTAGAGACGAAGGGAGTTGCTACATGTGTGTGTTCACTGGGCTACAGTGGTGACTCCTGTCAAGACCATCTCCTAAAAACCATGCAGGGTTCCATAGTATATGCCGCTGTGGGTCTTGGTGCAGCAGTTGTGATCATTGTTGCAATAGTGCTGGTGAAGAGGAAGAAGAGCGCCAATTTAAGGTGTCCATTTGTTTTGTTTTTTTCTCTGAAGATGACCGTCAGCCGTTTATCCTTTTTGTCTTGTGGATTGTTTGGGGCTTATTAAACACCAGCTAGGGGATGGTGGATTAGTCTGGGAATTCAAGCTGGGTTAAATCCTAAGCTTCAATGGCAAAAGCCACACTTGTAAAACAATCAACAACCTTTGTAATGGGGGTGTGGGTTGATCTGCAGCAATATTTAGTTGTATAGCATTTGTACACTGTAATGTAATTACTGTTAATTTTGTTAACCTGTTGGCTTGAAATGTGGCAAATATTTTGCAGCTCTGAGACACTTTGGCATTGCAATTATTTGAGCTAAATGCTAGCAACAGCATCAATGTCATATAGCTTGGATGGTAGATATGAACATGTTTTCCCCTTTTTAAAAAAAAAAATTAAACAAGTGACATCTGTTCTTGCAAAAACACTGGGTGTTTACAGTGACATGAATGCTAGTTGGCCATTAAAAAAAAAAAAAAAAAAAAATTCCAGTGTAGATGCTGTTGCATGCACTTTGGCTGTTGTGATTGAAATTCCAAGGAGTGGTTTTGAGTCAAATCCATCTGTCACTCATCACATCTGGTTTCAAAATGCCAAGATGGTGACCCCTAAAAACATGAATCTTGGGGTTTCACATACCAAAGGGGGTGAAGCCACTGTAGCAGCTTACATCTTTTATATGGTCTATGCCATCTTTCATATAACCTGTCTGCATAACACCATCTAAATTAGGTTGCTTTTCTGTAACTACAAAGCTGGCACTGACTAACCACTTAGAATGTCAGCAGTCCAAAGGAGTAAGTGATGTCCATTCATCTGCTACCAAACAAATGCAAAGCATTTGTGTTGCCAACATGGTATTTGGAACACAAATCCGAATGTCATGGTGGATCGTTGTCTTGGGGACCATGAATTTCTGTACAGATTTGCATAGTACTTTGCTGGTTCAGTTATTCAGTCTCAACCATGCAGCTGGATATGGATAATCTCACTGTTGCCATGCTAGCAGTGTGGGTATGGATGGCAATGGTAAAAGCTAAATAAGGGTTCCTGCAGACCTTTATTAAAAATAATTTGGTGTTTCTACAGTTGACATCTGAGAACTAGAAATTTACATTTTGCAGCAGAACAGAATAAAACCTGTTTTCTTGCTGCAGGGGAGATGGACCAACAGCAGGAAAAGAGATGAGCATGACTGACTTGGAGAGCAAAGCGGAGACCATTCCCACATCCCATATTGCCCCAGCAGAAAAGCCAGAAGTGGACCGCCCATAAACTAGCAGCTTCCTATTTTGTCGTGCTATAGTTGCAGGACAGTCTGACATGCCTTTGTTTCTTTGTAGGAAGCTGTATCCTCCATGGAATCAATGATTTATGGACAAGTGACATTTTAAATAAACAGTCTGCATTTTCCACCATTTCCTGTCATGTTATTTCAGGTTGTTTACTGTTAGACCACCATTGTCGAGTTTGACAGGCACTGCTTGAACACTTGGATCACATTAGTTAGCAAAATGTCAGTGCAAATCTGACTTTAAATACTTTGAAGGTCTTTTGGGCAAAATCATTATATGGAGAATACAAGTGTACAAATGAGTGTGTGTAATACACACAGGGTACAAGTGTGACCTGAAATGAGTACTGTGTGAAAATCTTGAGTCAGCTCTTATTTCTCGCCTGAACTCTGAGGCAGCTTTCTTGTCATTTTAGTCTTCAGAAATAGTTCTCCAGGCTCCTTGAAGGACATTCACAAGTAACAGTGCCTGAATGTATTTAAATGGTTCATTGCTAAGTTGTCATGTGTACACTGGTTCATCCCTTGAGTTTGGTGCCTTTTTTGTTTGAATGATTCATCAATGTCAAGTGGCTTTTAAAAAATCCTGTGAAACTGGTCAGGTACAAGGGCTGGACTGAAAATGAGTGAAAAAGCTGCCAATGTACAAAGAATGTTGAAAGACCTTCAGAAATCCCAGAGATCTATTGCCCAAGACCACTAAAAACTATGGGGGGGTCCAACAGCCAAATTAAAAACTCTGAAATTATTTCTTACACTCTCAATTGCAATGTAATATTGTATCACAAAAGTGAGTACACCCCTCACATTTCTGCAGATATTTAAGTATATCTTTTCATCAGACAACACTGACAAAATGACACTTTGACACAATGAAAAGTAGTCTGTGTGCAGCTTATATAACAGTGTAAATTTATTCTTCCCTCAAAATAACTCAATATACAGCCATTAATGTCTAAACCAGCGGCAACAAAAGTGAGTACACCCCTTAGTGAAAGTTCCTGAAGTGTCAATATTTTGTGTGGCCACCATTATTTTCCAGAACTGCCTTAACTCTCCTGGGCATGGAGTTTACCAGAGCTTCACAGGTTGCCACTGGAATGCTTTTCCACTCCTCCATGATGACATCACGGAGCTGGCGGATATTCAAGACTTTGCGCTCCTCCACCTTCCGCTTGAGGATGCCCCAAAGATGTTCTATTGGGTTTAGGTCTGGAGACATGCTTGGCCAGTCCATCACCTTTACACTCAGCCTCTTCAATAAAGCAGTGGTTGTCTTAGAGGTGTGTTTGGGGTCATTATCATGCTGGAACACTGCCCTGCGACCCAGTTTCCGGAGGGAGGGGATCATGCTCTGCTTCATTATTTCACAGTACATATTGGAGTTCATGTGTCCCTCAATGAAATGTAACTCCCCAACACCTGCTGCACTCATGCAGCCCCAGACCATGGCATTGCCACCACCATGTCTGACTGTAGGCATGACACACTTATCTTTGTACTCCTCACCTGATCGCCGCCACACATGCTTGAGACCATCTGAGCACGTGCACTCAGCTTCTTTGGACGACCAACGCGAGGTCTGTTCTGAGTGGACCCTGCTCTTTTAAAACGCTGGATGATCTTGGCCACTGTGCTGCAGCTCAGTTTCAGGGTGTTGGCAATCTTCTTGTAGCCTTGGCCATCTTCATGTAGTGCAACAATTCGTCTTTGAAGATCCTCAGAGAGTTCTTTGCCATGAGGTGCCATGTTGGAACTTTCAGTGACCAGTATGAGAGAGTGTGAGAGCTGTACTGCAAAACTGAACACGCCTGCTCCCTATGCACACCTGAGACCTAGTAACACTAATGAGTCACATGACATTTTGGAGCGGAAAAGACAAGCAGTGCTCAATTAGGTCATTTACGGGTGTAGCCTCTTAGGGGTGTACTGACTTTTGTTGCCACTGGTTTAGACATTAATGGCTGTATATTGAGTTATTTTGAGGGAAGAATAAATTTACACTGTTATATAAGCTGCACACAGACTACTTTTCATTGTGTCAAAGTGTCATTTTGTCAGTGTTGTGCCATGAAAAGATATACTTAAATATCTGCAGAAATGTGAGGGGTGTACTCACTTTTGTGATACACTGTAGGTGTGTGTGTGTGTGTATATTTTTGGACATCTTGCTAGTAACACTTGTGGATGAATACTTGCATAGTCTTCAGTCATGCCAGTTGAGCAGTCCTGCTTTACAGATTATCCCAAGATGTAGTAGTGCCAGCACTGTGATATAGTATTACGGAAATGCATGTTCTTGCTGTGGATGTTCAGAGGCTCAGCTTGACTGACGTCACCCTCTGTCAACGCCACCCCAGTTTGATACAAAATACACATTTATCATTCTTATAGCCCGTGGATATTGAATACAAGATGGGGTCGGACGAGCCATATTTGAATACATCTGTGTTAGTCTGCAGCATCTTGAAGAAATGCATTAATTGCACTGATCCTCACATTCCCGACTCACCAGCTTAGCTGAGTGCTCCTGGAAAACCTGGGGGGAGGAAAACGGTGTGCATCTAGAGGGGTATGCTGCTTTAGTGTCTACACAGATATTAAACTAATACTATGGAAACCCAAAACATGTTTTTTTTGGGGGGGGGGGTTGTAGTCAGTGCAAACGGTATGCATGAAACTTTTCAGATAATTTTTTAAGCCTTTTATATCTATTTAAATACTAAACCATTGTTTAAACCAATACCACAAAACATATGTTTACAACGCTTATGAATAGGCACTTCTGGTGTACTTATTCTTCTATAATCATTGTCCTAGAATTTTTTTGCACTCTCTAATTTCAGTTTAGCTGGGGGTGTTTAATGATTTAGCTTTCATGGCTTTATGAATCAGAGCTAAAGTGCATATTGCATGTTATATTGCCAGGAACAGGAAACCAGTGATGGACTGGCACCCACACAAATCAACAGCCCTATAAAAAAGAAGCCCAACCCAGCTGTTCTATTGTTTGCTTAAAACTGAGAAGACGTGAGCATTTACTGTATTCCTTTGGTTGAGATTTTAAAATCAGTCTGGAGTGTTTCTATGGTGAGGAGGATACTCGACCATTAAGGTAGGTTCTGAATCAGAAGTAATAGCATATCATGTATAGCAGTCTTTGGTGTAGATGCTGAACAACTTCACCAATATTCAGGAATGCATTTAATTCATGTGTCTTCAATTTCTTTAAGTATTAATAGACTGATTGAGATCTCTTGCTTCAATTAATGCAGCAATACCAGCATTTAAAAAATTTTTTATGCTCAAGCCAGTTAAAATCCCACATTCAAAATGCTAAATATTAGTGAAGGTTTTTGACAAATTTAAAATGCAAATGAACAAAAGGAATAAAGCAGATTTATGCCACTAGAAAATATTTTTATTTGACTTGGAAAGTATTTTTAACTGAACAAACCAAAACTGTAAAACAATTAAAATTACAGCATTTGTCTTACATAGATGCGCCAAGTGCAGTTCACCAATATGGTGCTTTTGGCTTCTGTTCCAACAAATGCAGGAAAGACAGCGATGGCAGTTCTGAGGGCCACCCTTTGCACTGTCTTCATGGTGACTCTAGTAACAGCTAAACCAGTGAGTAACTATACTGCTCTGCTGCTACATATTCCCACTGTACAGGAATGTTAGTGGACTTGTCACATTGTTTTACTGTAAAACAGGTTTGTCTGAATGAAGGGGAGGATTCACCCAAGTCATCAGAGTCCAGTGAGTCCACTTCATCAGAGGAAACTGCCACTCATGGTAGGTCTTCACAGGATCCCCTGCAGCCAGACACACCTGAGGCTATGGAGAACAACCCCCTGGACACTGCAGTGCTTCCCTCTGCAGATGCAGGGCCTTCTCTGGCCATGCCAGAACCTGAAGACCCACAAACCTCAGCTGATGCAGATGCTTTACAACTCCTGCCAGATGATCCTTCTCATACTGCGATGGGTGTTGACATTTCTTTGGATGTGCCCGGTTCTGATACGGATCCTACAAAAGACTCTTTAAATGCTGACACTATGCATATCCCACCAGACACAGACACCCCACGTCCTCCAGCGCTGTCAGAAACTGGTGTAATCACAGGTACAAATCAACCACAAGTCATAACCACATACCAAGGATCCCTCCAGGGTTTCACTCCACCCTTTCCTACATGTATCATCCAACCAACACCTGTGCCATTCTCCACTGCCTCACCGCTATTAGTCCCTACTGGAACCACCCTGAATAGTGGTCCTGTTTGTTTCACTTTCCAGGTCACAACCCCTGAGCCAGATCCACCTAGAGGAGACAGCATTTGATCCCCAACAAATACTGCTATTCATTTAAGTTTTAGTTCAGCCTAGGTTACCAGGTGAGAACACATTATGGCCATACACATACATAGCCTTCACTTAACTATCACCTGTATATAACCAAAACATCCCAACTACACTTGGCTTTTACTTTGATTTCACTTTTCCTTCATCAGTGGCAACTGGAAAAAATGGTGCTAAAGTATATGCTGTATATATACACATACAGTGAACACATCTGAAACTCTAGCAATGATAAAAGCGCAGTGGCAATAAATATATTCATAAGCAGATGAAAATGAAACTGTGATTAAATGCTTGTCTTCAATCCAGTGAACTGTTCAGAAGAAGATAATCCAGTAATGTTTTGTAAAATGATGTTTAATGTGAGTTGTATTACAGTCAGTACGATTCAGCAAACCTGACTCCTGCATGGGGCAAGCATGCAAAAATAATCAGGGGCCAAAAATATCAGAGCAGCCACAACCACAGACTGTATATAAAAGATGGAAGCCTCACCGTCACCCTCTTGGTATTTTGAATCTGACTGTAATGGGGTGACATGTTGATCTAACTGCGAAACAGACACTGCATGCTCATGCGGTAGCAGCTGTCACACACAAGGTTACCACACTATACAGCATGCCCTCCTTTACTGTCTTTTACTCTAAAATGGGGACCATAATTTACAGACTGAACATCATGCTTTGTACAGTTAAACTTGAATCTAACAATTAAGACCATAAACCTATCAAGAATGTGCTACTGAGGTCATAAATCAAGCGAGAAAACAGGGCAATCATTCTATACAGTCTAACATCTTTCTGTAACCAGAAGTTGCCCCCTGCTCATCGTTTGAAAGAAAGCAGATTTAAGGCACTTCCTCACAGGCTTCACTTTTCATACGCATCCATCTTTAATATACAGTCTGTGGCCATAACAGAAATACAGAAATACAGTATTTTACTACACGGTAATGCCTGAATGTAAAGACCTGAATGTAAAGACCAGTAAAGACCAAATAGCTGGTGTGACAGACAGAAATACGTCACATCCGCATCTGCTCGGCCAGCTGTTGGGCCACACACACAGACAGGAACTCACATAATTTTATAATATATATATATATATATATATGATATATATATATATATATGTGTATGTGTGTGTATGCATTGAACTTTTCAATGAAAATGTATAATTTCAGATTCCATGGTTATAGTATTTCACAATCATAAGTGGGGTTTGATAACAGTTTTAAAGACAAAAGGTTCAGCAAATTCATATCTGAGTGAGCCTTTGTGTCAAGTCTTTGTCTTTAAACAAGAATTTGAACATTTACCATTTTCATCCCTTTTAGAATCAAGTTCCCATTAAAAACCCTAGCGAGGGGGATCCACAATGAGAAACTAAACCTTGAATGATGAAACAATGCCATTTGTTAAATCTTTGACTAAACAGGGCATCTATGCAAGTAACGGCACACGCTGAGCAGCGCCAATGACAGATAGACACACATTAGTTAACACTTGATCTTACTCAGATCATTTAAATAAGACATATGGCACAGACACTTAACTCACCAGATGTATCAGGCTGTCACAAATGACCACAACTGCACAACACTGACATCTTCTGTGTGGCGTTTGCATGTTTCAATCATTCCTCATTCTATAAACATGCAGGTCATACACGGTAAGCTTCTTAATTGTCTTTCTTAGTCAGTATGGTCCTCCCGTACAGGGAATCCCACCCAGTGGATCCTGGGAAAGATTCCATCCAGGGAGAGGGTTAGGAGGTATGGAAAATAGATAAATAGATTTTTGTATGTACAAAACTGGGAACACTGGCTCAAATCTAGTTGTACACTAGTTGTATTTTACTACAATTAAGTGTACCAGTGTAGCCATCCATTCTGGTCGAGCAGGTACTCTTAATGTTGTGTGGGCGGCTACTGTTGATCGTGCTGCTGTGGCTCCGCGTCCTGCTCGGGCTGCTGCAGCCTGATGAGTCCTCCGTCCTGCGCTGTGTTGTAAGAGCCACAGCTGGTGCATTTCATTCCCAGCACATGGAAAGGCACCGTGCAGTGGGCTTGGCAGTCATTACACATAATCTGGAGTATGGAAGGAGAAAAATAAATAATTGAACAGAAAGAATATCAGTTCGACATTTATTACTTCTAACAATCACCAAGTTTTTCGGAACTGTACAAACTACATTGAATGAAATGCAAATTTAAGAATGTCGTGTACCCTTTATCATGAAATCAACCTGGCTTTTACCTAAGCTGCAGAAATACGCCAACATTTTATTGTGTTATTGACATCTTACTTTGACCATTGCTCCCTGGTACTCAGTGGGCATCGGTGACTGAGCGATCTCCTTATCTATCTGTTCCCAGTGGTCCTGCATGTCCCAAGCAGAGTGCATGCACAGTGGGCAGCGATACGCACTGAAACAGGCACAGAAAAAAAAATCATGTGAAAGGCCCAAATAAGAGAACATAGCATCTAATGATCTCTCAGGTTTTCCTGAGGAAAACCTTTGCAGATTACAGAGACCTTATTTCTATTGTTCTTAATGTTTAATAAATCAACTTAGAAAAAGCAGACTATAATCTGGTCACTTAATTGCAACAAAACCATATTTTACACAATTAAAGTCACCAGAAAATGGAGTTCATTAAACATACCCTGTTCTGACCATGTCGTCAAAGCAGGTCCTGTGGAGGAACATAAACAAACACAATGGTACTTTTATGTCACAACAAATCATGAAGATAAAGTACTACAGATAACACATTCCTTCAGATATTTTCATCTGCAGTCAGTGTGTCAGTGGTACTTTTATCTTGTGAGTCTGTCGTTGTCATTATGACATATGTGGTCTGCTCTGTGGCAGGAGATACCACAAAGGTAGTTTGACGACTATGTGTCTGTCTGTGGGCAGATACCGTCAGTGTGACAGGGTTGCAAACATTTAATGTTTTGGTCAGATATTATCTGATCTCAACTCGTTTTTAAGGACATTTCCCCAATGATGCATTAAATATTAAGAGTCACAATCAGGGTTCTAGCCAGAAAAAAACACATCTGTGTTGGGGGGTAGGACTTCCTAATTAACATCAGCTTGCTAATGCTAAATGATGTGCCAGCTTGCTAACTCAGTGACAGTGAACAGTTGGATAATATTATATATGTAATATTCTGTGACAATGGTTTGTCCTACGGGTCATTGAAGGCACCCGAATCTGATTGGACCACGTGACTTGATGCCGATAAGGAGTGTCGATCCCTCTAGTCTGTGTTATGACGCTCTGAAAATAAGATTGTTAATAAAAATTCCTTAAGCAACACATCAGCGTGTTACCCTTGTGCATCTACGAAGACAAGAAACAAGACAAGATCCTGGGATTCTATGTTTAATAGGAAGCCCAAACTTGTCCTTTGACCTCCCTTTTTCCTCTAATTCCCACTTGGTTTCACACTGGTCACTATTTTATCCCCCAAAATCAAGTGTGAACAGGACCATTGCGAGATCATGCGTCCACATTGTAAATTAAACTGGCCATGCCCGGTGGCAGATTGCAAATTGCAGTGAAATAATACTACACTGGAGAAATCTAGCCAGAGGAAAAATAAATAAATAAAATAAATAAAACAGTCTGGTATCGGCGATGAGGTGTGCACGGAGTGTGCGGGGTGCCCACCCGCCTGCTAATTGCAGTGACAGAACAATTCCAACAGTGAACCGATGAAATTCTCAGTCCATCAAGGCGAGCTCAGCATGTTGCAGCACTGGGCGATCAACCACTGGCTAGAACCCTGACAATAAATTGAGTCTGCCTCGCTATAGTCATAGGCCCCGCTTATAGAACACTGAAAACAGCTAAGTTTTGATGCATTTTGGCCTCCCGTTTACGTGATACTTTTTGGAAACGGGCTCCAGAGTGGACCGTTTCTGAAATGCTTCAGCCTCCGTCTCCCTGTAAACGGATGAAAATGATGGTTTTTGGAAATGCATCACTTTCGGAAAAACGACAACGGCGAAACGACATCGTTTCCACTGGAAATGTTGTCGTGTAAATGGGGCCTTTGAGAAAAAAAACTGGATGTGTTAATACAATTAGAGCTACGGTAAAATAAACCCCAAAAAGAAACAGTATAGCAAATGTTGTGACTTAATACTTTTCTTTAGCTGTTCTACACTATTAAACCCCAAAACCCCAAACTGAAAGTATCCAGGGAGTTATGAGTCCTACTTGTGTAAAAGATGGCCACATGGAAGAACATGAGCACCAATTCTGGATGTGTGAATATCCTGTTTGAAAACAAAGAAAGAATACATACATTAAACTCTGAAAACAAAAGAGTTCAATAAAAAGCCAAAACCACTCTCTATGTCCCATTTACGTTGTTACCTCCATGCAAACAGGACAGTTCTGCCTTGAAACATTTTCAACACACTGAAACATAAAAAATAAAAAGGTAAATTAAAACAGGGAGGGTGTTCATTTGCTCAAAATATAGATAGACGTGGGTGAGTCAGGAACACATACAAAGCGATAATCACCTTGTGGTTTCCTCGCAGATCCTGAGCTAAACACAAATTGCACTTCTCGCAGTGAAAGTACTTCTCTCTGGGCCCGATCCTGTAGAGGCACATTTGAAAAGTCACTGCAAGACTGATTTTGCTTTCAGCTGATTCAGGAACAATGAAATATCAGCAAGATAACATACTCATAACACCACTGTGATTCTGTTTCTGACATTTATGAATATCTATCATTGTTATTAGTGCTACTAAAGTTATAAATATAAGATCATAAACATGAATCATACGTAATCTATTTACCTGCAGATTCCACAGGGCTGACAGTGGTACTGCTTCTTATCTTTGTCGAACAAGTGGCAAATGTCGCAGTAATACTCCCCAAACAGCAAATGACACTGCTCGACAAGTCTGCTGTGTCTATAAAAATATAAAATTTGTACAGCTTTTTTTTCCCCTTCATGTGAGCTAACAATCAACAGTACAACTCAAACACTAAGGTGACATGTAACATCACCGAGTAGTCCTGCTGCAACTGACAGTAGAGCTGAAACACATTAATTAGCTTTTTCCTCGGTTACCTGCTGCACTGTCAGACAAGCTGAGCACTGCACCTCTCTGACTTTGAATCGATCCATCTGGTGGTTCTCCTCGGCATCGTGGCACAGTCGACACACGTAGAGTTTACCGCAGCAAGGTGCCTGCAGTACAGCAGAAACGTGATTACACAGGGCACATTCAGTGATGGGCATGTTAGTCCTATCACAGTTTAGCTTAAGGAGGTTCCTAACTGAGCAAAGTGACCTGGAAGTATCTGTTGGCACCCATAATAATAGCTGGTCAAATTCTCTACATTTAGCACAGGCTACACTGAAGCATCCTTCATGAAAGGAAAAACTCTAAAACAACTGAAAATAAAGTGCTCTGTTTGTGTCTCAACTGTTTGCGTGCTGCATATGCATGAAACAGATCTGCTCATAACCATGCATGCATGAGGCTAACCGCCTGGTGACCAGTCAGGGCCAAGAATGCTGAAAATCATCCGATTCCAGTCCCTGGCAGGTTGAGCGGTGCAACTCTATCTGAAATGTAACTAAAAATCTAAAAAAATAAACCAATTAGAATCTGTTTAATTTGAGCTAATTGAGATTAAAACAGATATCAAAAGATGGGGTGGCGGTTATAAGCACCTGAGCCTGCTGCATTTTAGTGTGTGTGGGAAGCACATGGTAGTTACAAGACTTTGATATGGCAGGAAGGGCATGCTGTAATGATATAATGGTTATATAATGCATCCCAAGTTCTTGCCATTTTTACTTTTGATTCTAAAGAGATCATTTGGCCCGGGTCATACTGTGAAAGCATGAAATGTGAACAATGTAATTAAGTAATTAAAGTGTACCTAAAATAAATGATTAATACACCTTTCTTTGACCTCCGGCATTTTCCACAGAGGTCAAGTAAGAGTGAATAATAAACTAAAATGTTAAGTTCTATTAAACTTTATTTTCTTTTGTGCTAAATAAATAAATACACTCTCATTCTTAGATTACGCCAAAGTAAAAACATCAACTGTCAAACTATTACGATCAATCATATTACATTCTGTATAATGACAATAAAGGCATCCTATTCATCTGAAGGCCAAACAGTACAACCGCCAGTATGGGTTTTTTAGATGGCCTTTCCACAACCCGTATAAAAGTTGTTTATAATTCCATTTTTAAAGAAACCTTCATCACGTGTCAATATAAAAGTTTTATACCGTTTGTGAGTGGTTCTCGTCTCTTCCGCGCCTTACCGTGATGGGCGGGACTAAAGACCGGAGAAATACGCGAGAAAAGCTGCAGAAAGTCTGAAGCCTTTCAGTTCAACAGTTTCATGCAGCCACCATACAGAAACATGCTGTCTGAAACGTGAAATGCTCTTTCATACTGTTATAGCTATGGTTACAGCTCTAATAAATATCCAGCTAGCTCGCTAACTGTGACCATTCCCTAGCACAGAAATACACACGAGCTACCGATACGCTTGATTCAACGCCCATTTGCCTCCAACGTATATTTAATCCAAATGTGTGGACATATTTTATAGAGTTTACTCACTTTCAATAAACAGCTACGAACGTAATGCTCACAACCAACAGGAGAAGCCATTTTTACGCCAAAGGAGCTCTTCTTCTTCCTTCTCCGCTTTAGCTGGCTGCTAGCCTCCTCTGGTGTTTCTGTCATCGTTGCAAGTTGCATTGGCGCCACCTGCTGCTTCGGAGTGCGAATCGGCGACTGTACAAATCCTACACGGTGACTGTAAATCAAACCCAGTCTCTTATGCGGTCGTTGATCCTACCCATTAATATTGTGTGTCTAATAAGATTAAAGGACGTTAAAGATGCCCGGACCACTTCACTGTAGTCTTTGCTGAGCTCCTGAACTCATTTTCAACCTAAATGAGTTCACAAACATTAACAGCATGCTTTTCTTTGTGTAATTTAAGTTGAACTGACCTATATGTCGTCTGTTGAAAATGACCTGTTCTTTCCCTGTACATCTCTTATTGCTGAAATAACCTTATTGTTTAAGTTGTAATGAAACCACCCCTTTGCTTTGATGCTCCACTTCCCCCACTACGTCTACATTAATGGCTTTCCACCACACTTTTTCTGTGGCCTCTGATTTGCTTATGGGTGTCTAAGCAAAAGAATTTTGGATCACGTGGTAACTTTTCCTCCATCATTTCCAGGATGCTCATCATCAGTATTTAATGAAACACACCTGTTTTCATTCATAAATTTGTCATCTTAAGGCTGAAAAGAATAAGGCTACATTGAGGAACTCGCTTTCAAGCACGTTTTCGCCAATATGATCTCAAGTGATAGTGGGGGAATCATGTGCTTTTTAATAAATACTACTTCCATCACTGTCACCATCACACATATTTACCACACACCTACCTCTGTACAATCCACTTTTACATGGACTAAGTCCTTAAAGCTCTGTTAGATCTGCTAGTCATTTTACAATCATCTTTTTTTTTTAGGGTTTTAGGAGGGTCAAATACTTATTTCACTCAATGACATGCAAATCAATACATAACTTTTATGTAATGTCTTTTTGATGGATTTTTGGTTGATATTCTGTCTCTTGCCATCAAAATTAAATTACCATAAAATTAGAGACTATATATTTGTTTGTAGCCGAGCAAACGCATGGGGATCAAATATTTATTTCGTGCCGTCTGTAATCAATAGCTTAATAGCTTTAGCACTTCTCTATCAACATGCCTCTTTCTAAACGGTTTCAACACGATCGCGCATGTGTGAAATTGTTACATTTAATCATTTCTTACAGGCTTTCTCAATCACTCTCACAGCACAAAAGTCATTCTCACCACTCTTAATGCAGTTCTCAAAAGAGTTAAGGCATTTTTCATAACACAGACTCACCTGTGCAAAAGACACTACAACAATCAAAACCTTCTTTGTCAAAACATGAAGTCAGTCATTTCTACTTCATCTCTGTGACCATTGAATTAAAACCCTTTCACCATTGTTTTATGACTTACACGTGATTTTTTTTTTGTACTTTAATCAAAACCTTACTGCATTTGGAAAGAGGACTGCAAAATGTGGGCCTAATGCAGCGTAAAAAGTGGTCAGACACAAAAATGAAATGTAAAGGATTAATTTGAAACCTCACAAAACTGCTGAAATGGAGAAATGCACAATGATACCTGTGAAACTATATGCATCAGAAAACAAAGAAAAAATATACAATCTGGGAATATAGCACTAACTACTGCACAATCTAGTAAAGTCCTGCTACATACATTCAGCAGCCACTTTATTAGATACATCTGTTAGCTGCTTCTTATGCAAGTATCTAACTGGCCAATCACGGGTCAGCAATTCAAAGCATTAGGCATCTATACATGGTCAAGACAGTCTGCTGGAGTTCAAACTGAGCATCAGAAAGAAAGGTGAGTGAAAGTGGCATGGCTGTTGGTCTGAGTATTTCAGAAAATGCTGATCTGCTGGGATTTTCCCACACAAACATCTCTAGAGTTTACAGAGAATGGTCTGAAAAAAGAGAAAATATTCAGTAAATATCCACCAAAATTGGACAACAGAAGATTGGAAAAACACTATTCCAATGGCCAGCAACTGTGTGATGAATATTTCCAACATGCACTTGGGTGTAATTCGCTGTGCCATGACATGCACCTGTGACATTATGTAGAGATGATGTACTTCTATTTGTTGCAAGTAAATCTCTCACAGGTGCCTTATTGGATTTGGTCTTCTCTCTCCTTCCTTCCTTCCTTCCTTTCATCCATCCATCCCATCCATCTTCTTTATCCAGTTAAGGGTCACATGGGGCTGGAGATAATGCAATGCTGACAGTATTCAGGAAAGTTGATGAACTTTAAGACTCAAGTGAGAAGTGCATCAACACAGTATCAAATATCTTTAGTAGTGAAGCACGGATAGAAATAGTAGAAGTGTGCATAAAAACACTGAGAATGGCGAATGTGGGTGAGGGAATGCGCTACTGATTTGAGAACTGCATTAAGAGTAGTGAGAATGACGTTTCTGCCCTGAGCAAGAAAAACTAACTTAAATGATGCAGGAAACACAACAAACCGGTGTACCATGTGTGGGACTTGAAAGTACATTTTTTTAAACGATTAGTCTGATTTGCAAAATGATGAATGGGTGCTAGAAGTCTTGTTTTCATTTTCTTTTCTTTAGGATCTTGTTGTCGCTAAGTTTTCTATCCCACAGACTACTGTACTTGAGATCGGTCTTGGTCTCCAGATTGTCTCGGTCTTGTCATGTACTCGGACATTGCGGATTTTATTTCAAGACCAGTCAACACCACAGCTGTGGAAATATCACTAAATTGCCAGAATATTGTCCAAATTATTTGTTAACATCCTTGCTTTTATTGGATGCAAAGCGTACTGATTCAAATCCAACAAAGACTGCGCTCCTCTGTTTTCTTCGAGGAGCGCACCCCCGGACTCCGCCCCGGCTAGATCGCTGCTATTATCGCCGCTTGCGTCTGTATCATTTCACTGCAGTTTGCAATCTACCGCAGAGCAAGGGCAATTTCATTCACTATGCGTACGTTTGATCTCACTACGGTCGTGCGTGCGGCTACAGAAATTAAAATGACAACCATAAACGTGAGGACAAGTAAGAGGAAAAATGAAGATCAAATGAAATTTTCAGGCTTAAAATTCAACAAAAAAACAAAAACAAACAAAAAACACAAAAACAAAAAATAGCATGAAAATTTAATGCAAATTTTAGGGCTGCAAGATTCCTTGAGTAACCCAATTCAGTTATTAAAAATCCTCAACACAAATTTGTTGCTTCGATGTTTCCTTTTAAGTCTGCAGCTCAGGTGTCTCTGTGTAAACGAGCATTTCATCCACATTAGTTCTCTGTCACTGCGACGGATTTCCATGATTTGGAAAAAACGACCCATTAACAGGAGTGGATCATTGCTGACAGGTTTTTCCACGCCCCCACTGCTCTGGGCTGTGAGTGTGCGTGTTTGTGTGTGCGCACCTGTGTTGTGCAGAGGTCAGCTGTTATTTTTTCTTTACTTCAGACTGTAGCCACCAGAACTGATCTATAACCACAGTTTGCTAGTGGTGCCATCAGCACTAGTGATCATTCGGTGCCTCCCCCCCCACCCACCCTCCTTCAGTACCAGGGGCTCCGTCAAAATGTTTTTTAATGCTTTAATCCCTGATTAGTGACTAAAAGTAGACCTGCAGTAGAAACGTAATTTGGACGATGCTTGTGAATAAATAAGCATTACAGCATTAATTAAGCTCATGCAGACCCTCAGTTTTTCAACAAAAACACAGCAGCAGGTGTTTTATGTGCAGTCTGTCTGCACATAGCAAGCGCAAAGAGGCGGAGCCGTTACTGAGATGGTGAGCTCAGGTGGAGCGAAACGGAGCTCTGGTTCCTGTAACCACCTTAAAACCTTTACTGGGAAACAGCTGGAGGTCCTTCATCAACCACCTGATCAGCAGCATGAAGAAGAGAGACTTTGTAGCTACTCCATCCACCCTGTTTGTTTCACACAGAGAAACATCTGCATGTACGGAAGTTAAAATATGCTGATGAATTGTTAAAGTGAAAAATTATTTCTTATCTGATTACTTGATTAATTGATGGAGTAATCGATAGAATACTTGATTACTAAAATAATCAATAGTTGCAGCCCTACTTGTATTCAGAAAGCCATAGTCAAACATTAGTTTTCAGCACCAGTGGAGCTATGAAAGGCCTTCAAGAAAAACCTACAGTTCCCAGCAAGATGATGTCACTTCCTGTTGTTGCATTAAAAACATGATAATTTATGCTTACAACATGGTGGCTGATATTCAAACGTAGGAAATGCTTTTAGCAGCTGATTGATAAAAAATCTGGATTATGTTTTTGTTGTGCATGTTTTTTATGTGATTTCTGCAAACCCATTAGTGGAAGGAAACGGCACTCTGGGACACATTAAATGCATGATATATAAGTATAACTCTTCTGGATTATATGAACAATTATCACTCTATCAATCTAAGGCCTGGTTTAGAGTTCTGCAGTCGGTCCTACGTACATAAGCAGAAAATCCTCTCTGAACCTAACCTGACATGCACCTTGAGAACTGTAACTACACGTCCACAAAGACTGTGATTACTGCCTAATGCTTCAGAGGTGCTTTCCAGTTACATACGTAGGCCCCGTCACTCAATTAACAAGTGGGAGCAGCATTTAGCATTAGCTTACTAATTAGCATTAGCATTAGTGCTGGGCTGAAAAATATTTCTTGCTAGAACCCTGTAGTTACCATGGCCACCAATGATGGCAGATAAGTAAGTAAGTTGTTTCTCCGCCATTAGTAAATTGAGCTAGTGGTGGGCAGATCGATCCAAATATTGACAATATCGATACCAACGTTGGTATTGGTATTGATCAATACCAATGTAATGAGATCGATACTTTAGCTTCAGTGTCTTTCCTGTATGCAGTGCTGTGGTTTCATCAAAGATGTGAGCTACTTGCCTGTTTACGTGCCCGCTCCTGTCACAGCACAGAGCAGGCACACTCCCCTCCTGACAGTAGTTTTGATATTATACTGTCACGTGACATGTAACATAGTTTACTTGGGGAAAAAAGGAATTTGCTATAAAACATTTAAAGCAAATTCCTTTTTTTGTACAGCTTGTTCATTTAAGAAAAAATCCAGAAAATTAGTGAATGAAGGGATATTTTTTATTACATTTTTGTATTATTCTTTCTGAACACTCTACCTGGAAAAAAAGTTTGCATTTGTTCTTGAGTGATGATTTTGTACACTTAATTTACGAAAGAAAAAAAATCCAGATCATCAATGTATGTGGAAAATTGTTTGGTTAATGTTCTATTGTTTCAGAACTATAACTTTTATTATGATAAAATGTTTTCTATTTACCTATAAACGTTGCCCAATTCTATCCTGGGTTTTAAATTAATGATCCAAAGGAAAAAAAAAAACCTCAAACCAATTTCATGAAAATTCTTCATAATTGTTAAAAAGTATCGGTATCAGTATCTGTTATACTGGCCCTGTATTTACTTGTCATCGGATTCATACCAAATCTTGCAGTATTGCACATCACTACATTAAGCAGCACATACACGAGGAGTGATTGACAGTGCTAAGACCCTCCTCCTGGCTCTGATTGGTTGTTATTGACCGGGAGCAGTTCAGGGAGGAGGTGGAAGAACCCGATTGTTTTCACAGATTATCTGTCTCATACTGTCGTGAAATGGTGACAGTTTTAACAAATATGTAAAAAAACAGATTATTTATAAAAGTTACATACTGCAGATTTAATCTGTATAAGAGAGAAACTTGTGGCTTTAGTTCTTACTGTCGATGATTTGCCATTTTTTCAGTTTTACACATTTAGCTATGTGGTTTTGAAATAGCACCCATTTTCACAAAGATTGTTGTTGGTTTGAAAACAACATAACTTTATGTATTGTTTATGAAAGGCAGTGAAAAGTAAAGACTATTGTGATGAACTATGAATAATTGTTTTACATTCTGCAATAAATAACGGATGTCATCCAAAGATGGGTATATTTATTTGAGCTGTGAGTGTTTAATATCTAGGTGTTTTTATGGGAATGTGGATCTTTCAGATCAATTTGAGAAGTGATTTTGATTATGTTTCACATTTTATTGTGTCATGTAGTGTGGGGCACTGATCTTGGTCTTGTCTCGGTCTCAGGTTAGGTGGTCTCAACTGCAACATTGCCACAGACTATAAGCCCTTATATACGTGACTCACCAAAGATCTTCCCACAGCGCCGCTGGTGTAGTGGTATCATGCAAGATTCCCATTCTTGCGAACCCGGGTTCGATTCCCGGGCGGCGCATGTGTTTTTATTTTGCGCCAGCGGTGATTACCAAGTCTCAATATGTTGTACTTGGGCTTATATTAATCATAGAGTCGAGTTTGTCGCTCAGTATTTATAAAGATATTTTATCAGATTAAGACGATTTCACTTAGAAGCCAAATTCCAGATGTGTATATCTGTTATTCTCTCCAACGTGTTTGCTATTTGGCTGGCCGAGCACTGATCAGGAATTGGGAAATAAAAATGTTATTCCCCAAAGCTAATATTAACTATCGGTGTGTGACACGTATGGAATAAAAGGTGGGGGCGCATCTTTGTGTGTGGGAGAAGGAGCGCTCGATTTTGGCTTCATTTCAGCGCGCAGGTTGACGCTGCTGACGCCGCTCCTCCGCCGCCATCTTCAACTTCCTATTGTTTGCATCAGACTGAGGCTGTCTGCGGTGTGTGCCAGAGAGAGAGGGTCGATCGCGGAGAGATATTATTAAATAGTAGATATAGTCTTTACGTTCGAGTCGTTCAGGTTTAGCACCAGCCATTTGTATGTCACTGGATTAAAGACTTCTCAGGACGCGACCACTAAACCTTGATGATGGAGGACGATCAACCCAGAACCTTGTGAGTATCAGCGTCCTCGTCTATGCTCTGGAATGGGAAGGCTTCGTCTAAACTACGGCACGTCCGAAATATTTCCACGTTGTTGTTTCATTTAACAGCTTTTAAACATTGTCATTCAGGGTATTTCATTTCCATTATTATTTATTACCCTTCATATATGTCATAAGACAGCTGCAACTCTTTGTTTGTTGAGATTACTTGGATAAATAGACGGAACCTTAATTTGCTTGGAAACGAAACTGAATGATTAGCTAGTGCTAGCTAGCACCAGCTAAAGATCTGAACACATCCAGCAGGTCTTTTCTTTGAAAGTACTCCCGTTTTCGTGCAATGATAGCTAGAATTAAAGAAGACTCTACGTTTTATTGGCACTGTAAACCCTATAGCTACACCGAAGCAGGAAGGATATTGTTTTATAAAGTAGCTCACTGCCGAGACACTTAGCTCTAGGCCCGTTTGAACCGGTTAGCGTTATCGTTAGCTAGCTGGCAGACAAGCCACGTCAACGCTCGTGGACACAGCGCGGGACACCTCCAGCGAAGGGGTGAAGTTCCTCAAATTATTTTTGTAAAACAAAGACCACCCCCAGCAGTATTTAGTATTAGTTAATTGTTGGTTTTATGTCGCTATAAGGCATTGTTGTGAGGTGTAGCTAGCCCGGTTAACTAGCCTTTGTTTGCATGCTACTTCCTGTTTGACGAAAACTCAACTCCCCCATCTCTCTCCTCCTGTGCAGGTATGTGGGGAATCTGTCCAGGGATGTCACCGAGCCCCTCATTCTGCAGGTCTTCACACAGATAGGGCCCTGCAAGAGCTGTAAAATGATAGTTGATGTGAGTGTTTTTCTCTCTGCTGTGTATAGTACGATTGTGGCCTCAACAGCTTTGGCGCTGCTAATTTGGTCTGTCTGCAAATGTGGAGTGTCATTTTTCTCTTCTAGTCCATTATATCGGACCTTACACATCCAATTGTGCTATAGTACTGATTTTTAAAAAAAAATTTTTTTTCCAGTAATTAAAATGTTGACTTAAAATCAGTCTTGTTTTCCCATTAACAGACAGCCGGAAATGATCCGTACTGCTTTGTGGAGTTCTATGACCACAGGCATGCTGCTGCCTCATTGGCAGCAATGAATGGAAGGAAAATAATGGGTAAGGTAGACTATCGTATCTACAGGGTGAGTGGGGATGGGTGGGATTTGGGTATGAAAAATGTTGTGTTTTGTAACATCAAAGAAAATTTGTTGGCCTTTGCATTCGTATAATATTTACTGGATATTCTAAATGACAAGAGGAGGCTGCTGGAGCAAGATATGACAGTTTCTCTATGATAAAAATTGGTTCCACCAGGGCCTCTCAGTCTTTATGTTCAAGAAATATACACAGTTTTTTTTTGGTAGATGTGAGCTGTGTATCTTTATGTGGCTTAAATGCTTCAAGCAAAGTGCAGTAAAATAATTCAGGGCTCCAAAACACATCGTGTATGAGGGACTTGATAATGCCCTGCTGTCTAGAACAATAGAAGAAATGATTAACATTGTAAACAGCAACATTTAAGAGACCCCAGGGGCTGATAAAAGAATATTAAAGTGGTGCAGGAATGGTGTAATAATGAGTTCAGTGTTGGGACTTTAACCTGATACTCAAATAGCTGTGGTGCTGAACTAAGAAATCAGGCTGCTTAGATGAGATGCATGTATTATATTTTTTATCAAAGGCATGAGCTGTTCCCCTCTTGTTTAATCATTCATTGTTTAGATTCTGGGCTTTATAAACATGCATAGATTTTCTGAAGCTAATTGAGAGCTTATATTTTCTTTCAAAATCATCTTATTTTTTTGTTTGGTTGTTTAAATTAAACCTTTAATTAACTTGCCTATTGGAGATTACCAGGTTTTACTGTATATTGTAAACATACTCCACCTGCCTTGTTCTTTCTCTGCTCTTCTCACAGGAAGTCAAAGTCAACTGGGCCACGACACCAACCAGCCAGAAAAAGACACAAGTAGTAAGTAAAACTACTTGTATATGGAGTGATGAAATTTTGAACATTAATTCACTGAAAGAGTCTCCATGAAAATGCTGATGAATAGGTATCGCACAACTGTTTTGATGCCATTACTTTAGTCAGTTTAGTCAGTAGTAGCTGACTTTGTTCTTTTTGTCCTTCCTCTGTTAACAAACTGATAGCAATCAGCTGTTTCAAACAGAAACTAACATTCCTAGAAAGTATAAAGCTTGAAACAGAGTATGTATTGTAATGTATGGCAGGTCTAAACCATGTTTTCCTTCCAAATAGATCATTTTCATGTTTTTGTTGGAGACCTGAGCCCAGAAATAACCACAGAAGACGTCAAAGCTGCTTTTGGTCCTTTTGGCAGGATATCGTAAGTGTCAAACTCATATTTGCCATCGAAAATTGTTACATCAGAGTCATGACCGCACTGTACTACATGGAAGCAATGTGATCGCCTATTTTGCCACATACTTGATAACTGTAATTTGAAAAGAACGGAAGGAATCTCAGGTACATAAAGTGCTTTCATAGAGGGACCTTTGCCTAGTTTATTTAGAGACTTGTTACACCTCTTATAGCGGAGGCTTCATGCTGTGCTGCATGTTTGTGATGAGCTGCTGTTTGTGATTTTGTCCACAGAGATGCTCGTGTTGTGAAAGACATGGCTACAGGGAAATCTAAAGGCTATGGCTTTGTGTCTTTCTTTAACAAATGGGTAAGTAGGCTTTGTGTGTGTTTAATATTGCTGTTAATGAGTCTTTGAAGCATTTTCTATCAATGAATTCTGCTTCAAAGAATAGAAGCACTCTTGGTATATTAACATTTTCACATAGATTGCTTCTTGATTGGTTTGCTGTGCTTCTGAATTTGTGTATTTTAGATTTCATCTTGTTAAGACTCCCAGTGGATAAAATAACATTATTTATCTTCATTCTAGGATGCAGAGAATGCCATTCAGCACATGGGTGGGCAGTGGCTAGGAGGAAGACAGATTCGAACTAACTGGGCCACAAGAAAGCCCCCCGCCCCAAAGGCCACCCATGAAAGTGCGTTATATATCATTTATAAGATGACCCCCCCCTTCAGATGTAGAATGGGTGCATTAACAGAAACCTGTCTTTTTCCACCAGGTAACTCCAAGCATCTATCTTTTGATGAAGTAGTGAATCAGTCCAGCCCCAGTAACTGCACCGTATATTGCGGTGGAGTCAGCACAGGACTGACAGGTAATGAAAACTACCAGTACCACTGACAACATAACTATGATAATGATAATGGTAATAATAATAATAATAATAGTGAATAGTGATAAATCTGCAGTGGTATCTATTAAAATTCAGTTGGGTGACTGCTCTTATTTAAGCTTTTTATCATTATTCAGTAGTCTTTCAAGCAAGCATGCTGCCCCTAGGAGTGTAACCGTACACAAGTTTCACTGTTCGGTATGAACTTTGGTTTTGAAATCACGTTCAGTACTGCAAAGACATCCAAAAAGTGCATATCATTCCTTTCTCATTATTAAATGTCCAATTAAAGCCACTGGTGCAAGTTCAGTGTTAAAAATTGCACACAGTAATGCACCAGTCTTTTCTGTTTTACACTGAGGACCATCTTTTGCTAAAGTGACCAGAGGCTTAGTGTTTATGATCAGTGTGAGCTCCACAGTGTCAGTCTAATTAACCTGCACAGTGTGAGCAGAGCAGGTTCTGGCTGTGCTGGAAGGCAAATTCAAATGCAACATAGACTGTGAGGTAACCGAAAGCACATGCAAAATAAAGTTGGCATAGTGTCTGCACAGTTTTCAAGCTAACCCTGCTAGCATGCTGTAAATGATGGATTTTGTTTTTCTCTTCTTTTTTTTCCCTGGAGGTGAAGTATGTTCACATAAATGGACTACTGAGTTGGACTGTTTGTCTGAAACCAAGCGTTTGAACCAAGCACTGTCCACAAAGTTTAAGGATGGATACAAAAATCATTTTAGCCGTAGTGGCCACAGTTTTTTGTTGTCTTAAAAATTTAAATAGTAAATAATAAATGTAAAAAAAATTTAAAAATTCTATAAAAACACTTTTTTGGACACATCTTTATAAGAAAAAGTTAAAGGTAAATTTTTCTTGCATTTTTCACCTTTTTTTTTCTTTTAACACATTTTATAGGTGTAGTAATGTGTATAAATAACAGAGAGAGATTGGAACGAACTGGGACAACATTAATCTTATAAGATTATCGAGCTAACAACGCAAAGTTCAAGCATCAGCGTGTTGCTCAAGTGCACAGTGAGTTTAACGTTGTCATACATACGTCAATTCAAATAGAGATTTAAAAAAAAAGGCATTACAGTTTGTCTCAAATTAAAGTTCTCTGATCATGTTTACTTCAAAAAAAGAGTCATGAGTTCTGGTGCACATACTGCAGGTATGGCTGTATAATATTCTGTAGGAGGACAGATTTTCAGAGGAAAAGGTAAATTATAGCTCGTCTGTTAGTCATTATAACATTTTAGTTTAGGCCATGAGGTCATTCTAAAGTCTGGTGGTGTCATCAAACGCAGAACCAGCCTATGATTATACAGATGCTTACCAGCTACAGACATGTACGTGGAGCTTCCAGTAGGACAGGTTTCTTGAGCAGCAGCAGTTACTTTCTCAGGACACATTAACCCGTATAGAAACAGTATCTAATATTCTCTTCCTGTATGGCTTTTAGAGCAACTGATGAGGCAGACCTTCTCGCCCTTTGGACAAATCATGGAAGTCAGAGTTTTTCCCGACAAAGGATATTCATTTGTCAGGTATGTAGAAGTTTGTCTGCTTCTTTTTATTTCTCCATTTCTGTCAGGCTCAATCAAACTTTATTGGTGAGGTTTATAGTTGAGAGAGAGAGAGTTAAGCTGCCAGTGTACCCACCACATTGACCACTTGGCGCACAGCCGGTAATGTCATCACACACCAAAATCCATTTATGCTCCCCATTACGGGGCAGGTACCTGCGGCGGTATTCTCCTGAATGATAGGTGTTTTCAAACTGCAACATCTCCCTCTGTATAATCTGTTAATCTCTGAGCTTCTATACTGATAGATCATTAAAATGGTGGGAAAAGCCCACACAATCGTACGCTTGTGTCTTCAACCTGGCTGTGGTCACAGCGACACAACGTGCCATGGTACCAAAATCGAGAGTTGCACGACCTGCAGAGATGGCGGAAGCGACGTCAGTTTGGTGTCACCTGTGCCTGGCACTGTTTCTGAGGCACCCGTAGCTGATATAAAAGGACCGTTAATAAAACCTTTGGAATGAGCTGGATTCCCACCACACATATAGTCATAATGGTAGGCAAACATTGCTATGGATGTTCCTGGTGACTAATTTCATAGTCGACTAAACAAGGAAAAAAATATTAGACTAAACGACTAGTCAAAAACTAAAACACTCAGATATCAAGTTAAACTTTAGGCCTGTTTAAAGGACAATGTCAAAAACTATCTAAATAAAGGCATTTGAGACATTAACCACATTCTTAATAATTAATTTAATTATCTTCTGGTCGTGTCCTGGTGTTTTACATGTGGTGCTGGCTGACAGAAACCTAAAATGCTTGGATTTTTTCTAGTTCAGTACTTAATAGAAAAGCTACAGTACTGTGGATACCAAGGATATTTTCATGATGTGAACTTCTTGCATCATATACACCTGCAGGTTTGTGGTTTTTACATATGTGTTGCAACACATTTAAAGAATCAGTTTTAGTCCCTGGTGCATGTCTGCTGTACCATTAATAGCTCAGCCACAGTAGCCAAGGAGTCTCTCAGTAATAGTTTATCCTCTTCTCCCAGTTTATTAAAGCAAACGCGTGCACTGTGGACACCATTGCTGAGTGGATATTTATGAAATGATGTTCAGCGTTTCCTTAGTCTCTCTCTGTCTCTCTCTCCCTATTTGTCCAGGTTTAACTCCCATGAGTCAGCAGCCCATGCCATTGTGTCAGTGAATGGCTCTTCAATAGAGGGCCACATAGTCAAATGCTACTGGGGTAAAGAGACCCCAGACATGATGAACTCAATGCAGCAGATGTCTGTGCCCCAGGTAAGGGTGCTATGGCCTGTATAAAGAGAACATCATCTGCATACTTGGTAGTGCTGTCGTGATTTAGTTAATCTTGAACATCAGCTTTTTTTTTTCTTTTTTTTTTTTGAAACAGGAAGTGTTGAATGCCACAGCATTTGGTTTAGGGATATATGAGCCTTACAAAAATACCTGAGCATTTCAATGGGATAACAATCAGACAAAATACAGTATGTTGTAAAGAAATTTAGTATTTTTAAGACACTGACATACTCAGGGAAATGACCTATTTGTCCAACTTGAAATGTTTTTAAAAACCTGTCACTGCAACATGGTCACGTCATGTTTATTCAGTTTTTCATGGAGAAGTTTTGAAAGTTCCCAGGAGGAAAAACAGACATACCCAGTAATGACCTCACAGCTTGATGCACATTTTGAATCTGCAAATTACCAGTTAATTCAAAGAACAACAGGATGCCTGTGTTTGCACATTTTTTTTTTAAATGTTATATAGTTAATTTGCTTTCATGCTCATATAATATGGACTTTCACTGCCATGAAAGAATTGTTACCCCATCCCAATACAATATTTAAAATGTTACCCAAAGGCCAAATGCTCTGAGTTGTTAACTCAGAGGGTCTGTCAGCTATTTTGTCAGGATACAACAGCTTCTGAGGTGTTTTTATGTGGGATCTTGTGTCGGTGGTATCCACTGCTATTAAATCATACTAAAATCATCCTTTTTGTGCTGTACCCTACAGCAGAACAAGATGGGCTTTGCTGCAGCCCAGCCTTATGGCCAATGGGGCCAGTGGTACGGCAACGGGCCCCAGATCGGCCAGTATGTCCCCAACGGGTGGCAGGTCCCCACCTACGGTGTCTACGGCCAAGCTTGGAACCAGCAAGGCTTCAAGTAAGTAGTACAGGGCTCCCCTTCTCTGCCTCCTCCTACTCCCAACACCATCAGAGTTCAAGACCGGGCCAATGAGAGCCATCTCTGGCTACAAGAGGGAGCTGTGACCTCCCTCCCCCCTCCAACCCCACCTCCTCAATCCTTCCCTCACGAACCCCTCAACTTGAGAAGATTGAGACATAAACAAATACACATATAACACGCCCCAAAGAATCTGACCAGAAGTTTTGCTGGTAATCGTGCTTCAATGTATAGTTACTTTGTACACAGTTCTTGGTAATACCTGAAAGCTTTTGTTGTTTTGTCACTTGAATTATTATATTTCATAATGACTCAGAGCATTGGATGTAAGAAAAGCTGCTTAAACAAGCTAAAGTAAAATTTTGGATTTTTTAAAGGTAATTGACTAAACACAAAAGGACCAAATGCTCAGAGCGGAGTTTTTTTACTTGCTGTCCTCTCCTGGGATAGCTTGCTGATGATGAACCCACTTCCCATGGTGTGTACGGACTGACATCTTTAAGGCTGTTCACTTGTTTTTCCCTTTTTCTTTCTTTTTTTTTTGGTATGTCTTCATTTTTGTCATAGCTTTTGACTTTTTCTTTTTGATTTCACTGATTTTTATTTTTCACCGATGTGATTTGTATATGAGTGAGTTGGAAATGTTGAATATCATTTGTAGCTTACCTTATTTTGCTTTTATCTGGACAGTTTATGTGCAGTGATGTTTTGTGCACCCAAGATTAATAAAGGACAGGTCTCAAGTTGCTAACAGTCTAATATTTGTGGTGAACAGCTACCTAAATACTCTGCATTAGGGTGTCAGGCAGATGTGGGATCAGTGTGTTTGATTGTACAGTAAATGCACAGTGGTTTAGACTGAGGCTACTCCTCTCTTGACTTGAAATTTGAAGATGACCTTTATCCTGTGTATCTCCACACTGAATCTCCACACTGAACTTTTGTTGCCTGAATCATAAAGGCAGTAAAAACAAAGCCTGTGAAAACTGGGAGAGAATTTATTCTCTTATACTTTGTGGCCAAATTTAAAGAAAAGATGTCTGCACTGTACACAGTGTGGTATATCAGTCTGTAGGCTGGTTACAGCGGGGTTTGTGGTTATCAGCAGTCGAGAGGGGGGTAGAAGGGAATATTTAGCTTGCTGCACTTAGCCTGTATGCTCTCTATCTGCTTATCCACCCATGTATAATCAAATTCCTTTTGATTTCCCCCAACAAAATACCCTTCACTTCCTGTTTTTTGCTAGCTTGATTTTTACCTAGCCTTCCTCACCCTCACAGCCTGTGATAACTCTGTTTGCCACCTTGTTCTCATTCTAGCCTGTCCAGATTTCAGTAGCTTTAATACAAACCGTTTCTTTGGCTCCCTTTCGCCTTGTCTCTTCTAACCTGCTGGCATTTTGTCTTCTCTCTCTCTCTCTTTACCTCATTTTTTTTTTTTTTTTTGCAGTCACTTACCGGCCAGTGCTGGGTGGACTGGCATGAGCGCCATCAGTAACGGTGGGGTTATGGAGCCTACACAGGGATTGAATGGGAGTATGCTAGCCAACCAGCCCGGTATGGGAGCCGCAGGATACCCCACACACTGATAAGTGGGCAGGGTGGGAGATTTGTCAACCATCAGCCTCTTATTGGCTGTACGGTGCCCCGCGGGGCTGTGTAACACTGCCTCCATTTGTGGCAGGACTAAGACTTACTGGGATGTGGAACCTAATGAGAAGGTTGACGTCTGTGAGATGTAAATGGGATTTCTTGGGGTGGGCTGAGGTAAAGGGAGCCAGGGAGCAGCAGTTTGACCCACACAGGTATTTACACCCTTTGTGGTAGGCAAGACTGGCTATGAACCAGGGCTCTTACCATTTTTAAGTTAACTGTAAATGAGTATAAAGCTGTAAAGGAGAATCTTTTTCCTGGGTTTTACAGATTGCTTCCATTTTCACTTCTTTCCTCTCAACCACTGAGAGTTTTTTTTTTTTTTTTTAATCTAAGTCATGCTAAGTTATGATCCTTAATTATTTGAGGGATGGAAATTTGATTAATTTGTTCTGATTTTCTCTTGGATTAAAATCAATTGCAGGGATTGTTGCCACTGCTGTTTCTCTGTAAGGGCAGAAAAATATTGCACAGTTCTTTCCTCTCTTGGACTTGCTAGACAAATTTGACTACCAAGAGCATTTCTTACTTTCTTTTTTTTGATTTCCATTTCTCCTTCATATCTTTGACAGCCTCAAATCTTTTTCGCCACATGTAAATAACCATCCATTCACCATTTGAAACGATGTAAGTAAAATGCTACTGTTAACTGTGGGTGCTTGCTTTCATTTTTGTTTTGATAACTCGACAGTTAACTCCCAACATTGTACGTAGCAGAGTGGCACTATCAAAGGTGACACTGGCACAGTGCAACTCATGACTCTTCCATGCAGGGATAAGACAGCATTGCTATGCAGTGCATACTTAAAATTTAACACAATTCAAACGTTAAAGTGTGAACATGTTTGACACTTCTGTTTTTTTAAATATCTATTGAAACGCCAGTATTTTATATCAGACAAATCTGAGTGTATTCAGCTTTACACTTGCTCTTTTTGCCAGAGAGATGGAGAGGCCTACATTGTAACTGTTGCCTTATAGAGCTGGCTTTCTTTTAGCTGACAAGATACTCTTTTTAATTAGGCAGTGCCTACAGACCTTTTCAGACCTTTTTGTTTAGAAAGGTGTTAGCCCTGAGAACTGATGACTCTGCTACTGTAATCAATGTTTTCTTGCTTTGTCCAATTAAAATGCTAATGCACATAAACCACACTTTGTTTGCCTTATTTTTGTCTTATTGGCGCGTAAAATGAAAAACTATATCTTGACGACTGTGTCCAAAACTTATTTGGTTTCAAAGTAACTAATTTCTTTCCTGCTATAAGCACATCACATGAAACAACTGGAAAAGTCTTAGATGGTGGCCTGTCAATATTTTCTTACGTGACCATGTATGTTAGGAAGACAAGCTGCATATCATGGTGTAGTTTAGCCAAATATTTTAATCCTGCTTTAATCTTGTAGCATCTGCAGCTTTGTGTATGTTGAAGACAGATTCTGTCCGGCTGGACCATATTTGGTGCCAAAGCATGTAGAGAATACTGACCAATATCCCACCAAAATGTAGAAATGTAGAAAAGGTACAAGTCTATCAGAAATCAGGTGATGTGACTATAAAACACTCAATCTGCTTTGAAGGTGGAAATGAGACACGTAAGTGCTTTTTTATAACCATATTACAGTGATGCCAAAAACAAAAGCCAGTCACACTGCAGCTCAAAATAGCGTAAAGCTTTTATTGCATTGCACTGCATAAAATATATTTGCCCTTCATAAAGTAAATGGACTGGTACTTACACCAGTCAAGCATAACATTTTGACTACCTGCCTAATATTGTGTTGGTCCCCATTTTGCTGCCAAAACAGCCCTGACCTGTCGAGGCATGGACTCCACTAGACCCCTGAAGGTGTGCTGTGGTATCTGGCACCAAGATGTGAACAAGAGATCCTTTAGGTCCTGTAAGTTGTGAGGTGGGGCGATTGTAGGGTGCATTATCCTGCTGAAAGAGGCCAAATCCAGCAAGGAATACTGTTTCCATGAAAGGGTGTAGACAGTCTGCAACGATGCTTAGGTAGGTGGTACATGTCAACGGTAACATCCACATGGAAGGCAGGACACAAGGTTTCCGAGCAGAACATTGCCCAAAGCATCACACGGCCTCTTGGTGGCTTTCCATCTCATTTCTCATAGTGCATCCTGGTGCCAGGCGTTCCCCAGGTAAGTGATGCACATGCACCAGCCATCCATCTATCCATCATGTGCATCTATGAGCCTTGGCCTCCCATGACCCTGGCACTGGCTCACCACTGTTCCTTCCTTGGTACATTTTTCACACACTTCTCATACTGATCACCGCAGACTGGAAACACCCCACAAGAGCTGCAGTTTTAGATGCTCTGACCCAGTCTAGCCATCACAGTTTGGACCTTGCCAAACTTTGGCCCCTGTCAAAAACAGTGTTATCCGCTTCAGTGATTATAATGTAATGACTGATCACTGTATCTAAAACTTTTCTACTCAGTTTGAGCATTTAAAACACTTTCTCAGTACAAACCTTATTCACACTAGTTCTCCCCCCTTTTAATCTGAAAATCACACATCAGTGTCGACATCTTGCCTAAGGGTACTTTAACATGCAGGCTGGAGTAGCCAGGGATCAAACCGCTGACTTTCTGGTAGACAACCTTCTCTGCCTCCGGAGCCACAGCCATGATACTTTCAACAACCAATAAGAAAACTGAAGATACATTTAAGTTTTAATTAAATAGAATAAACTGGCTAAAATGCTATTTTGTTCAGCTACTTTTCCTTCCCACCTTGATCATTTTACATGCATATTCCCTCTGCGTACAGTTACCTGCATTACTGTGGAGCTCTACAGTTCATTACAAACACAAGTAAGATTCGCACACATTCTTTTCTGTGCATTCAGGTTGTCTGCTCCACTAATCCTCAATCCATTAAAGCACTGGATTATATTAATTTATTTACATCCTATTCATTCTGGTGCTTAAGACAAAATTGGAAATAGCTATTCTGTTCACTCCCAGGATTCCCGATTCCCAATAGTTCCCAAAGTTTTAACTCCACCTTCTGGCTGGAAGTGAAATGCTGGATAACCTGCCTGTTGATGCTTTTCAGGTGGTATTTTAGAAGCTGATGTTTTACTCTCATTGAGTCAGTGATTTAGATCTTTGCAGCTGACTCACTGTGTTTTGATTGGCTGCGTTCAGAAAGTTTTCATTTTGATATTGAGATGTATTCTTAAGCCATGCCAAAACAGGCAGCACCTTCAGGCAGGTTCAAATTCAGAACCTTCTTGCACTGAGGCCACAGTGCTAACAACAGCAACACTGTGCTGCCCAGTGAGTTTACTATTTTAAAAAAATATCACAGGAAAATACACATTTAAAATTTAATATTACAAGTTACACTTGTTACAGCTGGGATCTGTTAGCAGTTTTAAGCCAGTACTACATAAACAATGCTGCCTATGAATTTTATGCTAAGTTTAGACACCAAATGGATCACTGATCCTGAAGGCTCGGTTGAAGCTGTTCATACAGGACATTCACATTTGGAATTTTACTAATCCAGTCACAGGTACCATTTTTAGATGAGAGACT